>VMRN01000046.1:439677-759505 GCA_010277015.1 Poeciliopsis turrubarensis | reverse complement strand
CAAAACATCCCCCGGTATCTGTAAGACTTGAGCCTCTTGACCTTCTCCCTCTGAGTGTCGCACATGGAAGCTCGGCCCCGACCGAAAACATGAACTTCACTGTTCGAGCGCCTTCCTCGTGTCGCGTTAAAGGACTTCCCCCGGTCCTAAAGTTCAGATTTTCCACACGATTACCTCCCGCCAACATTCGCAGCCACCCGAGTGTGAAGTGGCCCCCGAGCTGCTCTAAATATCCGAGGGGGTGGATGGAGCGTGCGTGTGCGTGCGTGTGTGTGTGTGTGTGTGAGAGTTTGGGGTTGGGGCCACGTGTAGGAACCTTGTCCGCTGTCACCTCGGTGTTTGCGTGAAGAAATGGGCAGCTTCCTCCAATCGATCTCACTTACCGAGCCTCAAACTCTCTGCCAGGTAACTCCCTCACTTCTACATCGGCCTTACTTCCACTCTCTAATCTCTTGCGTTATCCTCTTGAAGTGTACAGACAAATATTTATAAATCCTCATGGAAATAATGTCTAACTTTAACAGTACACGTAGATTTATTTTTGTCAAACACTGGCAGCATTAATGCGTATTTAAAAAAAAAACAAACTTCGATGCACAGTAGGGTCATTGTAAAATCAGGCATTACCCTCTTTCCTCTCTCTCTGTCTCTTTATATAGCGGCATTATATATATTGAGGAAGTAGTTTGTTAATATGTATAATTTAGCACTTGCTGTTCTTTATTTGTAAATAATGAGAAAGTATTGTGAATGACTTTTGAATGGGTTTTCGATTCATTTAAGGCAAGTTCCATTCAGGCTTTTAAACGTGTGATTACAGCACATTAGCATATTTTGTATGTCTGACAGCACTGTAAGGCGAACCAGCATCACTAAAAGCTGATGAACAACATGTAAAACCTGAGAATGGCTTACTGACCTTGTAATTACTGATGTACATAAAAGAATGACAGAACATTTTGTCTATTATTAAATGTGAAAATTTCACCCGCTGCTCTGCGTCCTTCTGTCTGGGTTTCATGTTTCAGTTGAGGATCTTGGACAAAAAGGTGCTTTTATAAACCTTTAAACCATCCGTCATTCTTGCATTTGGTGGTTATTCATTAAAATCCTTCCATCTGTCTTTTATTTTCCGCTTAACTCAGGATGGGGTTTTGTGGTCAAACAGAAAAGTCCAGACTTCCCTTGTCCCAGCTCCTCTGGGGGAATCCCAAAGTGTTCCCAGATCACAGACTGTCTCTGAAGTGTCCTCCCGGGTCTTTCTCCGGGTCTTTCTCCCAGTGGGGACGTGCCTGGAACACCTTCTCGCCAAGCAGGTATCGTCACCAAGACGCCTGGCACCCGAGGTCCAAAATGCCTCTTTGTTTACGAGGCGCAACAAAAAACTGAGTCACGCGACGCCTCAGTGTTGACCAGTTTTGATCATTTCAAAAAAAGGATGAGGTGCTAAATCTGGCTGTTTTGCTAATAGCCTAAGTTTGACACAAGATTGAACAGTTTTTTAAAAAAAATGTTATTAGACAAGAACCAGACGGGAAGGGGGAAGAGATAAGCGGCAAAGGTACTGGGATTGCTGGAGCAGGACGGCACCAGCACCAACTGCTCACACAAAGGACGCAGCGCTAAACTTGTTGACTTTCTCAAAAATAATTTTGAGGGCACTGGTGACCGTTATCCTTGGACCGTTACGATCCAAAGAAGGGCCGTAATGGTCCTTCCTTGAGGGTCCTTAACTAGTGACCCTCAAGGAAGGGGGTGAAGACGCACCGCGAGGACTTGAACTTGAAACTTCCTCGTCGGCGCTCGTATCGTCTGTTTACCGGGCCTGCGCTAAGCTAAGCACAGCGACGATCTTACAGCTACAAACCTGTAGCTGTAAGGTCAAGATGTCATGATCCGCTTAACTTTCCATTTATAATTCATCTCAAAACCGAGAGATGTTTGGTAAGGAAAAAAGAAACAAATGTTTCCTAAAATGTCCCGGAGCCACGTTGCGCACATCCATAAACAAGGCGAGATGACGAGAATTGTCTGAACGAGACCCGGCGTCAATTGCCGCAGCGGGTGCCGCGCCGGCGCCCTCTGAGTTAAAAGTGCTGCTTAGAAAGGAAGAAGGTGTTTCTTCCCCCCCCGCCGTGTTGAGCTGTCATATTGTCGCGCACGCCCCGGCTCCTCCGAGTGGGATGAAACAAATGTTGGGAGTAATTATTTGTAAATAGGCTTTTCCTCGGGCCTGTTTTCAAATGATCGCTGCTATTTTTAATGCGGCGCTTGATGTTTCCGCGAGGCCTCCGGCGACGCGGGAGAGGCTGAGCGTCGCTCTGTTCCCACCACCAATTATTCACCGGCAGTCATCCCCCCCATCACTCCTTCATTCCACCTCTCCCTTTAATCTCTCCGACTGACACGTCTTCCTCCTTCTCCCTCGCTTCAGGTCTCCCTTTGTTTCTCTCTGTCACTTGATCTGCTCGCTTTTCCCTCTTTTCTCCCCTCCCTCCCCCCTCACCCGTCCTCACTTAATAATAATAATAATAACAATAATAATAATGGAGGAACTGGGTTCCGGTCTAAGAAAGGCATTCGAAATGATTGATTCCACTTTCCTCCGAATCCTATAATCTTTTCAATACTTTTACTTCCTTTGCTCTGCTTCCCCCCACCGAACCCAGTCCACTCTGACTTCCTCCCTCCTTTGCTCTTCTCTTTTCATCTCTGCTCCTCTATTCCCGTCTTCTTTCACTTTCCTTCCTCTCACTTCTTTTTGTAACTTATGGAAGGTCAGTGTGTCAGGGCTCAGCGTGTCGCCTCCCCTCTCACTCCTTCCTTCTCCCTTTCATCTTCTCAGCAGCCAGTGTTTACTGCACAGGTCGTCCGCATTTCATGTGATAGAGCGACTCAAAGTAATCCATACTTCTGAAGTGAAAGGAAAATATGCTCCCTGACTTCTAAAGACTAAAACTTTTGCACTCACTTCGCCGTAAAGATTTCTCAGGCTCAGTCGGGTTGGACGGCGGAAGCCTATGGACATCGATTTTTCGAGTCTTACTGAAGAATCGTGCTTTTGGTCGGGTCTGGACTTTGACTTTAGGCCGTTTTCATGCAAAAATATTCTCAGATCTAAACTATTCCGTTGCAGTTCTGGTTGTGCTGAGTCTTGGTCCAGATGGAAAGTGAACCCCCTCCCCCAGTCTGGAGTCGTTTTCCAGCCTCTAACGGTTTTTCCTCAAGGTTTTTCCCGTGTCCAGGATCATCCGTCTTCCCATCAACTCCAATCAGCTTCCCTGTCTCTGTCTTTGTCGCCTAATATATTACTGGCAGACAGAGTTTTCGTGCATTGCATCATATAATAGGCTACCAAATACTGTGTAGAGGCAGTCCATTCCGGTCGCAATATTGCATGTGAGATGATGTTGCAACGACGGCTGCAATATGATACATTTGGTAGCTCTACTTTACAGGAAGACTCTTGTTCCGAGTCTCCAGTCGCGTTTATAAGTACACTCGCGTTCCACGTTATTGTTTACGCCCGGAAATCGTGTGCATGCAGGAAAAGCTGGAGGGTAAAAAGACGATTCCTCTACGTTTCGGCCACAGCCGCGCCGCCGCCGTGGAATAACTCCGTTAATCAAACTTGGACATGCAGATCTTCTTCATTTCGTGCTGTGCGCCTCAGCAAAATGCCATCATCCTAATCAAGACTAATCATCATCAAATATACATTAAATTGATGAATGTTCCCGTTACTACGAACTGAAAACGACTCTAAGCAGGTGGCGTTTGAGGCTTGACTTAAAGGAACTCAGTGTTTCGACTGTTTTCAAGTTTTCTGATAATTGGATCTATATGTGAAGACGCCGTTGCAGCGATCAATGCAGATTACAAACCGGATCTTGCTCAGACATTAGTCCTCCAATCCAGGAAATGTTCTTCAGGTGACAGAGGGCCGACTTTGTAACCGTCTTTACGTGTCGCTGAAGGTTCAGGTCCGAGTCCATCACTGCACCCTGATGTCAGGCCTGGCCTCTGGTTTCTAGCCGTAGCAACTGACGCTCTGCGCTGACTCTGACTCGTTCCTCTTTATGTCCAAAGATCATCCCTTCAGTTTTATTTCTGTTTGGCTGCGAAAAGTTCCGGCACCTCCACACATCCATTTGCTCCCACTGATTTTATGAAGCCGTCGACGTGTTAAAAGTTTTGGGTAGAAATCCATGGCAGAGCGTTCGGATTCTAGTTTCTAAAAAAGAACATTCGTTATATTTTGTCTGTTGCCATACGATCCTGTCCTACTTTCTCCTGCAGCATCGAGGGAAATCCTCAAACAAATCCACGCGAGTTACAAGCTGAATGAATCATTCTGAGGCGCCGCTGCCCTCCCTCCCATCAGCACCCATCCTGCCTTGGTCGTGTATTTTGTCCTTCGCCCGTTTTTGTTTTTTTTTTCTTCCCCGCCCTTGAGTCCCGTCGCCGCATGCGATTTGTCCGCGTGAAGGCTGACCCAAACCCAGACGGGCCGAGGGCGGCACGGTGAACGTGAGGGGCAGAGTTTGTTCAAAGAACTCCGCGTGACAGAAACAAATAATGAAATAATCCAAGGAGGCTCCAGAGAAAAATGGATTGTAACAATAGATCAAGTGGAAAAGATAGAAATGCACTTTTTGTTTTTCTTTCTTCCCCCTAACATTTTCAAGCTTTGGGTGTTTTAATCGGATTAAAATCTAGACTTGTGCAAAGGTAGCCAACATTTCTTCTCGCTTGCTTCAGACGCTTTTCCTGCTGTGTAATTTCAGTTTTGAGGTATTTTCATTGACTTCATGTTGTTACGAGAACCAGGTGTAAGATTTACCTGAACTATACAAAAATATACACATGTTTATTCATGATTTAACATCAGGGGCGACTTCCTTTCCACTCAGAGCCAGGTTGGTTTGGAAAGCTTTAACAAATTAAAGCATTATTTAAAAACACCTTTAAAAAAAATAAATGTCTTCTAGTGTTTTAATGATCTGAAACGTTTAAGTTTCAGGAAACAATAAAAACCCCCCAGAAAATTCTCCTTAAGAGCACAGAGACTTTTTCACAGCGGCCCCCCATTTTTCTTTAACTGCTAGAATACAGTTTTATGGATTTTTCTATTTTTCATAGCGCTCGTTAGCATTATGAGTAAAAGAATTGACATTCTGCTTCACACTGGAGATTAAACTGCTGTTCTGTATCGGGCATTTAATTACAAAAACACCAGCTCTGTGTGGAAAAAGGAAAGTTCCCTCCAGACAGCAGCTTATAGAAAATGTAATTAATATTCTATTTTTGGTTTTTTTTTCCATTTATTTTTATTTTTTTCTTTCCAACGTTGCTGCTCAGAGAAACCAGCCCATTGTGCAGCTGGAATAATTACCCACATGAGCTTGAGGGAGGCTGGCTGTGCAGTTTAATGCGTCTTCAAGCAGATAGATATTTGTTGCAAGTTTGCATTTTATTTGTTCACGTCATAATCATGTTTATTTTTAAGATGTGGGCGCATTTTGCGGCTAACAAAAGTGTTCACACTGTCCCTTGAGCCTTTTCAAATGTGTAACTTCACTATCATGAACTTCGTTTTTTTGCCTTGTGGGGATTTTACATGACAGATGAACATGCAGTAGGGCGAAGTTGTGAGGTGGAAAGGAAAGTTAAGCATGGCTGTCGTGGTTTTTTTGTTTGTTCTTTTTTTTTTTTTTGCAAAGAAAATGGTCCGGTTCTATCACTCCCAACACGAAATGTTTTCTCAAGATAAACGTAACATATTTACCTCATGACCGCAACTGTAAAACACGCAGTTTCCAGAATTCCACCTCACAGAGCACCACTCCAAGACTTCCCCATTCAGCTCCTTTAGACTAGCCAGCAGCAATTAGCAAACACCTGGTGTAAATGAACATACTGAGAAGTGCTGAGAAGTGCAATGCTGGTAAAAATGTCGCCAAAGGAGCCATGTTGGGCTGCCTTCCTGGAGGCCGAGTTTCTTAAAGGTGTTAAATTATGAAGTCAAATTACTTTCTCGCTCGCTGGGGGTTCAAGTCTGCGTCAAGACATTATCTGATGGGACGATGTTGCATTCAAGTGCTAAAATAAAAACAGCAGAGCTATTCAAGCCTAATAGTAATAGGGTCTCGGTGCTAAACACGTTGGTTCCTGCATAGATGAGCTAAAAGATTTTAAATTGTTTAATCTTCATCAGAATGTAAATGGTCCTCCTCCTCAGCTTTTGTCTGATAGAGATGTGACGCATTGGGTCCATGAAATGCATTTCATTCTCACTGAAAAAAGAAACAGAATCAGCAGATTTAACTCCAAACAGGTTTGATTATTTTAAGGTGATCAGGATGTGAATAGAATCACACGTACGTAAGTATCTGCGCAAAGGGGCACAGCTTTGCGCTGTGACACAATTACACAGCACGACGTCACTGGAGCTCCTTTGGAGGTGCGCGCGCGGCGTTACGCATCCGATTTTTTTACTTTTTGTTTTTGTCCGCCGCAATTGTCTACATTTTTCCTTCGCTAAGTTTTATTGTGAAAACTGCGCACTCTTATGCACGAGGCCCCCGAAGAAAAAGTGAATTTTGAACAGGTGTAATATGGTGAGTGACTCATGTTTAGCGACGGCTAACGCTAGCTAACGACGGCTAACGCTAGCTAACGACGGCTAACGCTAGCTAACGACGGCTAACGCTAGCTAACGACGGCTAACGCTAGCTAACGACGGCTAACTTCAGCGAGGAAGAAAACATCCGGGAGGAAATCCTGCATAAAGCGAGAGAGGACTTTTTCAGAACTGAAATAAACAAATAATAATCATGATAATAATAATAAACCCGTCACATATAATTTGAGTCGGAAAAAGGCTTTCTGGAATCTCTGATGCTGCTGAGCTCGTGCGGGACTTTGAGGACTTTATTCAAAAAGCTTTCAAGGAAAAAAAAACAAGAAAGAAGAACTTCTAAAGGTAAGAACCGCTTTGCTTTCTGTGAACTCGGTCGGAAATGTGATTGTGCGCCCAGATAATTAATATATTCTGCTTATTTGATGTGCAGTTAGGAAAACATCACGTTGTGGTTTCGTGCCGCGTTCAGGTTACCTGGGAAGTAGGAAATGGGAGGTGACGGAACGTCACCATGGCGACGCTCTGACGTGTTGTTTTCAGTGTATCTGTAAAGCTTTGCTTTCGAAAAGCAAACATCAATTTGAATTAATTCGGTTTAGAGTTGCATGTAACGTCGATTGGAAATCATTTTAAAAGACTCATTTTTCCATCACATCCTACCACTGTGTTGTTATGAGGAGCGGCCATATTGAAACGCCAAGTCCAAGTCATCACAGTGGGTCGTTGTGTTGCTCCCTGAGAACGTTCCAGTCTTTTCTTTTCTCCTTTTGACTGGGAAGGTGGAATTTCCCATTTCTGCGTGCAACTGGAATGCAGCATAAGGACAGTAATTGGCTCTTTGCTGTGTGTGAAGTTGCCCAGCTCATTAGTGGCTGTTCTAATGCAACCTGCACTGAGCTGTGTTATGTAATGGCATGCTCGTCTTCAGTCTGTAACATCTGAGCTGAACTGCTTTGCTTTCTGCTTGGGTGATTATCAGTGAGCAACTTATTGCCATAATTTTGAGTCATGCTTTGGCTTGGAATGATTAGATTTTTTTTTTTGTATCGTTCTGTGATTTGTGTGTGAGATGATGGCATCGCTTGGGCTTCTCATACTGGAAAGGCTTCCTTTCAGTTGGATGAGTCGTTCAGCTTTTGAACATTTTAATATGTTTATGTGTGTGTGAAGTCTGTCTGGCAAAGGGCTTAAGTGCCTGGACTTGTTGGGTGTCATATGGCCATAATTGCTGTTTCACGACTGAACATATTGACTCTGTAACAGTTATAAAGTCTCTCATGACTTGTGGTTGAAAACGTTGATGTTGGAGCAAGAGTTTCAGATTTGAATCAGCTTTGGCTAGCCTCACATCGGGGCTGATGCTAAAGTCATGCTAGCAACCAGAGCTACTTAACTCCGAGGAGGAAGTGGTTGCCAAGACCAGCATGTTTCGATCTGGGCAAAACACACGTGGTGAGACGACAAGCATTTTCTTTTTGAGGTCCAGTGACCTCAAAAGGTCAATACCTCCAGATATTCAGGAGGTACTGAATATCCTCCTGATATTCAGTACCTCCTGAATATCAGGAGGTGTTCAGAAATTAGATTCTGGATCAGAACATTAACAAGCCCAACAAGTAGAGCTCTATGATTTAGAAGCAGGGGAAGAACATTGTTAAACTTTACAAATAAAATGGAATGAAACTTTTAATAAATTCTAGTAAAAGAATAAGATTTTTCTTTTCCTGTTTTTTTTTTTTTTTTTTGTTTTTTTTTTGCAACTGCTGAAATTGAAGAAGTTGTCGCTGGGAGCCGGAGTTGCAAGAGAGCGTGCTGTGCTGGTGTCTGAGTGAGACGTGGTGCCGCACGCGGCTCCCTCCCTGTTGGTGGGATTTCAGCTTCCTGTCAGCCTGCAGCAAACAGCTACAGTATTTGGAACAGCAGGAGGTCTGTCCCACATAGCTGCTGACCCAAAACGTGCAGACTGGCGGCAATTAGAGCCACCATATGCAAAGCGCAGGTGACACACACTCTGCAAGAGTTTCAATTTGTAACTAGGTTCCCCTGGGCCATTTCTTTCTGTCTTTTTTTTGTTTTGTTTCCCTATTCCAAAACAAGCAACGGGGATGAGATAATGATGCAGTGATTTTATTTTTTTTCTTCCCTCGCTCTTTTATTTATTTATTTTTTTGTGTGATTGCAACGAGTTAGTGTCAGGCTTGTTTTTTTGTTTTTTAATTGTTTTGTTTACTAAGTAATAAAACCTTGAAGCAATTTTGTGAACGTTTTTATTTCACAGTTGCTCATCAGGAGTGTCAGAAGCCAAGGAGTCTGATGTTTCTGTTCTGTTCTAATGATTCACCAGCAATTCTGTTTGTCCAGAACATTAAAGCTGTGTGGGGGGGGGGGGAATATTGTTAGTAAATATTGCAGCACTTTGCACCATATTTTGTCAAATTACAATCATAGACCTCAGTGGATTTTTATGGGATTTTATCTGAGCTCGTCCAGGTCCAGAGTGACTACTCATCAGACTGTTGAGTCTTCAGTCAGAGGTCTGTGCTAATCCCACTGTCATCCAGACTGCTCCAGGAGGCCCCCTCTTCCTGAGGGACCATGTATGAGTGTCTGGCAATTTGTTTTGTGATTTTTGGCGGTCACGGTTGGATTCAGAAATTATTTTTAATTCAGAAACCACCAATTTTCCGAGAGATTCAGTTTAAATTGTGTGACTGACGAGAGGAAAAAAACCGTGTAACCAAAGAGCATTTATTATTTGAAACAATTCTGTAAGGTTCCACACTAAACCAAAGTTCATCAGTTTATATGTAAAAAATATATATATTTGTGCTTAATATTCTATAACTTAAATTAGTAATATTGGGTTAGCTTAGCTGCTTGGATTTTTCTTAAATAAAAAAAAAAAAAAAATTCTCAAATTATAAATTTACAAAAAATATGAAGTATTCAGAATTTTAAATTCAGTGAGAAGATTCATTATCTCCATTTAAAGAAGGACTTTGCCATCACCAAACCATACCTTGAATTTAAAGAAGAAGTAGAAAAAAAATCAATGCCCACCATTGATTGGTGGTGATTGGTGTCTGTGCTGCTCTTTTACCTCTCATGGAGCCCCACATCATCAGCAACATAATGTCCCATAGCTCACAATGGCTTGTTTCCTCCTATTCGGTTTACGGCTGAATTTTCTGTTTAATTCGTCATTTTCACCGTTCGGTTTCCTCACACGGTCTCTGACTTTTTTTTTTTTATTTGTACTTGCTGACTGAAACTACCTACAACTTTCGCAACACTTCATGTTGATTTTCCTTTTTGAACGAGTTTCAGAATCTTTTCCGCAGTTTTAAATAACAAGTCTTGGCCATACCTTAATTTCAGTCAGCTTCGGTCTTTTCCTCATGCTCTTCTTTGACACTCCTCATTTGCCAGATTAGATTTGATCAGGTGTTTGTCTCAGGAATGAGGCTTTCAGCAAAACTAAGAAATTACATAGTTTTGTTTTCTTGGTCTAAAAAATAAAAGGACTGTCTATTAGTTTGTGGTATGTCTACCGCATTCACAATGTCCTGCTGCCAAAACATGCTTTGTGTCATTTTTGCTTTTTTTGTGCTGCAAAGTACAAAAAAAGCGTTCATAATACGCTGAACCTCTCACTTCAGTGTAAAGGTTCGATTCTGTTTTTCTCTGCCTGTCGTCTTTCAATACTATATTTATAACCGACTATAAATGAGTGTTTCTGTCCCCGCAGCCCCTACTTACCCCACAAAAGTATTCATATGTACTAAACTTTCACAATTTGTGTGTTATTTATTTGAATTTCATACAATTTTTATGTGAAGAGACTGTAATTTGACTTAAGCCTAATTGTTATGTTCTCTATTTATGTTCTGCATGGTTGTTTTTTGTTTTTTTTTACAACGTTGTACTAATGAAGTGTGCTAAAATGAACAGAAACCATTCTGTGGAATGAAGCGACAGCAGACTTTATATGAGTGAACCGGCCCTTTAAGACAACTGTTTACATGTTGAATTGCTTTAATTCCTTTTGTAAAACACATTTCTGGTCTCGTTTAGAAAAAAAAACAAAAAAGAAAACATGGGCGACACAGAGCATCACGTCTCGTAAACTTGTGAGAACAAAAACTTTTTGTGCTGTTATGACGTCATCAGGAACGAACGGTTTGGTTTCCTCACCTTGAGCTGGATCAGGTCTAACGGCAGCCATTTTCAGCCTTTTGCTAACATCATTTGACAATTCACAGTATTGTACTGAATTCGATGGCAGAGCGCAAAGTTTGCCCAAGAACCCCCACTCAGGATGCTTGACGGAAATGTCCACTCCAAAAAGCAGATCTGTGCCTTTTTATTGTACGGTAACATTTGTTTTTTTGTTTGTTTTTTTTTTTATGTCCCACGTTGAGCGAAGACTCTAGAGGGGAGCAGCGGGTGTCACGGGTCACCGCTTTCATTTCACGGACAGCGGGGGGCGTCCTCACCTGGAGGCCCCCGTCTCCAGGTCCCACTGATTCCATAGCAAAATGGCTCTCAAACTCTTTTTATAGATATCTGTTGTCTTTGCGACAAAGTCCACATACATTTATAAAATATAAACTTGTCTCAATCTCTTACTGCTTCACAGAAAAAAATTACTTGATTGTATTTTTTTTATATATATATATGTATATATCAGAAAAGAAACAGACCGAAAGTCCTCACATTTAAAGCTTAATGAATGAATGTGTGAAGAGTTCCCTTCCAAAGTGAGGTATTAAAAAAATTTACATAAGGGGTCATCTACTCATACACTCTTAATCAAAACCCTAAAACTGAAAAAAAACCAACAAAAAAAAAAAAAACTGAAGAAGTTCCAAGTGTTCGCATTTATCCCAGTGGATCATTACCAGGTTGAAAGTTGAGCTTCAAAACGCAAACAGAAGAAACAGGAGCAAGATTAAATAGACAAATCAAATAACTGCATTAAGCTTAAAAGTGTAAGGCCAAAAAAACCCAAACAGAACTTTGTGTTCTAACTTACAGTTTTTGTCCCTTGATTATTATATTTCATTAAGAAATTCAAGATGCGCTGCTTGCTCATCTCAGCAATTCTGACAAATTATCTCCATTTAAAGAATGGAGATAATGCCTGATAGCAAAGGCAAACTTTTCTGCCTTTGCAGATTCAGATGTAGATCGACACTTTATAAGGCATCCGTTTTACCCTTTTGATTGACTGACGAGAAATCTCACTTTAAATGCAGTGTAGAGTAATTTGCCTTCTCTATTTTGTCTACCACTCCTGTTAGTTCTTTTCAACCACAGCTTGCAGCCTGGTTCTGATCCGTCAGAACAAAATGTCATAACATGTAGTTTCCTTCCCAATCTTAAGACTTTGAGTAAGGCTCTTTAAAAGAATAAAACAGTTGGTCCTCAATTAACAATATTAAATACAGATAGGTCTGAATTTTGTTTAACGTTAGCATCATTTCAGGTAAACATTTTCATTGTTCTGAACTCTTCGACCTTCAACTCAAAACACGACCACGGACAGTCAAAGAAACTCACTGTGGTTTGACTCGGGTTATAACATGTGCTTCTAGCTAACATTTCTGGTAACAGCTCTTTCAAACAAAATATGTGGCATCAAAAAGAAGGAGCGAAGCTAAACGGGCGGAGCGCTGCATGTGGACAGACACACACATTCCACCTTAAATCTCGTGTAAGACGTCGTCTGAGAGAAGAGTCTCTTACATTGAACGCTTTCTTTTTTACATCAAGGAATGTTCAAGAACAAAGAAAATCATTTATTCGTTTTATTTTATATATATATTTATGTTTTGTAATGTTTTCGGTCACTGCGTCCTCAGTGTCTCTTCACTGTACACTTTCTGAACCTGCTGGCCTTGCTCTCCGCAGATATGAGCTGAGAGAAGTATGTGTGTGTGTGTGTGTGTGTGTGCGTGTTTTTTTTTTTTCCGTAAAAGTTGGGCTGGTGTGCAGCAGGGAATGATGCGTGGAACCTTCTTTTTTTTCCCCTTCCCAACTCTGTGGTGCAGTGGTGACACCCTCTCCTGTGGTCCTATCCATGATGCATCCTTCACAACACATCGACTCTTGAGTCATGTTTCACAAAAAGATTAGGTGGGTTTCTGGTGTGTGACAGGGAGAGGGGAGTGGGGCAGGACAGAGCTCACTCTTCTTCCCCCACACCGTCATCGGACACTCGGGATCGGCCGTTTCTCTCTCGCACCCCAACCCTCCTCCCTGTCGGCTCTGAACAGCACAGTCCATAAAGGTCATTAAAGGGACGCTTCCTACAGCTGGGAGATCAGCACCAGGATGGGCCAGCCCAGGATGAGCAGCATGGAGAGATGGACGGGCTCAGGGCCATGATCCAAAAGGCCCGGAGAGGGAAGAGTGGAATCTCCCTCGTCGCCCCACAATCTGTCATTCCCATTTACCTGAAAGAAAGCACATGGGTGGTAATTTATAGTTTTTACACTCCCTCACAATCATATTGGCACCTCCAGAGAAAGGGCCTTCAAATTCACGCCTCCAGGGTCAGTGTCCTGCAACTTTTAGACATGTCCCTTGTCCAACACGTCCTATTCAAATGGCTGGATGACCTCCTCGGGTCACTAAAGATCTTCAGAGTCCTGCTATTGACCTCATAATTTGACTGCCTTGTCCTCCCTGAGCGGGACAGGACGGTTCTGTTCAGGACTCTTATTTTATCTGTTTCTATTGTAAATGCGGATCATACTACCGACCCATACACCATTACTGGGCCCCCTTCGGTTGCAGGTCCATAAGACAATGGTACCATTCAGATGGAGCTTCTGGCCTTATACAACACCAACCACTGATAGAAAAGGTGCAGTTTGTGACGAGTATGAGACACAATGTTTGTAATCACCGTAGCATGACGCTACATTAGGCATTTTTGGTTAGCCTTTCCTGGCCAGAGAGTCCAACTAGCGGTGAAAATGCTTTCCTGAATACACCAGACTAAAAACCTTTAGATTTAAAGAAAGAACTGCTTTCTTTATTGGCAAGAAGAAAGGCTTTGTTTAACAAAAGCCACAAGGGGTATAATTTATTAGATAGTAAACCTGTGGAGCAACGATTTTTTTTTTAACAAAAGTTTAAATAATACATTTTTTTTTTTAACAAAAGTTTAAATAATACATAAATTACAGCCGCAAATGTCTGAGTTACAGACAGTAGCAGAGGGACATTAAGCCTCTCATTCACCTACAGTGCCTCTAAAAAATATTCACACCCTTACATGTTTCACCATTTTTATTGCTTCAACAATTTCTATTGTCATAAAAATGACATAAAAGAAAAAACTTTAATGTTAGAGTGGAAACTGATAAACTGGAAACTAATCATGCCACATCATGGCATGATTAGTATTTTCATGTTTGTTCAAAAATAATTAAAGAACAATTCAATTCTTTTTTTAACAATTAATATAATTACAAACATTTTCTTTCATTGGAACCAGAAACAAAAAACTTAAAATCAAAGATTTGATTAATTTGTCTATCCCCCCCCTCCTCAGCCACCCTGGTTCTAATTCAACCTTTAATAAATCTGGACCACTTTTCATTTGCTCAAAATCTAAGGTCCCGTTAAAGTTTTTAAGCCGAACTGATTTATTCCAAGCTGTGCAGAGATTCGCTAAAATGCATAATATGAACCATGAAACCGTTTTTCTGTTTGCCAAAGCATCAATGGGGCGATTTGAGGGTTATAAAATTGACTTTCAGATGCACTATGAATGCTCCCCAGTGCAAAATAGTTTTTTAACGACTACCTTTAGCTTTAGATAATTTAAGCCTGGTGGCCCGCCAGGCTTATAATCCTCTGGGGGAAACCAGATTAAAAAGTTTGGTGAATACTGCATGTATTTTGTTCATGCTTTATAGATGAATTTAAAGAATTAAATTCTTAAAAAACCATAACTCATAGGGAGCAAAATAAAACTAGCAAATGTATACCAAAATGAAAATAGAAGTTTAAATAAAATATCTGTGACGTTGTGCTTGTAGGTTTCCAGATCTCTTTTCTGATTGCTTTCTCTTGAAGCTGCAACTTATGTTATTTAGAATCATTCCTGATCAGTAGCTAGATTATAAGGCTTTCTATAAAGCGTTTTTAAAGATTTATCATTTTTATTTTGAGTTGCCGTATCCAGCAGATTCACAGTGTCTGAAAGTCATGTCTTAAAGAATTAAAAACAGAATTCAGCAGAAACCTGACAGCTGACTTCAGACACGCACCATTAGCTGCTCATCTGCTAGTGGATCCTTGGAGCGAAAAGATCATGTTTTGTTTGTTAAACTGTCACTTTTGGATTTATTTTTAAAAGGTTACCCTTTTTTTTTTTTCCATTTCTGACACGTCTCTGAAGTTCAGCTTGCTGTTTCTGCTTCATCTCCTAAATTCTTAGGTCATAATTATGCATAAAGGTTTTAAATGATACTCAGTTCTGAACCTGCTGGGATCTATCCCATAAAACCCCCCCAAAACTCTCAAAACTGTGTTAGTAATGTGATAAATTGTAGAACAATTTAAAAGGGTGTTTTTTGTTTTGTTTTTTTTTAATTTGTTTCCATGTCTGCTGCGGCGGACAGGCTGGATGGCAAAGGAGCAGCTCCTGTGATGTTTTTGATGAGTTTACAGATGCAGATTTTTAGTTTTAATTAACAGTGACTGCCACAGTCACAGCAATATTTTATTTGGACCTCAGCTGATGTGGAAAAAAAAAAGAAAAAAAAGTATGTTCAGCAAAATGTCATTTTCTGTTGCTGGTCACAGATCGCGTTGAACAGCTGTGTGTGGGACGAGCAGCACTGAGGACACAAAGCAAAAAGACCAAATTTTCGCTTTTAGTTTAGTTTTTTTTAGCAGCTTTTCCCTCTGGAAATAAATATGGCCTACTTATATGTTTAGTTTGTGAAGTTTATTTATATCTGTTGGCAGATTGTCAATTATGTTGTCTGCAGCATTTTAGACCACAGGGGCTACAAAGTGTTTTAAGCGCTTTTTTTTTTTTTTTTTTCACGTGCTGAAAGTGGTCTTATTCCAATTTCTCCCTAATATTACTGGATATTTAAAGCTTGAGTGGTTTTGTACATTAAAATGATTTTTTTTTTTTCATTGTGTGGTCTTAAACCACACAATGTGTGAACTTGATGAGGAGTACGTCAAACATCGCTTTATAAGTTATAGACATCTTTCTTCTTTAATAATGTAATAATTGCCTCCATTTTATCCTTTTCCTCCCTGATCATTTAGCTGAAATATAACAGAAATGAAACAGTTGCGGTACAAGTGATGGCTCTGTTCTGGCTGAAAGTGGTCCAAAATAGAAACAAAAATAGTGTCTTCAGTCAGAGGCCTCTTCAACTTTGCTGTAGTACAGACTGCTACAGGAGAGCTTTCCTGCCCAAAGCCTTCTCCACCAAACAGAAGCTCCTCTTTGGAGAATCTTGGAAAATTTGAGGTGCAACATTTTTGATCTGTAAAATATTTAAAAAATTGAATTGAAACTAGCTGCACAGTGGTAGCACTGTTGATGTTTGAAGCTTGGACATTGTTTTCCAGTCTCACTTTGCTTTAAACCACACCGTGACCTTCTCCCTGACCTTTCCACGGTGCTCTGTATGCCACTAATTTTCTCTAAGAAACCTCTGAGGGCTGTCATAGAGCAGCTGGATTTACAGAATAATTTTCCAGGTGGGTGGATTATTTACTAATTAGTTGACCTCTGCAGAGCGGAGTGTTTGTTCAATCGCTGCTGCATGACCCAGATCGAAGCCAGCGCCTCTCCACCAGCGGGTCACTTCTCTAGAAAAAAGCTTGCACATCACATTTCCAGTCCTCCGTCTCGTCTCACCTGAGTAGGTATCTGTGCTCGCAGAACGTTCTGCTCTGTTTCCATGGAGACGCCCGGGGCGGTGGTTGCCAAGTGCGGACTGTGGCTGTCCGTCGCCGGACTTGACATCCCAGGCTGACTGGCACCCGTTTTCACGTCAGATCCGTTCCCGAATGCCAAGATGGCGTTTTCTGCAACACACCAGCAGCAGAAGGAAACGTTGAGAACACACACCGGATTCTGTTTATGAGAGGCTGAAACTTCCTGTTGTTTTCTCATGAGTCATGGATGTTTTCTTTCTTTTGGTCACTTATGAATTACGCATTGCAATGCCTGTAACTTGCAATGACCTCTAGTCATGACTCACTGGCTGCTGGATGTCATATTTTACTGCTATCCAGATGTATCTCAATGCAAGGAAGCTTAAGGTTTGGGCAAGTAAAATTTAAGACTTTTTAAAACCTTTTTATGGAGACATTGTAATAAAATGAGCTTTCATATTGAAGTAATTTTTTTTCAGTATATCAATTAAAGTGAATATACATGATGAAATACAGATTTACTACAGACAGTGATACACTGCAGTTAAAGTGTTTGTTTCTGGTACGCTGGTGTTTCCCTCTTACAGCTCAAATTTACGATCACATAACAGTGAAAAAAGGACATTAATACAGAAATGTCAGGGCTGTATTGCACATGGATGCACTTTGAAAAGTCCCAACATCTTCTTTAGTGACCATAGCATCACCATATAGTCTTCAGAGAGCTCATATTCCTGAATTAACAATTTCAATTAATAAAGAAGCAAATTTCGGATTCTCGCTATTTCCAATAATAAAAATGGAGAAAAATATCGCTTTGTGTGTGATTAAGCCCAAAAATACAATGACTGAAAAAAAATTCACATTTCAATGTTAATGTATGCCAATCAACCAAAACAAGGAGAACGCCGTTTACTCAGGTTTGAACATCTCCTCTCTTCTTACAGGATGTAAAAGGGAATTGTAGATGATTTGGAAAGCAAAACCCTGAACACAGATACTTCTGAATACTAGATGTATGCATCTAGTATTTCTCTCTGGATCACCGGTGTTAGAAAACAGCTACAAATATGGAACATTGTGTGTAGTATTCATGCTTGGGGAATAGACTCCTATATGTTCTTCCTGAGGCAGAAAAATACTGCAGCCCATGATCCTGTACAAAGCTTTCTGTTGTTGAAAAAGCCAAACTTTGAGCATGAAATTCACCACATATTGAAATACAACGTTATTGTAACATAGAAGGCTGCTTTCACCATAGGCAGATGGCAGCCTTTGTTTTTTTGTTTTTTTTTTACTTATATGTACAATCTTAGCTTAAAACAAGTAACTATATGAGAGGTGGAATAAGAAACCCTGGTCAAATAATGAATAACTCATCTGCTGTCTGTGGGCTTGCAGGCGCACCTAAATAGCTGCGGGGCAGTATTAAAAGACAGAGGCGGGAAATTTTCCAAACGGATTCAACTTGACTTTTTTTTTTCCTTTTTTTTTTTTTTAACCTCCCTGCTGGTTTTTAAAAGCTGTCGGCATCTGAAATCACCCTCCCAGCAGTGTGCCTCTGTCAGTTGTGAAAACATCTACAAATATAGGTTTTAAAAAGGCAAAGTGTTTACTGGAAACTACTTCTGAAATGTCTGTGGGGAACAACAATGGGAAGTAGTTTTTTTTTGTGTGTGTTTTTTTTTTTAAAGGTGCCACCAAGTTCCACTGAAATGTGGCACAATATGAATTATTCTACATGAAATAGGAAGGTAAGAGAAGTAAAAGTGTTTGAATCACTAGGTGAGAGTGTGATCATTTTTGTATGACAACATATTGGGTCTTCAGCTACTCTCTCATGCATTTTTTAGTAGAAGCTTCACAATAAAACTGGAGCACTTCCAACAGTTCCACGATCCAGAAAGAAGCATCTGTTGCTGAAGGGGAGCAGCATCTTCATTTATTCAGTGGAGAAACATGTATTACCTGTAGGCAAACTATTAAAGTACTTCTCTTTTGTCATTGGTAAAAAATTGCTCGCGCGAGAAATGTGTGTTTCTTTCTTACCCAGAATGCCCTCTGCTTTTGTCCGCTTCCTGCTTTTGAAGCGGTCTCTGCTCCGCTCTAGCATTCATTCGAACCACCAGAGTTCACTTCGACCGAATCGAGACCTAAGATTTAAACTTTTTCTCTTTTGTCCATGTCAGTTTGTTTGCGCGTTCACACTTCCCCAAACAAATCTGACTTCCTAGGCAAAGGAGCGAGAGTTTAGACAAAGTGGCCTGAACAAGACCGGTGTAAATGTCAAACCGAGTCTACCCAACTACCAGGTGTGAAGAAATTCAGAAATATTTCAAGCTAAAATGAAACATAAATTACTATCTTTTTTTAGGCCTTTTCACTTTCACCAATTTCTTCTCTAGCAAAATGTCACAGTGTCATGAGCACCATAGCAACCACATTAATGTCTGCTGGAAATAAGAGGATTTATTTCAATTATTTTTAATATTAATAGCTCAATTAGCACCATAAGCTAGGGGGTAGAGTTAATGCTGCGGCATCTGGTTGGATTGATGTGGGATTGCTTCCATTTTCTACAATATGTGTAAAGTCTTTCACAGACTATATAACCCCATTCACAGTTCAGTATTTTGCAGAGCTCTATCGAAGAGAATATCTGGAATATTCTAGACTATAATGAAGCATTGAAAGTTGAAATTCCTAGGCTCAGTGCAACTCTACGCACATCTATTTTCAATGGCTCACTGTACCTCCAACAGCAGAACTAAATGTGATAAAGATGAGAATCTTCGCCCCATGGTAATGCTGATGTCCTTTCCACTGTGGATATTAATGCATATAAAGTAGGGCCAAGACTTTAGTCCCTTAATTTTGATTAATTAATGAAACGCGTTCAAAATTTTAAAGCAATTAATCATGTTCTTTTTCTTATACAAAAGTGCAGAGCCTGAAGCTTTTGTTACCGATCCAGATTAAATCTGATGTACAAACGAGATCCGCCAACAGTGACGGACAACAAAGCCAATTTCTGTAAAGGTATTTTCGCAATTTGAACTTTGAAAATGGGCAGTTATAATTAATACTTCATTTGAAGGGGTGTGCCATGATGAGTCTCAATGACAGTTTACGACTGTTGTCATGAAGTGTCATTCGATCAAGAATGACACTTTTAATGCAAAGATGACATTTTCAATGGGCTTTTAAAGCAAGTTCTAATGCAACTTTGCATTAAAATGCCATTTTTTACTGAATGACATTTAATGACAACAGTCATAAACATTCATGAAGAGTACTCCATGTTCATAACACATGACAGTGTCATGTCAGTCTTGTAGTCCTTCAAAAAAAGTGTTGCCAATTGTTTTTAGTGGGGGTCTCAAGTATTAGCTAGTGGGCGGCAGACCAAAGGTCCACTGAAATGCCTCAAATTGACCATTTACATTTTGGCTGGTCTGGAAAGAAAAACTTTATTTGGTATTGTCACCATATAGAGCTAAATTGGAGTTATCTCTTGAGCAGACAAAAGAAGCCA
Source organism: Poeciliopsis turrubarensis (assembly GCA_010277015.1). NCBI lineage: Eukaryota > Metazoa > Chordata > Actinopteri > Cyprinodontiformes > Poeciliidae > Poeciliopsis > Poeciliopsis turrubarensis. Next base: position 739,403 of record VMRN01000046.1, on the reverse strand, counting down.
AGTTGTACAAAAAGTGGTCCGATGAGGAACCCAACAAACTGTCACAGTTTTTCTGCAGATGTTTGGTTAAACGCTACCGAATTTCTGTCCCAGCAGAACAAACCCAGCATTTGGGTCAAATGTATAATCAAGCAGATTTTGTGTGTATTATGTAGTGTATTATTGTACTTCAGCAAACGAGTCATTACAGCCGATCAGCAAATAACACCCATCTAAAAGAAATGTTGATTTGAAGGCCAGCAACAATAGTTGTGCTGTTTTTCATTGCTGCTGCCTACAGTGCCTCTGAAAGCAGGACGCACCTTTCTGCTGGCGCACGAAGGCAAAACAAAGGAACAAAAAACTTTACAAAATTACAGTCATGCAATCTTTGATGATGAAAGGTAGGGGGTCTAGCTAGAAAGCAATGCTAAGCAGGTTGGATTATATTTATTCAGCATGAAAGCAGTTCTTTCTACCGTATAAAAACACACATTTGGAACACTACTGATCAATAAAATCTGTAGATGCTGCAAACTGATAATCAGGGAATGAGATTCAATATATTGAACTTTGTTTATTAATTGCAGTTTAATGTGTGCTTCCAGTGTTTTGGAAAAGTATCCACACACCATTGGTCTACTTTAGTAGGATTTTGCATGAAAAACCAGAACAGAAAAGAAAAGGGAAGAAAAGGAGACATGATCTTAATGCAGTAACTGACATTTTTGACAGATTTTTTTTTTTTTTTTTTTGCAGAATAGAATTGGATGAGAGAGTATCTTCAAACAGAAATTCTTGAATCTTTCTTGAATTTCTTATTTGGAATGGTCCTTTACCTGAAACCATTTCATTATCGATCTTACTTTATGTTTATGCTAACAAAAAAAAAAGAAGCCATATTTGATAAAAGGATAGATACATGTTGTGAGTTTGATCAAATTCAGACATTGCTATTAAAAAAAAAAAAAGTCGAACAAATCAATTCCAGTCACAGGTTTGGATCTTAAGCTGTCATGACATAGAATAAAACATAAAAATCAGATGTAAGTAGCTGCTATTACCCACAGACCAAAAATAAATGTAATAAGGCTTTGATTTTAGTTGTATAGCTAAGACAACAACTAGACGATTATTCAAACAAACCATTTACAGAAAGCCAACTAATACCTGAAGGAATATCAAATTATGGGAATTTGGCACCATGTATAATTTACATGGAAATGTGTGGTTTTGTAACCCCCACAGGAAACTCATTACATCAGATTTTTGGATCTACTACAACCAAAATGACTGATGATCATGTGAGGCATTAATATTCCTTAAGCATTCATTTTCACCCACTTAATGGGCTACTCGGCCACAATTACATTTGCATGAAAGTCACTTCGATTAACACGTGCTCCAATAAAGACATGCATGACGGAACCATCAATTAATATTCTCGGTTTACGCTGTGTCATTGATGTGGCGCTCGGAGATCAAAATTGCTCCCCACTTCCATCTGTTTCCAGAGAAGAAACAAAAAAAAAAGAAAGAGAAAGCCTTGAGATTTCAGCAGCGGCTCGTTGATTATTAGGGAGAGGATTCCTAAGCCTTTAGTGGAGAATCGGGTGTGACATACAAACATTGATTTCTCACAGGATCAAAACAAATTGATCCATTCTCCCGAGGTAGTTTGCCTTTGCAAACAAGATTCTGCAGAAATCAATGCGGAGACTCCGCTCTTCTCTCTTCACTGATGCGATTCTGGGTATGAACTGCAAGATAAAGATGGAGGATTGGATGGGTGACCTGCAGGCTTCCACTGCCAGCCCAGCAGTTTTCATGCTGTTTAGCAAAGTGGATCATAGTCGAGTGAAATCTAGGACAGAAATAGTTCTGGGCGTCTGTTGTCTTTGATCTGAAGCGCACAGCATCCGTTTCTTCTACAAAGAGGACAGGAACTACTGATCCACCCGACCACCTGGCGCAGTGATCCTTGATTCCAGTGTGTGATAGTGAATCCCAGATGGTTCAGAACTGACAGAAATCCCTGCTCAACATGTTTTCTGTTGCTTTAAAGGATGATTATTCATTGTGATGTCATGCAAAAGCTACTTACATTTTGCCATGTTACAGCTGCAAACTTAAGTCATAATCACATGATTTTACGTATTAGACCTGTACAACGTAGAGTTGTAATATGATTGAAAATTTTTCCATGGGTTGAGTTTTCTTCTTTTACTTTAGAAATATTAGAAAGTGTGAATTGACTTGCTTCCATTTTGATTCCTCTAAAGGCCTAATGCAACAAATGGTCTCAAATGATTGTGCTACCTCTATGCTTTATGGTGGTATATCATAAATCATACCACTTTATTCTGGTGTATTTTAATAAAGTGTGTGAAGGTGTGTGCCTGTACTGTGACAAAAAAGGTGAAAGGGTTCAAGGCATAGAAATACTTAGCCATACCACTGAGGAAGGCAGAATCTATGTGAAGGTGTACGTAGCTTTCAGATAAGCCTGTGGATTGGCATACTAATGACGCCATGGGTCAACGGTGTCGATGGCACAGGTGGGGAAGTACGCAGGAGCGCTATAAGTGTGCAGTTACCCTTCAGTAGCACGCAGCAATCTCCTAGCAGGCACAAGGATGAGAGGTACAACTCCAGCTGCTCACCACCCGCTAGCATGCTGGGACGAAGTGCCAATTGATATCTTCAGTGGTAAGCTGTTGTGACAGCTCCTTTGTAAATCAATGGACACTGCTGTTAAGCACCACCACTCATATCTCTTTGACTTTAAAGTTTTTCCCCAAGGGGTATTTTTATTTTTTTCTCTCATACCCTGACTTCACAGCTTAGCCAGCGGCGGCAGAGCACACCCCATGCATGCCGTCCTGTCCCTAACCTGGCTGATGAATCCCTGGGTGCACTCACTCTTTCCTATTACGCGCCGCAATTTGTCTTGCAGAGAAAATTTCAAATAATTGCAGGAATAAATTAGCTTCACCTCCATCTGTCCTCCTCTTCTTCTTCTTCTTTTTTTTTTTTTTTTTTTTTTGGTCTCCGACACTCTCAGCTCTCAGAAAATAAAGAAGTCCAGACTCGTCGTTCTGCATGGTGATTTGGCTGTTATTGCTATGATGAGGAGGTAAAGCAGGGTGACAGATGTTTTTTAGGACCTGAGTGCGCTCACTCCGGGAGCGCGACATTTTTTTTTTTTTTTTTCCCCTCAGCAGTTTTCCTCCCCTCTGTCTGCAAACAACTGTATTCAGCCCTGCCGCTGTTCTTTCTTCTCGCCTCATTAGTTCGGAGGCAGGAAACCAAATTACGCTCAATTACAAAGTCATCAAAGGCCATCTGAAGTCCTGTCTCAGCAAGCTGGACCGTTCACCAGGGAAGGTGCTTGAAAAACAAAGCTGAATTTAGTCAAGATTTACCCGTAAAAGAAACTAAAAGGAGGTATCGCATCAGTCATGGCTCAGTAAGAAAAAAAAAAAAAAAAAGAACACGAGGAAGCCAGAGACTTTTACCTGCTGCATATATGGATTGTCTCCAGACTCTCACCAGGCAAATTAGAGCTCATATGTTTACGTACCCAGCAAGAATTTCAAAGATTGGAGACATTCTTCAGGAAAAATGTCATCCAAAAACTGTCACTGGTGTCAAGTGATTAGGAAGAACCTTCCATCTTGCTTATCCGGGGTCGGGTCGGACCCAGACTTCTCCCTCCACTGTCCGGGGGTGTTTTCAGACCACCCATCCGGGTGTGCCCTCACTCGGCAGGCGTCCAGGAAGCTTCCAGTCGCTGCACAGGGCTTGTTGAACACAAGTTCAGTCGGAGCTACCGGGAAAATGGTTCTGGATGGTCGTCCTGGGTTCGATTTCCCCTTTTGACCATTTGCTACATGTGTTCTCTCTGCTCGCTGATTCCTGTCGACTTACTGTTCAATAATGGCCACTAGTGCCAAAAAGAAACTTAAAAACACAAAGATCCTCAGACAACTTTAGCTGACATACAGAACTCTTTGGAAAATGTGATGTGGGGACGTTTCAGGACGCTCTGCAAGCAGGTCGTTAATCAAAATATGGAGAGTGCGGTGGTGACACCAGAAGAACCCAATGTCTATTATGTCAAGCAACACAGAGAAACCTCAAAACATTTAGATTATGGGTAACGATGAGTATAATAAAACGTGAATTCACACAACAAACAACCATGATGCATTATTCATACTTCCAGCAAAAAAAGCAGAAATTCTAGTGGCGTATGTAAACTTATGAGCCTAACTGCATGCTCTCTGTTATTGCCCAAAATTCATTTTTTTTTTTTGCCAAATCATAATTTTTCTTCCCCAAAGAGCAGAGCGCTCTGTCTGCGGCTTAGCTACATGATGAGAGCTCGACATGCATCACCGATTCATAAATCGCCATTCCCATTAGAAACTTGTTCATCCTTATTATCTCGTATATACCGCTTCACTTCCACCATTTACTCAGACGGGAAGGACATTTTTTTATTTTATTTTCCTATAACACAGGAAAATGAGGGCAGTCAGTCTTTTTTTTTTCTTTCTTTGAGTCTCTATGGAGCTAAGGAGCTTAGAGTAAATAGCACACGAGCAGGCAGGGAGAGTCTGAGTTCTGGTGCACACAAGCAGTTCAATTGAAAAGCAAGACTTCCATCAAGTTAGTGAAACATGTCTGACTAATCTTGAAAGTTTTACTCACCACAGAGAACCCTGGAGGGGGAACTCGGAGTTTAACTTCCGGCAATCATGCGATGACGGCGAATCAATGGTCCAACTTATTCCTGCTGACTGGAAATGATATGAACGGTTTTTGGAGTTCATATCACCGATCGGTACGTCTGACAGAGAATCTTTTGAGGGAGCTGAAAATGAGGGTGATGGTAAGGAGGGCTCCCAGTCTCAAAGGCTTGCCGCTTATCGCAAAAGACGGATTGGCAGAAATGCCTGCAATTTCAAGAAGGGTTTAACCGCAGCGATGCCAACAGGAAATGTTCCACTGATTACTGAGAGGCGAAAGTAATGGAGGTTTTTTTTTAATGATGGAAAAGGAAAAGAGCAAGAAAAATGAATCATCATTAATGCTATTTGTTTGATATTCTGCAGTTCTATTTGGGTCTGTGCTGTTGTGCACTCAGACTAAAATTAATTTAATTAAGTAAACAAAATCCTTTCTGATTTTTGGATATTTACTCTAAAATTCAGCTCAGATAAAGTTATGGAGAGTACAGTTTTTCTTTGGAGCAAGATTTCCTCCAGCTGCCTTCATTTGCAAACTGCTACAATCCAAGAAGACATTTCAACTATTAGTCCCACGTCTGCCTCCAGATGTGCAGCCATTTCTCTTTTCTTTTCACCAACAATGAAACCCAGCCGGATAACTTCCAGGTGCATGTACTTGGGAGACAAAGAACGACCAGATGACCCAAAGGTTAACCGTTCAAGAACAAGAAGCAACAAGGTTTCTCCTTCACAGAACACAAAAAGGACAATCTGTAAAAACACTTTCATTTTCCCCCTTTGTAGGTGAAAGATGAATTTACCAGAGGTGTGAAATGTTTGTGCAGGATTTTGGTTTTAAAGAAACCATCTGGGCATCGCATAATGTTTGGACAAATAAATATACGTTTTTTTTTTTTTGTTTGTTTGTTTTTTCTTATAGGAACCAGAACTGGGCTTCAAAGGAGAATTTAAATATCATTGTTTTCCTTGAAGCAAGACAATGCGACTGATGTCAGTGTCTCTAAATGTTGCAGTTTCACACGAACATGATTCGCACTGCATTTCTAGAAAGCTTCGCTTTGGGGCCCGTTGTCAAATGTATGCTGTTGCCATGTCAACCAGAGGCCAAACGCAACAGAACATCACCAGAACCTGGTACTACCTGAGCCTAGAGCTTGGTTCATGCATGAAACATTTACATTCAAACCCCCGTGTTGAATACCAACACAACGCACGTGATCTTACATGCGACATGTTGTCCAGCAGGTGTATTTAAAAATAAATAAATAAACAAAATGCTTAGCCTGAAGTGGGCAGTATTTTTGTTCTTTAGCTTAACTCAATGCTTAAATTAGGTTTGACTCCAGCACCATCTCAAATCCATTTAAACTTCTTTTCAGAGTATGTTAGAAATGTTTATCTTTGGAGACACGAAAAATAATAATAATAATAATAATAATAATAATAATAATAATAAAAAAGAGCAAACGTCTTTGAAATAGTTGCTACATTTTCCGTGTCTGGTGAAATCAGAGTAGCTACGATACATCTAAAGCGCAGTTTTATCCTCGCCGGGCCCAAACAATGTCAGCTCTATACAGACATAACAAGCTGTGACCTTGCATTTTGTCACCACATGATGTCTGTTGCAGTTCGTCCCGTCTCTGGAGTCACTGGCTCATCACTAATGCTGCTGCTCACAGCGACAGCCTCATAAGAACTTGACTTCTATTGTTAGACAAAATAATAACCCAAAACAAACTTCGCTGCCCGCGAAACCAGCAGCGACAATTTGTACTACTTAGTCACCAGTGTCATTCTTTCTGTCACTGGTGCATCATTCATTCGGAGGGATGATCTCTCAACATCAAAGCAGCCTGGTTGCCTCTGGCTGATGAATAAAAGCTACAACACAGAGTCTAAGACTGTAGAGAATTGGTGGATAATGCTGGGTGTAAGCTGTAGTTTATCTGCTATAACAGTGTTATACTGAAAATGCCTCCATTAGCAAGATTATCACCCACTGTTATTTATAAAAACACACATTTTTTATAGATAAAAAATGTGTGTGTGTGGCCCCCAGAATCAGTTTTTTTTTTAAACTGATTCTGGGGGCCAAATTGCCAACTTTTCTTGATTCTTCACAAGAAAGCACAAATGGGCATCTTTGTGGTTTTCCGAATCAGATAAGTAATACGTGTTGCGTCATCCTTCCTTTGAAAGATGACGCAACTTTTACTTTCTTAATATTCTAGTAATTCTGCCTGTGGCCAATTATCTTCATCAGATTTTGGTTGAACACAAGTTTGAATCCACTTCTTGTCTGACTTTCTTTTTTTATCGACCCTTTGCAATTACATCACTTACTCCCGTTGAGGCACCTCAAAAGAGTCGGGAGTATTGAACAGAGACACTGGAATTGTTTTCCCATGTTTTTTCCAATAAATCAGTGGCTTCTGCTTGTTTAAGTGGAGTTAATTTGTCTGTGGAAGTAGCGCATTGAGTTGGTGTTCATAGACTGCGGTATTTCCAAAAGTTAAAACGGCTAGCTTAAAAACAGACTCTTACCTTCTTCCTCCTGATGTGTTCGTTGATTTGATCAAATTGCAGACTTTGCCAGCGGTCACTGCACATGATTTGTACCACTACATCAAAAAAACATGGTGTCTGTCCCCTTTCACCGGAGCAGACTTGAAAGTATGAAAGTTTAGACGAAAAGTCTTAAGATATTGTTGCCCATCATTTCACACTCCTCCATGTCAGGATGCTTGGTGGTTTTTGTGTTAAAACTCGTGTACGTGCAGACAAATGCAATTTGAAAGTAATACTATTGTACCATTTAAAATAAACAAACAATGCTTCGCCTGGCGGCCCATCATGCTTATAATCCACTGGAGGAAACCCTGCATGTAGATCAAAATTCTTAACAAATTAAGATCTTTAAAAAATGACAACTACAGACTGGTACAGCTTTGGGATCTGCTCTCCTCTGTTTGATGTTGGATGACTAATATGTCCCAATAAGAGCCTGAAATATGATGAACTACCCACATCAGGTTGGGAGTTAGAGATTGTCCTCGAGGAGATCAGTGTCTGTATGAGAGGCAAGGTTAGAACGTCATTGGTTTTTGTTTTAGTTTAGGTTTATATTTTTGTAAATTTGGTGTTCTGTGATGCTTTTCTGGTGACTTCAGCTACTTCGCAGCTGCACCGCTGTTTCCCGTCTCCACTCCTTTCCTCGTTAACTCACCTGACTTCATTTTATAATCACCTTCTGTGGCACATTATCTCGGGGTTTTATTTCCTATTTCGCCACCGGTTGTCTGTGTTCTTGTCATGCTGGTGTTCACTGGGTTGACAAAAAGTTCAGATTCGTTCCTCAACTTACTGCAGCTCTAAAATTAGCTACAAAAGCAGACATAGGTGAACTTGAGTTGTCTTTATCATTGCTTCTTTAAACAAAGGCAGTAGTGGATGCATTTTCTATACTAGCCTGACCATTGCCTTCCACTCAGGTTTTCTGGCACTTACAAAATGTGATTTTTGGTTATTTTATCTAAGCCAAAACAGGAGTTTTTGTCAAATTTAACTTCAGGCAGTGAGGAAAAAACATTTTTGTATTTTTATTCAGTGTATGTAAATATCTGGTTTCCACTGTATATTTGAATAAATTTGGTATAATTGGGCTGAACCTATGAATTTTCTTTGTCTGTGATGACTTCAGCTTTGATTCAGTGCAATAAATGGAAGCAGATTAAAATGAAGCTGATCTGAATTGCAGCTGGACACCACAGAGGAGGTAGCTGGGAAGATTTCGGAACATGCAGTACCTTGAGTTAATGGAATAGCTAAAGACTGATTAGATCTTGCATGCTAATTCCACTGCAGGCAGAAAGCTCACTCAGTGTTAGAGCTGTGCTAAGAACAGGGCAAACAAACCCCGTCTGATTTGACGAGTTACAATTTTATAACAGATAACATGGTTATCTGGCTGCATATTCATCTTTCCAAGAAATGTCTTCATAGCTGCAAGAGTAGAATCAGCATGACCGTTTTAGCTGGCGAGTGTAACACCTTTTAAAATGAGAGGAAGTCATTCCCAATTAATTTCTGCACATTTTGTCACAACAAACTGGATTTTATTAGCACTTCGTGCTGCAGACCGTCATCATTCTTCCAATGATTTTCAATTCTTGCCACCGATTCTCGACTAAAATTAGGTCTAGACTTTGACTGGGTCATTCGCACTTATATGTTTTGATCTAAATTGTTCCATTGTACGGCTGGCTGTTGCAGCCTTTAATAGGTTTTCCTCCAGTATTGACCAGTTTTGAGCTCCATCCGTATTCCTGTTACTTTTCTGATTTCCTGTCCCCGCAGAAGAAAAGCTCCTCCACATCCACATGCTGTTGTTCTTAAATCAATTTAAAGTTGTGGTGGGACTCGATTAAAAAAATTTTCATTGAGTTCATTGCAGGGTCTGTAATTCGTCGCTTTTTAATCGAAAACCATTTATCGACAAAATAAGCAACATTTTCCATTCAGAAGCCCTTTTTGCTGGTAGTCAATAGACATTTGAGTTCAATAGTAAAGAAATGGATTGTTTTTAATCTGTTAGGCTATTTAACCATCAGATTGGTGCAAAGTCCTATTATTCCTATGTAGTTTTCCAGTGTTTCGGGAACTCCTGATCATTCATGGACCTTCATTAGAAATATGGACTGTGGATGTTGACATTTGAACCATCTTTAGCATTGAGATGCTATTTTAGGCTTTGGTGATAGACTAACTCCTTTAAATACAACTTACGCATCACACTATTTTCCAATGTCCAATCAAATTGCGTTTTGAAGCAGAATTCTTGGACCTCTAGGAGTCCAATTCTGGGGACTACAATCGGGTAAAGTTTAAAACTTCAACAGGGTTTACACCTCTATCAAGCAATCATTTCTCAATACTTGAGAGTGTAGACCTTCTTGATTTAGCAAATAAGCATAGGACAAGGGTCTTTTTTTTTAAAACCAGACTAGACCTTCCTGGATGTGTTCTGATGGTGCAGGGGTTCGCACAACCCACATATGGAGGCCTTAGTCCTCGACGCGGCTATCCAAGGTTCGATTCCCGGCCTTGCGACCTTTGCCGCATATCTTCCCCTTCTCTCAATACCCACTTTCCTGTCAATTAACTATCAATAAAGGCCACTAGAGCCAATTAAATCTTTAAAACAAACAAACAAACAAAAAAAAAAGACTAGACCCTTCTAAAAAACTTGTCACTCTAGAGCTACATGGTCTCTTCATTGTTGTTCTGGTCCCTTACTGAGTTGGTTATGTTTTGGCTCTTGCCACAGCTACTTCCTTTTACTTACTCAGACAAATGTTGTCATGGAAAAAGGCCAAGAAGTCATTGCATTGTTCCCTCTGGTTGCCACTTGCTGCACAGGAGCACCAGGGTCCCACGTTGGAAGTGGAGTTGTCAAGGTAGTTGGGAGTTATTGTGCTTCCTGCAACGGAGAGAAGAGAAGATGAGGCGGATCTGGATTTCTATGGGTACACTTGAGCAAAGACAGATTCTTACATCACCAGGTCGGAATTGGGCCAATAGGATGCAAGTCTCAGCACAATGAGTATTTAATATTCTTAGCTGTTTCTTGCTATGTAGGCTTTCCCAGTCATTGGTTTGGTTCCTACAGATTGGTCGACTACTGTATGTGTGAAAATGAAACAGGATGTGCAGCTTCTGATACAACGCATAAAATAACAGAGGAGTTGAACGTCTATTAGGGTAGAACTCTGGCTGATATAATCTCGTTGTACATAGGCCGATTAAGACTTCACTCTGATTGTAATAATCAAATAAAGCAATTTCTATCATCACACAACACTGGCCTAATCAGGTTTAGACGGAGATGTTCATTTGCATGTAAATGTGGTCATTTGGACGGACAGTGAGAGGAATTTAAAACGTGGGAAAAGATAAAGACATTCGCATGAATGTCTGAGATCAAGAAGTAGTGGAGAAAATGTTCTAGCAATTTATTCTGGACATCTTCGGCGAGTGTGGCTACAGACAGTGAACTCGAGTGTGATAAATAGCAGTTATGTTTTAACAAGGGGGGCAATCACTTTTTCACACAGGGCCATGTGGGTTTGGGTATTTTTTCTCCGTCAACAATAAGCATCTTATTTTACAAACTAAACTTTCTGTTTACCTGTGTCGCCTGGAATTAGGGCTGGACAAAATGGCTGAAAGACGTATCACGAGTTAAACGTTTTTTGGTCAATATTGATAATTGATTAGTTGTTTTGTTTAAAGTACCTGAAATACTGGCAAACTAGTGACGTGACCTTTCCTGTTTTATCCAGTTTTCATTCCACGCTGCTGTGTTTATTTTAAAAAGAAGTTATGAAGCACTGTGTCATGTTGCCAAGAACTATTATAGTTAGGCATGGTATTGCCGGATGATAACTTCTTTAAACTGAGTGGTTTCTAACAATCTTCTGTGCATTGTGTGATCACTTGTTAACTTTTATCCTGGGTACAATAGCCCCGTTTTAAGCTTCTGTGCACTTCACCTCATCATCATGTTGGGGATAATTCTCTTAAAACAGCAGTCAATAGTTGTAATTGCACTACTTTATAATGCCGGTGGCTGTGCACATTAATCAGACCACCATCGATCACTGAGGCATGCTTCTCATCACAATCCTTGATTCATTCTTTTGAGTCGTGTTCAGTGAGCTTGACAATTCTGAGCCTTTCTTGGCATAAAAAGGCCCCTTGTTTGATCCAGATCTATCACGGAGGCTGGTGTGAGTGAGCAAGAAGTGAAACCGAAAGGCTCGGTTCTTACCTATCAAGCCAGTGTATGCGAGTAGACATGATCCATGATTCTCCCTCTTGCAGCCACTGGTGCTGTGCTCGGACGCTTCGCAGTCATACTGGAACTGTGCCCAGCGGGACCTGCGGGAGCAATAACACGCCATCCATCACTTGCCAGCTGCTTGGCCGCTGCACTCATTGTGTCGCTCAGTGGTGTCGAGCTCCGCCGCTTTCTCCTAACAACAGGATGTAGATCTAAAACCCACAATGCTCATCTAAATACTTGTACTCCTACATCAACTCCCTCCGCTCCGCAAGAGTTCCCACTCCACAGCACTTCCAACCCATAATCCAGTCACCTCTGGTGACATTCATTCCTTCGTTTCCGATCTGGACACTCTTTTTTCCCCGGCCCGTTGTCTTCTGGCAGGCTGCCAGACTGTAAAGAGTCAATGAGGGACACAGACAGGCCTTGGCTCCGCTCTCTAAATACCGTTGGTGCAGAAGACACGCCTCCCTGCCAGCCATTGCTGGAATATCAGACGGATATGGATGCTGCATATGAACACTTCCTCCCACGGTCACTTTGCCCTTCCCCTCCTTACTTTTTCAGCCAGCGACCCACACCACTATCCACATAACCGTCATCATCATACAAGGCTATCGTGACCATTACATCGCATCACTGGCCACCCCATCCACTAGCACTTGGAGCAGGATTCCCTCAGGGAACCGCAGCTCTGCGTCCTGCCCTCATTTGTCATGTCAATGTAATGATGTGCATAAAACTCAAAGGGCTGTGCAGTGAGTGAAGGCAGCCTCCACAGGCGGGCACTTGATGCCGGCTGACTGGAATGGGATTATGAGGGGGGGCCAAGAAGAGGCCTTGAGATGGTCCGTTCGCGGTCGGACGACACCTGATCGATAGCCATGACAGATGAAGTCCTTTGTCTTTTTGACATTTGAAAGGAGCCAGATTAAATGTTGGCGACGGTTTGCTGACAGAGAAAACAGACGTGTGAGAAGTCCTTGCTCTCGAGAGACATCCCATATGCATCCTAATGACTTCATAGCGTTGCTTGGATTTCGGATTCAACAAACTGCGATTCATTAAAATTTTCACGGCATCTAGTTTTCATTAGTACATCACGTAAGGCTGTGCAACCATAACATATTTTTTTTGCATGCATTTTCTGCCGTTTGCTCTCATGTCCATAGGACGCCTCGGTGTTTAATATTTTGCGAGCGTCGAGAAAAACAAAATGAATCTCAAGTGATAAAGACACGGCCGCTTGTTGCAAGCTGCGTCCTTCAGAGAATGAATGCGGACTTTAATTGAGCTAATTAAATGAAGTTAACAAATATCACAACTGAGAATAATTAACCACAACTGACAGCTTGCATCTAAATGAACACATCACACTTGGCAAAACAATCTTTTAGGTTTGAATACAATTTATTCTCTAGCAGTAAATCATTCTTTAATAGAGTCCTGAGCCCCTCCTGACTTCCCTGTGGTCTTATTTTGCTTTAAAGAATTTCTGACCCAGTACAGAACAAATCCAGTTAAGGTCACACCAGTCTGATAATTATAGTTTTCCAGCTAAAATAATCAGGTGAGACCCATTGAAACAGTGTCAATGCGAGAATCCATGCATCCCACTTCCTCCTCTGTGAAGAATACTCATGTACGTGCTACTCACAACCTTCCCCTTGCTGACTGCTAGCCTAGGCTACAGCTACTCCCCTACAGAGCCTGCTGGAAATGCTCAGGCTAGTTAGCAGGGCCACCAATGACATTGGGTAAGCAGTTTTTCTGTGACTGTAAGTTGTTTCTTTGCTATTAGAACATTGAGTTGCATGTATATGGGCATGATTGACATTGCTATGACCCTCCTCTTGTCTCCTTATTTATTTTTTCCCTGACAGAGCAGTATGTATCTATAGATTGCTAGAACCACAGGGTGAAGGCCAAAGGGGCTCAATCCATATAATTTTTACATATTCAGAAATATGTAAAAAACATATTTCATAAGACTACTGCTGTTTTAAGTGGAGTATGCCATCTTTATACAAGTTTTGTGCATATTTGTTGAAATTATCATGATGTCATGACAGCATGAGACAGATAATCTATGACAAACATTGATCTCCTCCTCTTCTTCCTGGTGCCACCATTTTCAAAGAAACGCACCAATCAAAACCAACCAATCAGAGCCAGCATTGTTAATCAAGCCTGTGTATGCGCTGCTAAATGTTCCAGTGGCAGAGAAGCAACCAGCTGTTAAAGAAAAACTTATTTATCCGCCGTGATCGGTTGACATGTGAACTAGCCTGAGCATTCACCTCAGCCTTCATTGTGACTGTGTTTATGACGGAGTAGCGTGTTTGTTCAGGTGACAGCAGGAACATAAGTTCTAACATGTGAACAGGCAACCGGAAACTCTTAACTGAGTTCCAACCGTGATGCCACGTTCAGACAGTCGAAACACAAGCACTTCCAAAAACGGGCCAAACGGCTACCTGCACACGTAGTCTTGTTTGCAGTCTCGCAGCTGAGCCAGGCAGTTGGGCTTGTCCTTTTCTTCGTACGAGCAGGACGGCACAATGGTTTGCCTGCGGCGCTCGGCGCAGGCTGTGTCGGTGCAGGGACAGAACAGCAACTCATGGGTGTAGTCAGGGGGAACGCGGTCAAAGAACTTCCTGAGCGCCTTGTTGCACTTTGGTCGGTTACATGGCCCCGAGCGGGCCGATGGCTGGATGCAGGCTGAGACGTACTCTGTGCGCAGCTTTTGACACGTCTCATCTATGTTGCACGCTTTGGCGGCATCCAGGCAGCGGTTCACAGTCGTTACCTCAGACTCTGTGGGAATGAAACAAAAATAACACACAATTGAGAGGTTAAAAACAAAGCTTTTTATCCCTCTGCGTGATGCGAGAGAAGTTCAAATCCCAGGCAATGTTTACAGATGATTCCCAGACTTGATTGGGGCCGATCCCGACTCGTCACTCTCACACCTCCGGACTCGAACGCGGCGGATAAACCCACAAAACTGCATCTAGAGTTGAAGTCCAAAACTGCTGATTATTTGTAATAAACCTCTTTGCGATGAATATAACATGAGTGGTGTTTAAATGCTGCATGAGCTCGGGTGCTGGATGTGTTTCAGCCAAGGCCTAATAGCTGAATATTTCATTCTGCGAGGTTAATGCAGAGTGGCAGCGGAGAAGAAGGGGCCTCCTCCATCTCTCCAACCACACAACAAGGTCTGTAATTACTGTTCCTTCCCCTTCATCAATCTATTCATCTATCAAGCACTCCCCCTTTACATCTGGGGCTATCCCTCAAACCCCTGATTCTCTCCTTCCTTACCCGTTTTCCTTCCTTTCTCATCTGTCTTTCTTCCTTTCTTTCTTTCTTTCTTTCTGTCTTTCTTCTTTTGCTCAGTTCCCTCTCTGTGTGCTCATCTATTCTTCCACAGCCTGCTCCATCCCTTCCTCCCTCACTGCCTTCCCTGTTAATGAGCCTCCTCTGTGGAGGCAGTGAAAAGCTCCCTTCACAACCGCTGCTGTTTCGGCCACATTATTTCCCAATCCATCATCATGTGTTCATGTTTTCTCTCTCTCTCTCTCTCTCTCTCTCTCTCCCAAGAGATCCCCTCCCATCCCCCCCACCCTACAGTCAATACTGCCATGATGATGCTCAGCTCCTCTGGCAGATAGAGGCGCTCATTAGTTTGTTAAGTGACCGCGTTTGTGTCTCCAGGTGGATTTAACTCTGACCGTGCTGTCATATATGAAAAAAGGAGTGACCTTGAAGAGCGAGCCAACGGCCCGTCGCAGAGCACGGGTTACTGTGTTCCTGACTTAAATGCTCGGAAGCCCACCGGCGTACACTGGTTGGACTTTGACAAATTGTTTCCTAAAGGGGCGTTAATGGCAAGGTTGCATCGTGAATGTGATTTTTTGGTCATTATGGTTTTATGCTCCTTAGGTTCTTTGGCAACTTTCTTCCAGCTATTATGACTGTTTATTCCACCGCTAAAATGCCAGAACAGTCGCAGTGTTGCCATCGACCGTAAAACTGCGTGAATTTGAATTTCGAAAATAAATGTTCTTACTGGAAACACACCATCTCCAAAAAGAATACTCGAGTGAAAAAAAAAAGTTTCTGCGCTGGGATGAGGTGGTTTTACAGGTGTAACAAAATGTGTTGATTTAACAAAACTGCAATGGTTTTACATCAGTATTAGTTCCACTTTAACATAAAATAGGTGGTCTCTCAAATCTTAACCATAGCAATGCCAGTTATTAATTAACGTTGATAAGCAGCCATTTTATTAAAAACGCAAGTTTTCTCTTTTCGAGAAGACGACTGTCTCTCCATGTCCTGGGCTAAATCTTTCATAAGCTAAATTTGAAAAAAGAAGCTCATCATTATATCTGAATTTTTTTGTGTGAGCTGTGTGAAATGCTGACTGAATAATAAGCAAGTTGTGGTTTTCTCACCTTAAAAAACTTTTATTTCATCATGTTAAAATTTTTCTGCTTTTATGTTACCATGACATCCTCACCTATGTAGCACTTAAGTCATTTTTGGCTAAGAAGTTGATGCCGCTTCGCCACGCAGCTCGACTGAATGAGCTTTAAGATTAAACTGAAGGAACTTGTTGAGTGTTTATATTTCAAAAAAGAGCTACGTAAAGTGCATTTTACGTCCCACACCTGACTTTATTTGGACCGTTTCTCTTTCCTGTTCTAGGATGCCCCTGTCATCTTTATTTCTGTATTAACTGGTTCTGCTTAAGCATGACCAGTGTTGCCCACTGCTGGATGGAGACCACACTGCAACCCTGACAGGCGGTCAGTTAATCAAATGTAAAAAACAAAGAAACAACTCTTAATAAACTATTAATCGACAATTAATTGTAAGTTGATTAATTGTTTTCATCCCTAATTCACCCCCCAAAAAGAGGCTGAAGAGGCTTGATACAGGGGTGGATGTTCACTTTTCAGCGAGACAACTAGATCCAGAAAGAGCTACAAGAAAACGATTTAGATGGATAACAGAATCTATTCACCCATAAAATATGTAAAAGACAAAATAATAGAACAGAATGCATGTTTATTTTCCACCAAAGTAAAAAGAAGTAGAAAACGTTTTAACTCACAAATAATAGACGGGTACAAAACCGAACCTTGCCACAAAAACAACACCTATAATCACAGCAACAACAGAGCAGTTCAGGTGAGTGTGTGAGGGCTGCTTACTCTGCTGAGCAAAGACTGCTTGTTGACTTTTGGGACAAATAACTTTGTTAAAGACACCTGTGGCCACAGCAACACTTCATCTCAAACTGAGAAAAAGACAGATGTGAGCAGCCTGTTGATTTTTTTTTTTTTCCTTTCTGGCTTTTTTTTCTTGTCATGTCGATGCAAATTTGAGATGTTCCCACATATTACGATTCCCGAGACCCAATCTCGTTTAATCTCGGGTAACCAAACCCGCTTATAAAGACGCTCTGTTTTCTGAAAAGTTCAGCTGGCAGTCAAGAAGCGCCCCGAGACATTTACAATGCTCAGTAGTTCAGCTGCCTGTCAAGTGAAACTGGCTGGTGCGTCAGGTTTTTTCCTCTTCTGTTCAGTTTGCAGTGCTTTGTTTTCACTGCAAACCACTGTTTTGTTTTGTTTTTTCAATTACACCACAATTCAAAATGTTCAAGTCCCTTGATGTTCTGTTATTTGCTGTATTTAAAAAAGTAAAATAACATTCTTGGTTATGTTTTCTTTTACTTGCTACGTGATGGTCTTTTGCTGTATCTTTTACATACATTCTTATACAGTGTCTGTTCTCCAACAGTAATATACATATCATGATAGACACTTGGTTATTGTATCAATACCTAATACATCTGATAGAATATTCACTGAACTCCCAATCCAGAACCACACAGCATTCTGGGAGATGGAGGTAGAGCAGCTAAGCTTAGCTGCTTAGGTAAGTCGGCTGATTAGTGGCATCAGCCGACTTATTCACCTGTTGGTTACCTAGCAACATCCCGTTGAGTAACATGCGCAAGTTTTGTCATCATTCCTCATAAGAGCTAAAACAATAATTAAAAACAAAGCACGCTTTAACAGAAACTGTTTCAGTTTGACACCATTTTAGATATTTAAAACTGGCAACTAATCAACAAGTTTCAAAACATCATGACATAAATGCTTCAGGTCGTCCAGCCCTAATTTAGCTTTTCTTTTCCCATGTGATCCTTTCTTCCAGCGCATTGCAGCTCATTTTAATCCCAACTTGGGGACTTAATTGCTATTTGACTTGAAAGATAATTCTTCAGTTTTACTGCAGTCACAGAGAAATAAAACTAAAACTGTAGACTTTCCATTGGCTTTGTTCTACAGGACTCCATGGCAACACACACTTCCTTAGTGAACTTCCTTAGTGATGCTGGATCTAAACAGCTGATTTCCTTATTGCTTTAACAAGCAACTTGTTGCATCAGACACCCAACGCAAACCCAACAAATGGCGTATTTTCTCTCCAGCCAGGGAGCATGAAGTGTAAAATTCTTGCAAGAGGAGGCACAATTTGTAGCCCTCCTACGGGGCAACGATGCATTAAAGAGCTCCTCTCTGGGTGCAGGACATGTAATGTGTTTCAATACACGCAGTCTCTCAATGATACGGACTGTACTGCAGTAAGCTGATTAATTGGAGCAGGGTGAACCACTGTGTTATTTGAATACTCTTCCAAATATGACGAGCTGCAGCTCGGGCTTGCATCTTTGAATCGGGAGTCTTTGGATCGGGTCATTACTCTATTTGAGGGAGACGTGCTGTAAGGGTGGAAAAACATCCATTAATCACGCCTCCGTTGTTTTGGCAGCCGACTTGTCGAGATGCACGGCGTGGATGTCAACTTTGACCTCCTGTGTAGTTACAGGAATAAAATTTATGAGGAAGCGGTACAGTGCCGGTCCAGCCCGGCTGTAACTCAGAGCAGCGGAGGAACAACGGGTGTCATTCCAGTGAGCAGCATATGTATGAGGTGACAAAACATGACGATGCCTGTGGTAATGAGAAATTTGCGAGACCTTCAGGAAACTCTTTAGCTATTTTCATTAAATATCAGATAATGAGTTAGCTATTACCTTTTCATTAATTCAGGCAAAATGAACCAATCAACCCAAACCAGTCAGTGTCAGTCTAAGGAAAGATTACTTCTGAGTAGGACTGGACAGTAAATTAATAACCTTATACGTCGCGATCAACATGTGATCAATATCAGTAGACAATAGATGTGATGGAATATTTAACATATGGAGTAGTCACTGAACTCCAATCCAGAATTGCGCAGCATTCTGGGAGATGTAGGCAAATTAAAGGCTTTAGCTGCTCAACCTCTCATGGAAACACCTCACACAAGGTTGGAGGCATCAACTACTCAGTCTTTGGTTACTTAGTAACAACCTGTTCAGTTACTTGTGGTTACCTAGCAACAACTTGAGTAACCTGCGCAGCGGTTTCAAGTTTTGCCGCTGTTCCTCATGACTTCTTAAAAATGAAAGAAACAACAGCGAAGGAGTGAAAACTGGTTAAAACAGGAAATATCATATCACCAGTTTGGCAATATTTCAGGTATTTAAACCAAAAAATGAATGAACAATTATCAATATTGACTTAAATGAAACGCTAATAGTTCTGAAGTGAAAACTAAACCTTTTGGAAAACTTTAACCTGCCAATATCAATTGATTCTGATTTCTTCATGACTTCATTTTTCTGTTTAGTCATGTGCTCAACTCACATTTGTGAGCAGAGCTGCTGTGGGTTGTTGTACTCATGACAAATTCTGATTTGCCAAGGCAGCATGATGGTAAGCAGCAACAACTCCTTCATTGATTAAGAAAAAAAACTATACAGCACTGCTACAGAACTGACACAAATACAACTTTTGACTGGGCTAAATAACACGACTTCCTAATGACACGATGAGGTAAATTCAGACGCTTCACCGAAATCAGCAGGCCAAGACACTTAAAACTGAAATAAAGACTGACAAGAATGACTATTAATTTTAGGAACTAAGACTTTAAGGCCTTTCAAGACAGAGATTTTTTTTACAGAAGAAGGAAAAGCAGAGCGAAATCAACAGCAAAAGTTATACACCATATCCTGCCCTTGTTTCCAGAGTACACTCTCCATCAGAAAAGGGGCGGGCTCATGAAAAACATCACACAGAGTTCAAACGCACTCTGAAAGGGTTTGTCGTTTTATAAACCTCCTTTATTTCCTTCAAATGAGTCGCATAACATGTCAGCAAATATGGCGCAAGACTATCACCGAAGCTTTACGGGGGATCCAGGCCTAAGTTGTGGAAGGTAAATCTCTTCTTCCTGGTAGTTTGTGCTGTGGCTACAGAGCTAAATGGTGTCTCTGTTTTCGGGGAGAACCAACACTCTGAACACATTCAGCCACATTCAGCCTGCTGTTTAGAGCTA
The DNA here is from genome assembly GCA_010277015.1 of Poeciliopsis turrubarensis. Taxonomy (NCBI): domain Eukaryota; kingdom Metazoa; phylum Chordata; class Actinopteri; order Cyprinodontiformes; family Poeciliidae; genus Poeciliopsis; species Poeciliopsis turrubarensis. The sequence goes on along the minus strand of VMRN01000046.1, from coordinate 719,354 downwards.
AACACCAAGCACTTTTATGCTGCGGTCTACTTTCCTCTGATTCATTCTTTTTTGCGCTCACAAAGCTTTTCAAGCAGAACTGCTGTGCAAGGCGCAATGCTGAGAAGAATTTGCCCCCTGAGAGAATTCCTCTGTTTTTCTGCCACCCGCGGCATCAACAAGCGGCATTAAGTGTTGGAGACAATTGGCAATGAGTCTCTTGCGTGGCTGCAGAGGAACTTTGGCTGACTCCACTTTGTAGAAGCGCCTTAATTCAAACATATCGTTACATCGCCCCAGCTCAGAGGTCGGGTTCATGGGACGGACAGTTCACCTGCCTTCCCTGCTGACGGAGGTCAAGCCAGTCAAATGCTAGCTGAGCTACGATATAGCTCACCACCATCAACAATGAATGGCTGAATAACTGAATGCACTGTGAAGGGTTTCAAAGTCATCTCGACTTGATAAAGTGCTATAAAAGTGCAGTTCATTCACCATTTAAATTAAGTGCAGTCTTTGACTAGGCTACTCCAGGGAGATCAGAGTGTTAGATGGGATCATTGACCTAAATCTACCAACCTAAGCTAAGCTAGGGTTTCAAATCGGGAATGAAAAATAATCATATGTAATGATACAGACGCAAGTCGTTATTGCTCACTTCATCCACATCCTGACAAAACCACTATTTCGAGATTCAGGCTCCTTTCACTCCATTGTTCTGGCATCATTTATTGAAAAACTTTTTTTTTTTTTGTGAAATCTTAGACAAAAGGAGCGTTTTCTCTCGTAATCTGTTTATTTAAAACACACTTCACAGACCTTCTGTCTCGGCTTCACTATTTCAAAGCGCAGCTGATGTCGGGCAAATAAAAGCAGATGACTTTGTGTCTCCTCTGACGGCAAGAACTGAATGAAGCTTCTTACTTGTGCGCCAGACTTTCTCCTTTCCAAGTATTCAAAGAAATGAAAAGAAAACAGCTGTCTTATTACTTCTGTTTTTTTTTTCTTCTTCCTTTTGTCAATCTAATATTTATTTCTCCTTCTTCCTGTCTGTCTGCTACCCAGTGTCTGTGCTTCCCGCTGCATTAAAGTAAATAGGTAATTAAACTGTGCCTCGGGGGCAAACAGCCGCGCACACCAACCCCACGGCTAGCCCACGGGCTCAGAGGCGAGACAAAAGGAGACTGAGGCCTGTAACTCATCAAACACTTCACAAAGCCACCTGTGTATCCACTGCTGTGCTCTGTCAAAATGATGGAGGATAACAACTGCTTCTACAGACTCTTCCTATCCCTCGTACTATTCCACATTTTCTCACATTACAGCCACAAGTTTTAAATTATTTCAAAAATGCATGATAATTTATTACATTTTTTCTTCTTTTTCTTTCTTTCTATTTTTTTTTTTTTTTTTAAACTATCTAGAGATCTACCAGAATGTGGCATATATTTGAGTGAATGTTCGGTAGCCTGGTCACACATTAGTCCAAACCTGAAAACACGCTGATAGCTGCGTCATGTTGAGGGGATGCTAATTTTGCTAATCCTAATTTTGGACTGTTGGTGGAATATTAAGTCAAGTTGATTTGTAAAGCACACTTCACACCATAAAAACATGACACAATCACCGATTATGAAACAAGCAATGAAGATCAAATTCAAATATCCAACTCCAGACAGCCAGAATTTTAGACTGGATTTAAAGGGACTCAGTGGTTCATCTGATGTCCAGTTTCCTGGAGGTTTGTTCCAGATTTGTGGCGCGTCGACACTGAGTGCTGCTTCTCCATGTTTGGTTCTGGTTCTGAGGATGCAGAATGGACCAGAACCAGTTTGGTTATTGCAAACCATTTGAAAAGAAACCCATTCAACAGTTTGCTGTTGCGTCACAGCTTTGCATTGGTTTGGAACGTCACACCTCAAAGAAAAGCAATTAGGTTTGTGGTTGTAACATCATGCGGGATGGTAATATTTTTATAAAGGAATGTTACCATGTGGGGGACGTTGGCTATTATTTCTTTAGTGACATGCATGTCTGTGTTCTTCTAGTGTTTTTGTAAGGTGTTTCAAGGAAACTCTGCTTGCTGGTTACCTGCAGCGATGGAAGCCAGACGGACGTAGTCGGAGCCTCTCTCCTCTGGCTCATAGGGGTAGCTCTCCACCAGACTCAGTCCTGGCAAAGGCAAAGAAAACTGATTGAATGTCACAAAGTTGCAGCAACAGTTTACATTGTCTCATTGGTCTTCTATGGTAAATTCTAACTGAGCTTTGTCTTTTTGTTGTTTAAAGCCTTAAGACGGTGCGATCAGTAATATTTACACTTGGGCTTGTTGTTTTCAGCTTCTGTAATCCGGTATCAACTTTTGAGTCAGATATTGATAAATGTTCACCCACTCCTTTGTTGTTTCTTTATGTTTTAGCATGAGCGGCTCGATAGTGAGGGAGGGCTGGTGCCTGTCTCCAGCAAACATTGGCTGAGAGGCGGCGGTCACCCAAAACAGTTTACATAATCAAGTTTAACGTGAAATTCCTTTTTTTTTTTTCCCACAGAAATGAGCTAATATTTGATTGGTCATATTGAGATAATCAAAAATCAGTTATCAGCCAGAGATACACAACCCTATGGGCTGATGCTTATCATCCTTAATCCCCCTTTATCACATTTGCCTTGTAGTTCATTTTAAACGAAATGAAAACGTTGCTCATGGTGGACTTTTGATCCTACTTTTTGTCTGTATTGTGTTGTGAATAAGTCTTTTTTCTAGATGGGAAACAATATCCCACACAGGGATATTAGACCAGGACGCTTCACTTTTCACTCAGGACTTTGCAGTGGATTTTAACTTTTCTTCCCTGAACAAATAGATCTTGAATGTTCTATGCAGTTGGAAAGATTTATCAGAGAAAACATATATATATATTTATCAATCTTTTGCAGTGCAGCAGTACTTGCTGCAGACTTGCTGTCTGTGCTGATGCTTTCTTTTGACAGGAGTTTCCTCTTGGCTGCCCCCTCGAGCAGTAATACTGTCTTGTAAAATAAAATGGCTGTGAATTTCTACAGATGTCTGGATGTAAAAATAAAGGATGTGTGGTATATAAAGTTTGTGCTTGTAAAGCACAAACTTTATAGACTTTTAGGAATTTGAGGGAAATTTTTTTTTTGGAATTTTAGGGAAATATTTTGCAGTACTACTGTACCGCAAAAAGTAGTACAATTTTGCACAACTGTAAAATTGTGCTGTGTTTTACAGTATAATTGACAAGGTTCAAATTCATTGTTTTTACGAGGGTAAAAACGACAGTAAAAAAACCAAAACATTTATTGCTAATTTTTAAGTAACTGTATGAGTTCAATGTTTTGAAAACCATTCTCATCTAAAAAGAAGCTTCTTCAGGACACCGCTTACTTAAAGAAGGGAGACTTACATCACTAAACTGCATTTAGTCATATTTTTGACTTCACCAAAACCTATTGATGCTCTTGTTAAACAGTGGAGAAAAAAGTAAAAATAGGTTTCAGACAAGTCTTTCTTTTTAAAAAGAATAAAGTACAATAATTGAAATTTATCGATGACGAATCAAAATTCTCACAAGAAATTTTTATGATGATGACGAACAATACAATAAATACCAACTGCATGTTGGTAAATTTACCTTCAACCCAAATGTAACTGTACACATTTGTTTTCAGCTAAGATATGATGAATTAAAATGTTATGAATTAAACTCATTTAAGTTTAGGTGGCAAACTATGAACATTAAATAGTTCACTAGCGCTTGCTAAAAGTGAAAAACTGTACATAACTGTACAAAACCAGGGATTCAGCAGATTTTGACAAATCCACATTTTGCCGCCATTATGAATGAAACTTAATACCTGCATCGCGACAGAAAAACACAAGAGAAAAACTGAATGTGTTGGCAACAGAAGTGAAACGGCAGCAAAGATGAATTTAAACCAATCCAAAGAGGCCAGCCAGCTAGCGAACCAGCAAGGGTGCTAGCAGCTAGTTACAGGTAGCCATGTGAGAACACAGTGACTTGAACTTTAGCTGGAGCGAAAAGTCTCACGAGAAAACAAGCAAACGATATCGAATGTAATATTAAACCTGACAGGAGAAAATTTAAGACGTCATCAACATATTTAAGGACAACGTCTTAATGAATTTAAGACGTTCTAAGGCCTTCATTTTAGATCCAGGAATTTCAAAAGTGTTCAAGCGCGAGGGCGCGCGGACACGCCCTGCGACACATTTCCGCCGCCACGCCGCTCCGGTAAGAACCGGGACTGGCTGACGCGCACCTCAAACGCTTCCGTTTCATCTGCGCGTCTTCGCATTTGCATTCGCCTTCCACAAAACACCCCGGCGCTGTCATCGCCGTGCCTCTGCTGCACTCGCTTTCTTACGTGATGAAAGCAAAACTCCCCGCTAAATGCCTCCGCTTGAATGTCAGGGTCTGACAAATAATGGGGCTTCGGCGGTGATCAGAGAAGAGCACAAAAGTGATCAAATATAATGTGCGTGGGTGGAATAAAAGGAATCGGGGCCCCTGTTTTTGTTTCACCTATTTTTTTGACATAATAATTGTTCTTTTCGCTCTCAGCCCGGATTCTGCGTGGAGGCGGCCGGCAACACACAGCATGTACCCGCACTGCTAATCTCACCGTGCAGCACCGACTGGTGAAGGCTCCAGTAAATGCTCAGGCAGTTCTTCTCTCTCTTCATCCCCCGCTTGCACTGGCAGCCGTGCAGAGGGGTGGACAGCAGCGCCGTCATGGCGTTCTCGCACTGGCTCCGCGCCCCGGGCCCCAGCTTCATGGTGCCGTCTCCCGCCACGCACTGCCTGAGGGTGCGCAGGCGTGGGCTGCAGGTGTCATCGCTGGAGCAGGTGTCTCCGGCGTGCAGGCAGTCCCTCCCGCCTGCGGAGAGAACCGCGTGTGGGACTCCTGGAAGACAGCGGAGGACAAGTCAGACGTTATTTCCCTTGGACTTTTTGCACATTTGACCCCTTTGCAATCACAAACTTTATCAGGATCTTGGCTGATAGACCTGGAACAAGCAGTAAAATGGAAGAGAAAGGATAAATGGTTCAATATTTTACTGGTGGTTGGTAGGCCCCTTACGGTGACATATTTTTCTTGACGATAAAGTGTCCCAGAAATGATTGCGATAAATGATAACATTGCCTTTTGAGACCATTTAGTTAGCCTAGTAATAAAGGTATAATGATGCAAGCACATCAACTCAAACATAAAAAAAGCTATACTTTCTAAAGGGCCGGAAAACATTTCAAATATCCAAAATACAGCACGACAAATTAAACGACAATGATGTCAATGGAAAATGAAGACTTTGGAACCAAAATCATATTTAAAAAAATAAGTCATTAAGAAGTGGCAGGTAATGCAGCGGTCGTTTTAATTTATCCTGCGATTAATCAATTCGTCATTTTACGTTTGGACTCAATTCAATGTTTTCAGTTGAGTTTATTGCCGGGCCTGTAATCAACAAATCACATTTCAATCAAAAACCATATTTGGACAAAACTGGCAGAATTTTCAACTCGGAAACTCTTCTTGCAGCTGGAAAAAGTTGCTGAGTTGGCGACTTTGGGTGACTGGGGTTTCTGTGATGCGTTCGATGTTCGATGTAGTGCAGGTAAGCCTGCACTACATCCGGCACAGAGAAAGCCAAAACGGAGAATGCACGATGTAAAGTTGTTAATTTGCTTAATGTAGTGTAAATAATTTAAGCTGTTGAAGTAAAGTAAGCAAGTGGGATCCAGAAGTTAATCAGACTGCAACAAGCGCAGCACGCAGCACGCTGTGATTTACAGGATCCTGTCAATCACACACACCAGGTGATTTGCGCTTGACTCACCCTGTGGTTGTAACAAGCAACAAGACAAAGCTGGAAGACAATAAACTAAAGTTTTTTTTTGTTTGTTTTTTTCCCAGTAAATAAGTAAAATCTTAGCTAAAACTATATGTCAGGAATCAGGCTTAGACATGTCTACGGGTCCGGTTCTGGTTGGGTTGGACTTTTTAAGTCTGAACTCCAGACAGTCAACCCTCTCTTACTGCAGAGCATAACAGGACGGTGGTAGAGTTTTAGACGCTCGTGGAGGTAAATAAGATGGTTTCATCATGTATGTATTAGCTGATTGTCGATGGAAGTCAGGTCCGACGTGCCGTCTTGCTGATTTATTATCGGTCCCCTAAGAAGAACTGTCGACGTGTCACTCTCTTGATAAGCAAAGCTGAGAGAGACATACTGCAAATGAAAATAAATAAAAAAAAAAAAAACTCAGGGAGAGTGGATCGTTTCGCAAGGCACCGACTAAGTTTACAGGTCTGAGGTTTTGGCTAATTAGCAGTTGTGTGGGCGCTGCAGTCAAAGATCTCCGATTCAGACAGGCTGATGTCTCAGAAGCTCAGTAAAAAGGGAATTCTGGCAGAGAATGCAGTTTTTTGCAATATGAAAAAAAAAAAAAATTACAGAAGTCATCAGAGGAATAATTTTGCTCATTGCAAGTTGTGACAGTTTTTTTTTGTGTTTTGCAGACTAATGAGCCTTTCCTGTAATTAGTATTTTTACTAATTGGTAATTCAAACGGCTGGAATAAAACGGCCTTAAACTAATTTTAAACTAAACCAGCTTCATTATTTTCAGCGTTGTTCACACAAAGTAAACAAGCCGGGCTTCTGAACCGGATTCACAGTTTATGACACTGCTTGTCAGTTGTGATCAAACAGTCGCTGCAACATCTCATTGCCGCAATCGAGCAATTAAATCTCCAGTGATAGGGGGAGAAAAGGAAGGGAAACGTGGAGGGTGGTAAACAGAAAAGGGCCGATGATATGCATGAGTTACTACAGTTGTCACATAAAATACATTTGACACCACTGACTGGAATCTGATGAAACCTGGGAGGGTGAGTAAGTGGGGCGGGGAGGGCAATAACACGTCTTTACAATCCGGCCTGACATTCTGAAAATTACACTGTATTGTTTGAGCTTGAGCCGAAGCAAGGCGTCACATTTGTTTGAGAGTGGCCCTGGGAGACGGTTGCATCATATCCTATTCAGCGCCGTCCAAATTCATGAGGCACTAATTACATGCAAGGACAGCTAAGTGTTTGTGTTTTCTCAGATACACAAACAATTTCCACTCTGACAAATGGTGGCGAGTTGTTGCTTTTTTCCCACTCATCTAGGAGTCTGATCTCAAGACAAAACTTGCATTGAAGATGAGAAGCGTTGTGTGAAATGACTTGAAAGTGCACCTGATTTATTTTTGTCAGCTAAAACAATCACGCATGGATTAGTTATTATTTTCTGGAGAAGTTCATGCATTCACCCTCGTCTCAGTACTGTGGTTATTTCTGTTGCGTCCGCAAAAGAGAAACGCAATTAAAATCACACGCACCATCGATATAAACACCTCATCCTCCAAACACTTCCTGTAGTTTTCAATAACCGCGTGCTACTGCTGGGAGAAAAGACGGCCACAGGACAAGCGAGATGCGAAGGAAGTGTTTCGTTAACGCCTGACATCCGATTTCTAATGTGGAATCTTTTTATAGAAAAACTTTATTATTATTTTTTTTTAATTTCCCTGTTTCATTTTTTGCAAATCTATTTCTGTTATTCCTATTTGGGTAACTATACGGTCAGTGGAAACGCGGCTGCTGTTAGTTAACTACATCCCCTTGTGAAAAAGAGAAAAAATGCTGCCTGGCGATTTGTTGACTCTACATGTGTGACTAGCAGACGCACTTTGAGTTCCGGTGAATGTGTTTTGTCTCTGGGAATATCGAAGCACGGCATCTACAAAGAAGTTGCTTTGGGATCAAATGGGTCTTTCGAACGGACAATAAACCCAAACATAGAGCCAAATTAGTTAGAAAATGTTTTATCCTACTCAAAGTCCATGTTTTAGAGCAGGTGTGTCAAACTCATTTTCGTTTTGGGCCAAATCAAGATCATGAAGGCTCTTAAAGGGCCGGTTGTGCCAGAATGTGTTGATAAAACCTGTTCACAAACTGTTAATATGTCAATGAATTCTTAAAATTACATAATATTATTGAAGATCTCTTCAGGAACTAATAATAAATGCGACTGTTTATTTACTCGCTGTATAAATCATGGACTATAATCATACATCAACTAAATTCTCAAGAAACTGGAGGGATTGATTGATATGAATTGGCAGTAAACAGATAAAAACTGCATTGATATGATTGATAATATATTTAATATTTAGACTAGTGTGTAGAGGGCCACATAAAAAGCTATGGCTTTTATATGGGTTAGGGTTTAAAAGGATGTTTAAAAGCATGTGTTTTAGACGATGTGCATGCACAAGACAGTGTACAGTCTGAATCAATCACAGCAGTTTCTTTTAGGAGGAATGTGCTAAAATTAAACTATTTTTAGACCTCTACTATAACTCAGAGTTTGAAAGACAATTCACTTGAAATTTGTTTTTCTTTTGCAAACTTCTCCGTCTTCAGAAAATTCTCCCGTTCTGAGTTAGAAAATCTAAAGTTTTGTTGATTCTGACATTAAACGGCAGGCGCCCTCTCTCTTTGTCAATAAATTAAAAAAAAAAGCCTACATGTGTTTTCATACAGAGCATGTAAATATCTGGTTTTGCCCTCACTGGGAACCAAGCCTCCAGGAATCGTTGGCGTATCTGTGTGCCTCCCCCACATCGCATGGTGCTGGGCAAACCCCTGGAAAAAGACATCAAAGCCCTTAACAAGATTCAAAATCAATACTTCCCAAGCAGCAAGCGAGTCGTATTCCAATAGCAGACGCCCCGCCAGGCTCCCCGATAGGACCAACATCAAAACAAAATAAGATTTCAACGTTTCTTCTCAAACCCTCCATAACAAATGGGGACCCAGTGTAATTATGTTCTCTGCATGGCTGTCCTGTCTCAAAGCTAAGATTCATATTCGCAATGACTCCTTGTCCTTGCTGGACAAAAACATGACCAAAAAAAAAAAAAAAGAAGAAAAACAGCAACTCGGCAGAGCAGCCGGAAACGAACGGCAGCAGAGATGAAGCCGGTCATACGTGGAACTTCTTCCATCATTCAACCTAACTGGCACAAGAAAATGAGTCTTTATTACAACGTCATGTAAGTTTACTGAATACAGCCACCATCTGTTCGGGATGAAGAAACCTGAAGTGATTTTGAGTAGTTATATCAACAGAGATAGTTACTTTGATGTAAACCTCTCAAGACAGCAGTTTTTGTTTTTTTTCATCATTTAATATAAATATTATCTGAGTAAAAATTCAATGCATGCAGAGATGTGCATACAACAGCAAGACAACAACGTTTCTCAAAACACTTCCAGATGTGACTGCTGCCAGAAACTGCTCTACAAAACGACAATAAACAATGTCAGTAATAATGCAGAGTTAAACACTAAGGCAATATGTATTCAGTTCACTGCTGCTTTTTAGGAACTTGGGCTGCATTAAAAAAAGAAAAGCAGTTTTCAAACCAACGGTGTTTTTGGAAGTTGAATGGAGAAAGACCTTGAATCTGCTGCAGTTGTCCTGCCAGTCCACTGCATGGCGCTGTGATTTTCGCATGCCATCAAAACGCACATACGATTTTAACCCTTAACAATGTAATTGCAATATAAGTAATAAGAAATTAAAAATTCAAAAAAAGATTAGAATTTTGACTGATGTTTTTGTTTTTTTAATAAAGTTAAATAATTAACTGTAGCTCTCCCTAGAGAAGACTTAAATCTGAGAGACAAGGCAACAATGGTAGGTTTATTGATGTGTAAATTGCTGTTGATTGGTAAAATATTTACAAATTTTCATTATCATTCTTATTATCATTTCTTTAGATTTTTGTGATATAATTTTTGTAAACGCTAAACAAAAATCGAGTCATTAAATTCCTATTTCTTGAGGATTTCTGTTACTAAAGTCCTCATGGTGAACATTAGCAATGTTTCCAGCAACGTTCTTACTGCGTATTTCTAATGGTTGATGAAAAGTCTTAAACATTAACGTTTTTTCACTCACTTCAGGTGGTTTGTGGCTTTTCTGAAATAGAGTTAATAAGCCACAGGGGAAATAGCAACTCATTTGCAGAAAAAGAACTGAGGTAGCGATGCTCCATCATCCATTGTTGGGTCTGTACCTTACCAGAGGCACAAAACCTGGAAAAATGTTGGTCTAATCGGCCTTAATGGAGAGAGGTACTCTAGACGTTTCTGTGGTCCAATCGAGTTTGAAACTTCTACATCTCGTTTGCGTAGAGTCAACATCCGACAAAAACCACGCTTGGCTTAGCCTGGTTGATTTGCCCCAAACCAGTAGACAGAAACGCACCTTATTTGCATTTCCTTTTTTTTTTTTTTTTGCAGCATTTAAAAGTTCACTGGAATGTCATATGACAATTGGATGGAAACATAATAATTGATATATTTTATTCAGCTCTTTGAATACATAAATTGATAAAGTCATTAGAATAACAGGGAGTTTCGATGAGGTCCTACACACACAACTCATACAACTCCCAAATGTATTGTCCTTTACCATTGTGGTGCGACTTAAAGACAATTAAACATGTTTTCTACTGGTTCAGGGTTTATCACTAAGGATCATCGTTGGCACAAAAACAAAATAACTTCCTGTGCTAAGTTTCTACTCGTACCTGACGCTGCCTGTGCTTTTCGGAGACCTTTCCAAGGAGTCACCTACTCTAGACTTGTGCTGTCAATAAAACTCTTGACAGACAACGAAGTGAGATGCTTGTGTTGAGATATATTATTTTTTCTGTATGTTTTGTTGATGCTGCTGCCAGAAAGCATCTGCCATTCATTTGAAAAGCTCACTTTTGGTGAGCTCTTGTCAGGAAGCGCCGATTGTGCTCCCGCCCCCCTCCCCTTCCAGAACCCACTGACTCTGTACTTATAGCAGCTCTTTTTGTTTATTTATTTATTTATTTTTTTTGGCAAAGCTCACAAAACTGCAAAGTGACATAATGTCATTTGTTTGTGATGCAAATCAGCTTCAGTGTTGCCGGGTTTTTTTCTCCCGTGGTTTGAGAGATCACAGCTTAAGAACCTGTTTCATGTAAACAGACTTTCCTTATTTTTCCCCCCGTATTATGCACATTATCGTAGAAAGCGCTCGTTACCGCGCTCCCGTGATAGTCTTCTTCTCTTGTTTGTTGTTCTTTTTGTTTGTTTTTCTTTTTGCTTTTTCTCTCTTGCGCAAGCATGTTGAACTGCAGGTGGGGAGAGAGATATGTGGGCGGTATGTGTTGGTGTTCTCATGCTGAAGGTAGAGCTGAGAGAATCACCTCAAAGCAGGATACGGCTTCACATGTTTTCAAGCGAAAACGGGAGGAGAGAGGGATGGGGTTGGGATGTTGGGGGCTGGGGGGTAGAGAAAAGGCCCCCGTGAGCTCCAACAGCGCAAATCACATTAAATTGCAACTAATCCAGTGTGGAGAGGTTTGATATTTGTACGGGAAATTAAGAAGCACTTCAGATCGTGGGAGATAACCCGTTTGCCTAGAAACAGAACCGCGGCGCACCGGCAGTTCAAAGACAGACAGTCGAAACCAATTAGGAGAAATCAGTTGCCTTGTCATTTAAATTCGTTCCATCCCCATATGCCTGCCTGTTTATCGTACTGCAGTAAATAATTTGGTTTGCGCTCCCGCTCTCTCAGCTTCTCCATTTCCTTCCATCAAATCATCCTTTTTCTTTCTTTCTTTCTTTCTTTCTTTCTTTCTTTCTTTCTTTCTTTCTTCTTTCTCCACCTGCTGAAAACTCACCTGGGATAGTTCAAGAAGCAGACTTTGAAGGGAGAAAAAGTTTTAAAGAGGGAAAACTCAAATCTGGAATGCGCTCAACCGGTCATTCTGCGCGCTGATTGACAACTTGGTCAGGAGTGAAATATAGATACTTATCTATATTACATAAAAAAAAAATCCATTCACAAGAGCAACTCAGGTATTGGCTTAGTTAGGAGAAATGTCTTGAGCAGAGGTCTCCGGATGCCAGTATCTGGTTTCAAATTATACTCAGGTTTGGAAACATCATGGCTTCGAACCTCTTACATTTTTAAAGTGCCATGCTAAATGCCTGATTGACCAAAGTTTTCTCTTAGAATCTGAAGGATTGGAAAGCCTCAACTCTTATATTGTCTTTTTTTTTTTTGTTTGCCTTGCTAACCAGGAATGCTAACTTAATTGCTTGAAATGGAATGGAAACCATGGTTACCAGTGCTAATCTGATGCCTTATTAACCAGCCATTTTCAACTAGGTCAGTAAATATTTTGAGCAACATGCATTTATACTTAAAAACTACAACTAAACAATTGTGCGTGTGTGCGTGTGTGGTCTGTTTTACTGAAGTCTTTTACGTTTGCGAAGAAATACAGCTTTCCAAAAAATACATTTAGCTGAATGGAATATATTTGTGTAACATCCAAAAAGTGACTCGTAACACACCTCTGTTTTTTTCAATCTCCATATCTTTATATCTATCAGGGCGTTAACGTCTAAATTTTGATTAATTAATTACATACATTTTAACCCATTGAAATGTTAATCATATTCAGCATTTTACATACCTGAATGGTTGCCCGGGGAGATTAAAGGATTTCTCAAACATGCATGAAAGGATTAAGGGAACATGTTTTTAATGAAGGACTGAGCAATTAACACTTTTTTTTTTTAAATATAAAGGTTCCCACAGGAACCAATATGTTTTATTGTTTCTGGTACGTCTATAAATCTGATGCACAAACGGCAGCAATGGGCCACACGAAGGGTTAAATTTTGCTTTAAAAAAATTGTGCGATACAGTTAAAAAACAACAACACTTAATCTTAGAGCAGTAATTGCTTTAGTTGAAAAACGCAAGACTTATTTCAATCACCGTGTTTCTATTTAGCGAATTCATTTTCGTAATTCCACTTTGCATCATTTCCAGGTTAATGGCGTCACAGCCAGTCATTGGACAGGTTGGATGGTAATTGTTGGCAGCCTTTGGAAATTGCGCAGTAGAAACAGACTGCCGCCTCTTCAATTCCAGCCACATGCTAACCGCTGACATACGATGCTGAAGCCGGTTTTAAAAGTCGGCTCTAACTGTTTTGCGATTGTCGTAAAATATTTCGAAGTCCCTCTTTTACGGCGAGCTTTCTGCCACACAGCTGTTACTCCGCTTGAAACTTGTCGCGTCCGTTGCCGCCGTCATCCAGCAAACTGTTGGCAAATGTCGGCATCTTTTTTCTCATCTAACTGCTCCAAACAGAGTTTTATATTTTTGTAGTATATAATGCAATCTCAGAAAGATCAGCATATCCATAAATGACATCCATCACTGCTGATCCAATGGATGGTAGTGATAAAAAGTCAGGGAAATCAGTGATGTTGATGGCAGAATGACTAATGTGTTCACATTATCTGAGCCTGACTCAGAATAAATCACAATCCTGGAAACAGTGACAAGTGTATTTTTTATCTGTTTGGCTTCCCTTTAATCCTAAATTGCAAGATGAAGCTCACAAAGATTGGCTGAGCAAACAGGGATCTGTGGTCAGCAGTTTGTTTGCTGCTGGCGTTTGTTCTGTCTGTCTATCTATCTCATTTTGTATGAAAGAGTTGTTACAGATGAGATTTCTACCAAAAATGAAAACCATGTATAATGTTTCTTTCACTACAAAACCTCATAACTTGAGCGTTATCCATAAAAGATCGCTGCTAACGAAGCCGGTTGTTCAGAGTTCTGTATCTGAGATTTTCTTGGAAATTTGAGTGGAAGGATAAAATGTAAAAAGACACTTGTAGTAAATGTTGCTCCAGCAGGGATAGGCACAGCCCTGAGAGCACTGTCAAGCAATATTAATATGTTCCACATTCAAGAATGTTGAAAAATTCAGAAATTTAACGAATCTTCACTATGAGTTAACTTTTCACAAGCCTGATATTTCTGTTTGAAAGGGCGATAAATTGTATTTTCCAGGCACATAGTTCCATTTTACAGCACAATCCAGTGACTATGTTAACTTCAGTTGTTATAAAAAAGCTCCATATACAAAACACAACTTTAAAGAAATTAGACTTCCTAATGTAGCATCCTAAAATTGTCTTTAAGAAACTCCTGCTCTTTCTGAAACTCTGCCTTCAGGAAGTCGTCGCAACATGGCTTTAACAACGTTTTTACCAGCTTTGCACTGAGAAGTAGCTCCTATAATGAGCTGAGCAGACGTGCAGTTCCATCAGACGTTTGCTAATTACTGCTGACTAGTCTGCAGGGGCTGACTGAGGAAGGAGTCATGCTGAGGCAGAAGCTCAGAAACTTGGAAGCTGCAGCTGAGAGGAGTAACTGCGTCTCAAAGGCGGAGCTATGTCCACCCAGGCGTCTTACACAGCTGAAGGGTTGCCATGGAGATTAAATGATTTTTTTTAAACATATATTGATTTTTTTATGGCAATATCTGCGTTTCCATGAAAGAATTAAGACAACACAGATATGTTTATGATCAGGGAATAACAGTAAAACATAATGTAAAGCTCAGAAAGTCAATTACACATAAGGTGCAAAAATATATTTAGAGCAAATCAAATCAAAAAATTTTTTGAGTCAGGGTTGAGAAATTACAATACAAAAATAAAATAATATTTTAAGAGCTTTTCCAGGTTTGGGCGTTTTACCTGCAGGGATACGATGTGTATATCACGTTATATTTATGAAATGCAAATGTTTCAAACAGCTCAGCCACTGAATACCATCTGCTAAAGTTCCCAGAGAAAAAAAATAAGACAATTCCATAAACGGCTGGCAGGGTGTAACGTTGATAGAAACATTTCCTCCAGAGTATCGGTATCAATCAAAACCTACAAGGTTTTTTGCAAATTGGAGTACATTGTTATTTAAACAACCATGAAAAGAACATTTTTCATACTTGAACAAACTGAAAATGATTTTTTTTAACACTTTAATGCACTTCAATAGCTGTGTGAATTTGTCAGAGACCTTTAAGCTGAAAAATAGTTGCATATCACAGAATGTGCAAAAGCTTGTATGATATGAAGTGCAAAAACAGTTAGTTCTGTTGATATCACTGTACAATAAAACCCAGTGCAACTCATTGAATTTGAACTAGGGGTGCACTGATTTATTGGCTCCCATTTCCTTAATTTTGGAAGATCACTGATCAATTGATGCGTGCGTGCAAAGCCGATCTTTTCCCCCGACCTTATCGACCTCAGCTCACCTTCAAAGTCCTGAAAATGCTGATGCATCTCGAAGCATTCTGAGCTGTATCTGCAGAGCAAGCAATAGGAAACATCAAATCTTGGATTTCCGTTAGGAGAAACTTTTTTGTGAATTTTTCAAATGCCCGGAGCTGATGCACTATGGTCCCAACTATGTCCTTCCATCTTTCCAATGTACCAGGCATTGAAAAGATGAATACTGACTGTGTTTTGTCAGTGTTATCAGAGAAAATTCGAGACTGAGCCTATGAGGTAGAGTTTTTAAGACGGGGGCAAATGAGCTTTAAAAATTCAAATATAAGGAATACAAGTGTGTTCCGACAAAAGGAAGTGGAGTTTAAAGAGTTGGCGGTGAAGCTGAGGATGTAAATTACAACCATTCGAAGGCACCGAACACAAAGGAAGGACTTTAATGTTCAGCTGGGAAAAAGAAAGAAAATCTCCAGCTGCATGTTGTTAGTCAGAAATACAAAATCAGCTGCTGGGGAGAAGAAAACACACAGTGAAATGCTTACCAGGTGCTTCCTCCATTAAACCTGGAAATGTTTGGTTTTTCAGAATCCATTCTTATTTCCAAGAACTCTGCCTGTGGTTTCAGTCAAGCATTCAACAGAAGAGTTCCCTGAACCACAAATTGGTCCACTGCAGGGACAAAACCATATTCCACAAAGCTTTTCTGTGTGATATTTCACGCCGGTCTTTTTAATATCATTTTGACACCAAGAATCATTGTTACAGCGGAGAGAAAATCGAGTGCAACCAAGTGGATTTAGAAGTCACCTTGACAGGAAAGGAGTCCACCTGTTTAGGTGCAATTTGATGACGCGATGGGGGCCAAAGCCCGGCCCTAGTGCAGAGGATCCCCTTGTTTATGGTTGGTTGTTAGGTTTAATGGTAAAGTGTGAATGAAGTTTGAGGTAAGGGTAGGGTTAGGAATAGACTGATGGTTAAAGTGAGGGAAAATGTATTCACTTCCGTTCGTTTTAGCATCTGTACTTATGCCTAATCCTGGCAAAGTCCCATCAAGACATTTGTCTTTGTGTTGCCCTGGCGACCTGTCTCAGTTGAACCCCGCCTCTCGCTTATGGATAGGCTCCGTTTTAATATTTAAAACTGACGTCCTAAAATGTATATATGATTAGAAAAATCCCACCATTTACAAGCAGACTGACTAAATGTGAGGTTCCAGGTTCTCATTTTTTGAAACCAACACAAAACCATCCAAACAATTCTACCAAAAAAGAAAAAAAGTTAGAGATCCACTGAAGCGGATTAGCATGAGCGAGATTTATCGGTCCATGAAAAAGTCTTCTGTCCTACAGCCTGGTCACAGGGCCCATTAGAGAGCATGGCTGGCGGCACACTGAACCGTGTCCACCCCGCCGGCTGCACCCCGCTGCACCGTGCCAACAAGCGAACGGAGGGCGTTTCACAACTTGACACTGATCCCGACAACAGAACAACTGCTTGTCAACAAGACATCCTATTATCTGTTTGCTCCGATTAAACATTCCCGCATTTAGTTGCCCTGATGAGCCAGTCGGACGGTGAAAATCTGAGGGGCTGAGATGACCAGAGATGGGGCAAGGGGAGGGATAAATAAATAAAAAATGAGGCTTGGCAGCTGTTGTAGATCACTGAGTTGGAAGAAAAAAGGCACTGAAAATGTCATCCACTTGTGTGGGAAATGCTCAGCTGGAAAAGCCAAAACCCGGGATGTTTTCTTGATATTTGTCACATGTGCCAGGAAATCCATGGACTTGACGCAGTCGGTCCAGATGTAATTGTTGCCAATTTTCTCTGACAGCAATTTCGGGTGGTTTAGGGGGGGGGGAACAAGACTATTTGTTTCATCTGTTCCTGACTGCTCTCTTGTTGACCTTTAAAAATCCTCACTCTTATTCGAGCATGACGGCTTTAAAGCCCTGCCGACTTAACTTCTGATTGCTTGCAAACACTATCGTGTTGGTACAAAGGGAAGGCAGTTGGATGTTAAATGAAATAATAAAACTGTGACTGAATCCACAGTTATACTACTTCCTTTTTTATAGAGTAAATACTGTTTAAACATTAATATTAGTGTTTTAAACCAAATACAATTCCTCAAATTTTCCTCTCAAGCTTGCAGACAGAGATTACACCGTCAGAGTACGAGTGTTTAAAGTACTGCTGGGCTAAGGAAGCCCAAAGAGGCCACATGTCATCTAACACAGCCCCTGATGAAGTTAGCTACCCATCAGTATTGGTGCCATTTGAAAAATAAAATTGGTACATATTTAGTAAAAATGTAAAGTCACAATCACAAGCAGTGCTTTCGCATTTTTGTCACATTTACAAAATTAATATGTCGAAACAGGTTTTTAACATCAAAGACAGCAACACAATATGTCATCTCCTTAGCTCAGTGTCTGCAGTCCAGTAATTTGAGCTGTATACCAGAAGTTGTGGGGTCAATCCAAAATATTGATACCCAGTCGGTATCAGTATCGGATCGATACCAGTGTGGCGAGATTGACACGTTAGGTTCAGATTCCTTTTGGAAATTTTGCTTAATTTTTGTGTTGTAGTTTATCAACTCCGCCTCAAAACGTATTTGTTCTGATTTGCTGTCAAAGGGTTGTTTTATGTTCATGTGTCATTGAAGTATTTTGTGGAAACCTATGAAGGTTTTTTTCCCCCAAAGTTTGGACGAAATAGTTTAAAGGAAAACACACAAAAACGTCAAAAGATCAGAAGTTTTGTGACATATGAACCTTAAATGAAAAGTGTCAATATTGCCATCGGCAAAATAGAATCGATACCAAAACTTCATAAACACGGCAGGAAATAACGTGCATGTTGCAGCACACTGCTCTCATCAACCGACTGACGATTACCTGACAAACGGCCGCTTTCTTAAAAACTTAAGTTTTCTCTCGAGTCAAAACAAAACCGCATAAATTGCATTCAGGATCATTTTGCTGTGTGTTTTATTACAGGATATGGAAATTAGGTGCATCTCTGGTCTTTATTTTCTGCTGCCAAATTGCGGTCGCTGCAGGTCTGCAGATTTTCCCATTGGAGTTTTTTTTTTTTTTTTTTTTCTACACATGTATAAATCTCTGCAGGAGTCGTCAGTTTACCTGGCTGTATGTGTAGATACCACCACACGGTTTGGCGTTTGCGTCGCAAATTCTTGACAAATGTCTGCTGCCGCAGTCAGAAAGCAAATAGGGTTGATACTGAAATATGCAGTAGAGATTTTAGGTCTCAGGGAGACTATCACCTGGATAAACACAGGATATAATTAAAAGGAAAACCTGAGAGAATCTTTGACAATTGCAATTCGGTCAGTGGTAGTGATTGTAGCTCCTGTTATCGAGCGGCTGATAGCAGGATTTCCACATATTTTAAATGTCAAGGCTCCTTTATTTTTAGAGACTGAAATATTTGCAGGTCTCTGTCCCTTTTGCTCACCTTCATGCATATGTTGATGCATATGTGGCAGATACTCATGAGAATGAAAGAAATTCCCAAAGCAAAAAGTTGAATTACATGATACTTTAGACATTTTATGTCTAAAATCTATCCAGCCTGTACTTCTTTCCGCATACCTCCATGGTGTGTGTGTGCGTGTACGCGCGTGTGCGTGCGTGTGTGTGTGTGTGTGCCTGAGAGAAAAACAGGAGCTGCGTTTCCACCTATCTGTGTTTACCAGTGTTCACTAAGAATTACATCCGTTTTTGCAGTGAAATGTGACTCTGTGTATTTTGGTTGTATTGCTCCATTGTTTGTCTGTTTGCTGCGTTTTTTTTTTTTTTTGTGTGTGAGCGCCGCCGACACATTGTTCCAGTTAATCCCAGGAGGAGAAAACTACTGAAACAAAGCTTTGCATAAATAGAAGCCGAAATATAAAATGACAAACAAGGAACTTCCTTAAAATTACGCAGCCTTGTTATTTAATTCTTTGAATTTAAATCCGATTAGTCAACAACTGCGGGCCACTGTGACTTTACATTGATGTTCTAACAAGTGGGTCTTTGTTAAAAAATGCGCTGGGGGTACTGTACCTCAACGAGACAAAATAGGAACATGTAATGTAACACAACTGCTGATGAAGGCAAGGAAAATAAAAGGAGCTACAGTACCGTACAAAAGTACTGTGATTGTGACGGGACTCAATAAAAAAAAAAAAAATGTAATCGAGTTCATTGCAAAGTTTTAATTAATCGCGTATTAATCAAACTGTCGACCCAAAAAGGGGAACATTTTTGAATCCAAAACCCATTTTGCTGACATGTTGGACAGTCAGCTCGCAAATCACTGCAAAATTATATCATACACATCCAAATTTTTAAAGTAAAGTAAAATTGATTAATTGCTCTAACATGATGAAACTTTAAAGGTTTTTTTTTGTCAAATTTAACGCCGTGCCAGGTTCTTGGCAGGACTAAATATTATTTCATTAACGTTTTTAATGTAATGTAAACAAAATGAACACATCAGACTGCCTGCCCGAGTTACAACCACAGACACGGTTGTATTTACACTGTGTAATAAAGGCTCGTCCCCCATTTCAGATTTTTGTTTACAGAATGTCATCTCGTCACATCACCTACTTTGTGTCGCTTTATAGAATACTCTGGAGTTTATGGCTGGACCAGGAGAAAGTGAAAAAAAAAAAAAAGGCAGAACCAGTAAAGGCACTGTATCTAAAGTGTTGCTGTTATGTTCAGAAGCTGCTTTCGCTGGCAGACATCGTATTCACACCACTGTAAAAATGATTTCCGTTTCCTTTTTAAAAGGTATGAAATCTCCAATCAGTCAACGGAAAATTGTTTCAGACGAGGCATATTTGCGCTGTCTGAGTGAAAAACTAGACCGCTTCCAGCGAATAACGATAACGCCTTTGTCAAGCGGCGTGTTAGTCATCGCCGGGTTTTAAGACAGAGAGGCACTTTTCTCCACTGATGTGTTTAAAAAAAAAAAAAAGTCACTAAATGGGAACGAAATGTTACTCTAAACAAGTCTCGCGCTTTTAATACGCAGCGAAAAGCGACTGTGTCGGTTATTAACTGGACTCGCAGTCTTTAGTTCGTGCTGGTGTTGTGAATCCGGCTCGTATTTTCAAAATGTCACAGCCACAGTCTGAGGCTGGAAATGCTGCCCAAACATAAAAAGGCGATGCTGTAACCACGCTGACCCCATAAAGCCCCGAGCGCCGCGCCGCAGTCTGTTTACAGGGCTTATTTTTTAATCAAACGTGTTATGCTGTGACAGTAATGTGACTCGTGGCCTACTCTGTTAGTTTACTCAACATAAAGAGCTTTTCAGGGAAGCAACACTGACATAATAACTTTCGACACTGGTTGAACTCGCAGAACTCGGAACGGTTGTCGGGTTTTCAGAACGACTTGTTCAGGTTCACCGGTTCCTTTACTCAGCGGTTCGATGCTGTTGCCCTGTCTGTGAAAAGGAGTTGTTGCTGTGCGTTCCTAAAGTGTTTAGTTTTGAAGCAAGTATTGATGCTTTCCAGGAACTCAGAAGAGTCACTGATTATGAGTGGCTGTTGATTCAGCTCAGAGGGTGTGGAGGGCAGACTGGGTTCATTTAAACAACGAGCTTAAAATTTGAATCTTTATGGAAAAAACATCAATGTAGATGTTTATGTTTTGTCAGTCTATGACATTAAGACCAAACCTCTCCTGCTTCAAAGAAAATTAGAGTAATCAAAATGAACTCTAATTAGTGAGACTTAAAGCAACACTGACTTTTATCAAAAGATTTTTTTGGAATTTTTTTTCTTACACATTTTTTAAAATTATCATTTCGTCATGACGTATAATTTGTGAATAAAAATCAAGCGCCTCTTCGTTAGTTTTAGTACTAGCTCTAGAGGCGCACTGCTCAGTCAGAAACAACCAATCAAACCCAGGTATGACCCCGCCATCTTTATTTCTGTATCAACTGGTGATGATGACCAGCTGCGCCCTCTTCTCGATGGCGGCCATATTGCAGCTTAATCGATTGGAGCTGATGTCAACCTCATGAACCTAATTGTTCACCCCCTTCCTGTTGCTCTCTGCTAAGCTACAGTTCAACACAAAATAGCATGCTACGGATGCTAATCCCTAGGTTATTTTGGAGCCAATCAGGAAGATGGGCATGCAAACAAGAGAAAACATTTTAGCTTATATCTTATGGCAATAATTGGAGAACAGGTTATATTTGATATGAATAAAAATGTTTTGTCTCCCTCATCTTCCCTCCAACTGGTTGAGACCCTCATAACATAAAATCCCAGCGACTTGCAGATTTTTTGTGTGATTATAATGTGACAAACTGTGAAAAGCCTCGACAGGAATGAATCCTTTCCAGGTGAGCTCTCGATGGACTGTGACTCCTGCAGACTGTGTTGCTCCCTCTCTCCGTAAGGCGACTGGTTGAGGACATGCTAACTGATCTCATCGCTGCTGCATTTTAATTCCAGCTTTTCCAAACAAAGAGCTCTCCGAAACGTTCGCTTCCACACACAGGGCAGAGGCTCACACACAATTAGAATGAAATAATTTAAAGAAAAAAAAGACACAACAACTTCTCTGTTAGTGGAAAAACTAACCTTGAACACAAATGACAAACTCTGTTCCGTCAGATGCTTTTTGAGCCTTCACAGGAGTCGTTAGTGAGTTTTTCCCAATCGCTTTTGTTCTGCACAGTGAACGCCCTCGCCAGCCGACAATCTGCCCCGCATTAATTACTGATTATAGATGCGTGCTAATCGCCACTGCATTTCCAAAAAGATAAAATGGGGCATTGATGGTGGCGCTTGGCGGACTTCTGAGGTCTCACAATTCTTGGGAGATGACCCATGATGAGTCGCGAGGTAACTCTGGAGTTTCATTATGCAAGACAGCGGATTAAAAGACGCGCTGCTGGTTTTCTGGCGCCGCCTTATCGAAGACAGAGGAACGCTATTCAAACAGAGAATGTCACGAAATGATAATGCCTATTGACAGATTTGGTCTGGACTCTCTCTTTTTTTTTTTTTTTTTTTTTTTTTTTTTTTTCTGTCTCGCATCAACTCCCCTCATGCTCCGTCACACTCTGAGAGTAATATCATTCTGCATGAGCAAATCGCCGCTTTGGATCTCAAGGCAGCGTCCAGTGAAATCGGTTGGCTCCCCTGATGGATGTGATGTTTCCACGCGAGGGTGACTAGGAAATTGAATTGTGGTCTGTTGTTTTCCCCGCTTTCAGGCCTGTTTATGTCCATATTCTCATGCCAACGTATTCTCATGCGGAGGACATCACTGGATGCAGTCTGTGACTTTTGCAGCAGAACTTTCTGATCTTGGGTCTGTTGTCAGGAATCAGCAGCCAGAGGCGTCTTCATAATGAGGATAGGGGACAAGCTGACCTTAAACGAGCCCAAACAAAGCCAGAGGTCTGTCCTGATGGTTTAGATTAGTAGCGTAACATACATTGCAGTGTTGATAACATCAGAACCTTTTTTTATCCCACATTTTCTCACATTAGAACTACAAACTTTAATCTATGTGTCTTTTTATTTATTTTTTTTTTGTGACGTCAAAACGGCCGGTCGGCGAACAGAAGGACAAGTTGTAAACAATGACGTCATTTTGTTTGCGGCGTCTTAGAACTGTCCTCTGCCGCTCGTTTTAGCAGCGGCAGCAGAGGAAGTGAACGAAGCTTTGGCCACGTTTCCAAACACTGAATTAACATCAGCAGCCATCTGCTTCAGATCGACGCTTCTCTCTTTGCCGTGGACGGCTGCTGTTTACAGCGCAGGAAAACTGCCAGTAGCGTCGAACTGGCGCATTACGGACGAATGTTGGCAATTGGGTACATTTTAAAACGTCAACAGCTTCCTTAATGGAATATTTTTGGACGTCAGATGTTTAGAGATATAAATGTAAAGGTGCCTTGCATTATTGCTAAGGAGACAGCAAAAGAAGAGCAGACGAGAATGAAGAACGGAATGGAAGATGAAGAAGACGGTGGAGCTGTGAAGTTTACAGAGGCTGTTGTCATGGTTACAGATTCTGAAGAGGACAGCGGTGTGCTGGACGGTAATGAAACTGACGTTGACGACTTTGAGACTGTTCGTCTGATTTCAGTGTCTCTTTTCATTCGAACAGAATAGAAACATCCTCTGTTGTCACAAAGCGAGGAAATTCAAATTCACCAGCTGCATATAAAAACAAAAAAAAAAAAAATAGTTTTTTCTATTTTGTACAGCAAAGGCAAGTAAAATAATACAGTAGAAGCATTAAAAGTAGCTTATTCAGATAGAAGTACTATCGATTTAGCCTTTTTGGCAACTATATGACTAATTGTGTGTTACAGCCATTGTAGCCCCCTATGTAAAATGTGCTTCGTTTTAGGACAGAAATCTCATACAAAAATGGGATCTGTATCATTGAATTTCACCCAGTAACTTTATCTTCAAACTTATTGATACTTTTCATTGAACAAACTGTTGTCACAATAGTTGGAATTTATGGTGACAACGATGAATCTCAGTACTTTATCACGATAAATGATTCAAACTACAGGCACTGTATGTCCGTGGATGTATTAATTGTATCGTTCAATTATAACTTAGGATGTCTGGCCCTATTCTCATCATATATTTGCTTTATTCTGCTTCAAATTCTGCGTCAAAACATCAGAAGCGTGTCCAAGTTGCACACAAAAGATTACTAATATTTAGGCGACTTCTCAGGGTTTCATTTTAATCAAGGTTGGCTGAATACATAATGCACAACCATCATTTTTAAGATGTTGGTTAAACCAAATAAAAAGTGCGACATCACAATTGAACAAAATTCCAAGGAAATACTGGTTTTTTTTGTCTTTTTTTTTCTTTTTATCGTGACAGATAAAATGTGGAGTCGCTCCAGCAGAAGGAGTACTTCTACAAGGCACTGCGCACAAAAAGAAAAAAAAGAAAAAAAAAATCTTCGACAAGCCCTGCAGTGCAGGATCAAGTCAGGCACCAATGGTTAGCCGGGCTCATTTTGTGGAGTCAGAAGCCGTTGTCAAGCAGCTCAGGTAGCTGCGTTCACTCATACAGACATACTGACAGCATCTCTGCACCACTGATTCACTTGTATTCCACTTGCAAACCAACGACGGCTCATGTTTTGTCTTTACAAAGCTGTGCTATTTCTGGGAGGCACGACAGGAAGGAGAAAAAAAGCAGAGTGTAAAAAGGTCTCAGGAGTGTACAATGTCATTGAAGTATGGAAGAAACATGGAGGAACTTTAACAGAGTGGGCCCAAGGGGTGACTGTTTTTGATTGCATTATGACATTACAGAAAGTAAAAAAAAAGCCGATTTTACATCCATATGTAAATATTTTTTTAAAATCTTTTTCCACATTAATACATGAGTAAACAATCAGTTTGACAAATAAGTTTCGATTAAATGTAGCAAGTAAGATACTGGTTGTCTCTTCTATCAAGTTTTTAGCAGCTTTAAGTTACGGGTCGTTTTCCAAGTCCACTTTGTAGTACCTCAAGGTTTTGTTTTAAGCCCCTCGTTGTTTCGGTTGTTCACTCGACACCTTTGGGATTCTTTTTAGTGATGCTAATGAAGTCATCACGAAAATGATGTGCTGATGTCGCACACCAACAGCCAAACAGTTCAAAGTGCTTTACATGATACAACAAATTCAAAAATAGTAATCATCAAACACAGATCAGATGTATAAGTCAATGTTCCAATTGTTTTTAATCTAAGGCAACTCTTATCCATAATTTAAATTAGCTCAGTGTTGTAGAAATTTTGCAGTGTTCTGGCAGCTTGCTCCAGATTTGTGGTGCATAGAAGCTGAATGCTGCTTCTCCATGTTTGGTTCTGATGATTCAGAGCAGACCAGAACCAGAAGACTTGAGAAGTCTGGAAGGCTGATAAAACACCGACAGATCTTTAAAGTATCATGGCGCTAAGCCGCTGAGTGATTTATAAACTAAGAGTAATTTAAAGACTCTGAGCTCCAGGGAGCAAGTGGAGGGATTGTAGAACGGGGGTGATGCTCTCTGTCTTCCCGGTTTTAGTGAGAGCTGAATCAGTAAAATTTCTCTCATAACGTTTTTGGACTAAGGAAAATGTTGGAAGGCAAAAATAAAAAATGACAATCCGCTGCTACAGAAGTAATCCTTATTTGTGTTGTATTTCAAATGAGACTTGAAAGAAGTTTTACTTCGTAATTGAACGTCTTGAAATTGGGCCTCTGTCTCTTTAAGAAGCTCCAATTCTTTCTGAAGCTCCGCCTTCAGGAAGTCATCACAGAACCGCTCCTCTATTAACCCTTTAACGGTGTTTCCATCAGTGTTGCTCTGAGAAGTGGCTTATTTAATGAGCTCAGCATCTTGAACATTTACTTATTGTAACTCATTATTCACCTGCTTATGGAAACAGCATTTGGATAATCTCCAGGTTTCAATCAAAACCATAAGTAATGGTGGCTGCCGAGCGACAGACATTAACTGCGATTCTGGTCCGAAATTTAATTACTCCATCAGTTTTTCAGACGCTTACAAGTCCGAAGACAGGCAGGATAAAAACGTGGATGTTTTTTTTTTTTTTTTTTTTTTTTTTTTTACAAAAACTCTTTACATGTATTTCCACCACAAACAACATTCTCTAAAGCAGCTGTCAGCGGCTACACACACAGCTCAGCCCTGAACTGAAAGCCGCACTTACAATATTCAGTCATGCAGCTTTCGTTGAGTCTGTTGTGATAAAAAAAAACCCCAAAACAAAACAAAAAAACCCCCCAGATCTCATATATTTCCGATAATGATGAGAAACCGAGTTAGGTGTGGTGACAGCTCTCCTGGACTGAGTGCTGTGCTCTAACGATTCACTTGGAGGAGAGGAGCTGGTCTACCCTGACTCTGAATGCGGCACATGAGAGGAATAGGAAGAGAGCTCTCTTCTGGCATGAATGTGAGAGTGTGGGGGCGGTGCGGCGCAGAGCGGAGCTGCTGGTGCTGCAGCCGGAGCCAGACAGGGAGGAATATACAGAACCTCAGTGCAGTAGGTTTCAGAACCAGAATTGAACGCTTAGAAGAAGAAGAAGAAGAAGAAAGAAAAAACATGAGTCAAACTCCTGATTACGATTTAATTAGCTTCTGAAAAAGGCTGGTTGAAAAGTTATTTTCCCCAGATATATGTGTCATATTTGTTTGCCTACAGCTTAAAGCTCATATTTGGTTGTTTTGGGTCCATTGAAATCCACTTTAATTAAAAAATTTTTCCATTGAATATCCCAAATACAAAAAGTTCGTCATTATGGTTTGAGTCAAAGAAAAAGGGGAAAAAAAAATTAAGTCCATATGTAACGTTTTGTATCAAATGAAACTGATACAAAACATGTTAAAATGTGTTTCTCCCACTTTTTTTTTTTTTTTTTTTTAAGAACAAGGTAACGGCGAGCTCGGAAGCTGCAGTGGCCAAAACACAACAGACACCACTGTGCATCCTTCCCATCGCGCAGATATCAGCCGATTCCATGAAATTCTGCGTTTCATTGTGGTTTCAGTTTTGTATGGGAAATTCTGCAATTCTGTCGGCGTTCGATTTAAGGGAAATCACAACGCAGAGCAGGTTGTAAATTTGACCTTAGTTAGAACATTTTGACATTGATTGCTTGATGTTCTTTGTATGGTGAACAAATGTAGGTGTTTATTTGCAAATTGCTTTTCCCAGAGTAGATAAAAGATTAGACCTTATATGTGAGCATTTCTTAATAAAGAACTGAATGATTTGTCCCTTTTTTAAAATTATTTATTATGCTTTTTTACTTGACAGCGTATTTCAGGATGTGCCGAGTATGTCTTCGAAATTCCACCCAAATGAGATTTTTCAGAATTTGTTTACTCACGCCTCCCCAAAGCATTTGTAAATTAGGCTCATCAGAGCCGCGTTGTTTCTGGAAACTGTCCCGCAGACGACACGGCTTCTTGGTTCAGGCTTCGCTTTTGAAATAAAAAATTAAAATAAAAAATAAAAAAAAAACAGGTGGAAATTTGATTTAAAAGTAATAAAAACGTGGAGCCAAGTGAAACTATGAGCGTTTGCATGTGAACACAGCACACTCTGCAATCAGTTACTTGGCTCTTGTTTCGTTTCAGCGACGTGTGGCTCACGATTGTTATTTTTTTCCTCAAAAACTAAATAAAAATGCTGCCTGCAGTTGGACTTTGTGCTTTTCTAACGCGAAACAGATGTGCTGAGTGTGCATTATGTTCCCTGGAGAAACAGCTTTTTGCGTGTGGGAAGTTTCTGAGTATTTCACAGCTTTGAGTTTTAAGGATAAAACTCATTTAAGGAGAAAGTGGAGAATCTTTCACCTTAAATGACCCAAATAGCTTTTATCTTGTGAAAAGGACATTTAAAAAAAACCTTTTACTGCTCTTATGGACTCCAACAAAATTAGGAGCTGCTGCTGCTGCTGCTGCTCCCTTCAGCCTGACGAACAAACCACGGTTTGGGACAAGTTGGTCAGCAGCAGGAGCACCACAGGGGACTGTACTCGCACCATTACTTTTCACTGCATATACTTAAGATTTCCAGCACAATCCAACTTCTGTCATCTCCAGAAATACTCAGATGACTCTGCAGTTGTTGGGTGCATCAAAGATGGTCGAGAATCTGAGTGAAGAGATCCGATGGGCCACTTTGTGTCGTCTCATCTTGAATGTGAACTGAACCCGGGAGATGATTGTAAATTTAAGGATTTTATTGCACCGAAACCCTGTTTCCATCATGGGAGAAGAATATTTGACTGGAGGGTTTTTGTGGTTTATGCGAATGGGAGGAGTTGAAGTCCCGGCGGTGATCTACATAATTGTTACCGAACTAAAAACCTTCACTGCAGTCAGAAAACTTTGATTGTCCGTCTCGCTCAGAAGTTCCTAAAAGAACAACTTTGTGAAAGACAACAGGCTTCTTGCAGACTCTTTAATCAGAGTCTCAGCAGAGCAAACAGAGAGAGACTAAAACTGATCTGGAAGCACTGCAGTCTGCTGCTGAGACATCTTAACAAAGAAATAAATTATTCCAAACCCTTTTGAAATTTTCATTTGATTTTTTTTTTCCAGTTTTGGCACATCGCAGTCACAACGCTTCAATGTGTTCCATTGGGATTACAGATGGACACAAAGCAGCACTTCACTGGAAAGCAGAAGGCACATAATACAAAGAGTGGTGTCTATTTAGACTTATTACTCAAAAATAAAAACCAGCTTACCAAGTGAATATAGTTTACCAGAGTGTAATTTAATCTCGGCATAAAGTCAGCTGCTCCTTGAAGACATCAGAGGGAGGTTAGGAAGCGTCAGCGAACAAACAGCATCACCGAGACGGAGGAACCAGTCAGGAGTCGGGGACAAAGTCGCAGAGACGTTTAAAACAGGTCTGCTTTATAAATAGATATCAGCACAGAGACACAGAACTCTGTTGAATCACTGTTTGAAAATAGAGAGAGTAGGACACAGCTGGAAAACAACCAGGAAACATGAAATCCACCTAAGCTGACAGGTGGGTAAAGATAGCACTGATCAAAGGGAAGAGTCTTAAGGTGAAAAATGAAAAGAGGTGTGAGCGCTGCTGGAAGTGAAATCCACAAATCTGGCCTTAATAAGAGAGCAGCAATGTAACGGATTAGTTATACGACTACGGAAAAGTTAGATTAAGACCTGTAAAATAAAGAAAAATAAGAATTCCCATTTTTGATCTCAGAATATCAGGGGGAAAAAACAACTGAGAATTGAGTTCAGTTAGACTTTCACGGAAAAAAGTTCTGAGAAAATCTCGACCATGGTGGGTCTACATTTAAAGTCACGGTACACGTTTTAGGTATTTATTTGCGTCAAACGAGACAAACACACATTACGTCTGCCTCGCAATTAGAATCACTGTTATTCGAAGTTACCACTTTTGAAAGGTCTTCCGGCTTCCTGTCCGCTCTGCATTCCCCAGAAAAAAAAAAAAACAAGCGGAAGAAGCAGCATTCAGCTTCTACGCAACACAAATCTGGAACAAACTTCCAGAAAACCACAAAACAGCTGAAACACTGAGATCCTTCAATTCAAGGCTGAAAACCCCCCACCTGTTTAGAGCTGTTTTCAAATAGTAATAACTGGAGCATATATCAGTTTAGTGTATATTTGATGATTAGTCTTGATTGGATGATGGCATTAGACAAAATCTGCCTGCTGCTAGTTTCATGATTGGTTACTGTCTCGTGTTTTTACGACATAAAGCAGCTTGAACTGCCCCGCTGCTGAAATGTGCCACACAAATGAACTTTTTTGTTGATGTATCACAAAATCTCAAGTGGTTTTAGTTTTTTTTTTTTGTGCTTTTTTTTATGGTTGGGATGTGAAAAAGTTGAAGAAGTAAGGAATGCCTTTGCTAGACTCTGTAAAGAAAGAAAAAAAAATATAAAAGACCCAACGTCTTGTAGACTCTGCCCACACACTGGGGTATATTTTAGCTTCTGGGCGAGGAGTGTACACAGTATTCCATCTCAGCCTTTTGGGAATGGAAGGAACGACAATCAGAACGTTTCTGTAACTTTCGTCGGCACAGCTAAGACGAGGCCACCTGTTATTTCCCGCTCGTTGGAAAAGGTTCTAACAAAGCAGCTGATTTAAACTAGAATCGTACGGCAGCACATGGTCCGCTTTGGACTTTTTCTCTCTCTCTCTCTTTTTTTTATTTTTTTTATTTTTTTTTTTTAAATCCTCCCCGTGGATCAGCCTCCTCGCACCAACCGGAACGCGACGTCTCCGAGCCAGACTGTCTGCGGCGCTTTGCCATATCGAATCAGATTTCCTCCTGTTTAAACAGCAAAGATAGCATTCTGTGTGCCACAATGAGATGAAAGTTTGATTATCTTTTGCAATTCAGAGCGCGGATTTAGTTTATGTATGCAAATGCCTGGCGGAGGCAATTCATGAGCCTGGAAATATGAGGTCCCATCTGCGTGCACAGTAGCCGCGCAATTACCGGGAGTGAATGTCGTGTCGGTTTTAATCACAAATGGATCCTTTTTTTTTTGTTTTTTTGCGGAGTCGGCCTGTTTTCGCAGGCCTTCGACGGTCGTCGTAGTTTAGATCCAACCGCGCCGCCCACACACGACGCCGGACACAAAATGAACCCCGTCCTCAACACAATCAGATTTACCAATATTCTATCTTTTGAGTTTTTCTATGGTGTGAAGTGAAACTTTTTTTTTTTTTTAAAGAATTTTTCTGCATAAATTTCTTCTTCCTTCTGAGGTGTCAAAAATCAAGAATCACGTCACAAAGGCCAATTTTAAAATTACCGGAACACTTTGTTTTCACTCTGGCACAGAGTGAATCCCTGTGTTTTCCAGCTTTTGCTCTCACTTACAAATTATTGTGACTTAATTTAGAATTCAGATAAGATGTAAAGTACGAAAAAACTCTTGGAACAACTTGCTTCTTTGAGATAAACTTTCAGTTATGTGATAAACTATAATTAGTTGTTTTTGGTCTTGCTCTTTTATATTGTATGCAGGAACAGGAAAAGTTTTAGAAAGCAGCGAACACAAGTGGCTTTTGTTTCCTGAACAAACAGCCAAGGCCTCGCCATATTGAATGAACTGTTCGCTGTGACAAATGCTCTCTACTTATTGCAGAAAACAGATGAAGAACAGTAGTTCTTCATGACACTTTATCTTTTAGACCGGGGTAAAACAAAAAAAAACACACCAGTTCCTGTAATAGAAAAAGCTAACTTTCTGAAAACGGGGGGATAGAGGGATTTAAGCTCCCACAAAAATGCTTTATTTTCCTATTTCACTCATATATATTCTTACTTGAGAAGGATATGAGAACCTTTGCAACTTCCCAAGGAAAATATCTCATTTAATGCACTCAGTTTAGAGGAGTTAGTAGGAAAGTCTGATAAAATGCTCCCTAAAGACCCAACAGATGAAAAAAAAAAAAGCCTGGAAATGTGCTCTCTGCCTATTTAGGAGCCCCTCCTGAAATCCGCCAACGCGGCGCAGCTTAGAGGAGATTGTCTGCTGTTTACCTGGATAGACCAAAAAGTTATTACTGAACCACAAGGCCATGACACGGGTTTGTGTACAGGTGTCCCACGGGGGAATGAAAGGGATTAACTCATTCAGCAATTTGTAACTTTGATGAAAGCGGGAAGAAGGTAACTTTGAAGTACCAGAAACGCTCAGATGCAAAAGAAACCTGATAGAAAGGAGTCTTTCTGGCAGGAATCTTTAGGAATTCAGGAATCTCTTATTTTAAGGTAATGCCTCAACGTATTTAGGCTGGTGGAGGAATCAGGACTAGACCTCCCGTTAAAAGTAAAGGGGGGAAAAAAAAATGTCTCCTCTGCTCAGAAACGCTCAGTGGATCTGAGGCCCTCATGTCGTAAGGCAACAAAACACTACATGACCACGAAGCCAAGATGAAGATATTGTTCTTAAGGCAACATGAGTTTGTGGCTGGTTCTCATTGTGAACAGAGAGGAATATTTCTGACAGCAAAACAAAACCCACTTTCCATCCGCCAGCTGTTCTGTAAGCAGCCTTGACAAAACCCAGAAATATCATCCAGTTAGGAAGGGGAAAAAAGAAACCGTTTTCATCCCCCCCTTACGGCGAGCCAAAACCAGATTTCCTGCGCTGCTCATGTTTCATAGGGATTTCAGATGGCTCCAGTGTTTAAAATTTTTGTGACTTTATTTTATTTTTCATTTTGAAGCGGGTAAGTTGTAGCGGAGACTGGTTCTTGGAATATGTATGAACACAGAACGGTTATCGCTGCGGGTTTTCAGAGAGGGCTTCAAATGAAACCCTCTCTGAATCTGACGAATCTGACAAGGAAAATTTCCACCGAACAAAGTCTGCAGTCAGAACAGGCTTTCAGCTGTGAGTGAGCGGAAAGAAAACCGGCCGTCGTTTTTACAGTAACCGCCGAATAACAACTAAATCCTCAACACCAACAATCATTCTGCCACTTCAAATCCCCCTTCCCATTATGGGATCGTAAATCCCGACATTGTCGCCTTCCGGACACAAAGCAATATATCGACTCCGCAACATCGATCCGGACGAGCCCCAAATCTTAGCAGGGGACAGATTTGTGTTCCGGCCAAGACAATTAAAACCTTCATGTGACTTTCAACGGCCTCGTCTTTTCTCAGAAGTGGTTTAGTTTGAAGTGACAGGAAAAGAAAGAGAAAAAAAGGGAGAGTTGTTAAAAAGATACAGAGTAAAGTGAAATACAGCAGAGCAAAGGGCCTAAATCTGATGCTTCTGACGAGCTAACTATCTTCTCTGGGAGAACTCCGGGATTGTGCCCCGGGGCGGTTTGGCTTAAAACGCACGAACTGAGGCACGTTGCACTTCATATCAAACAACTTACATCCTGCGTCTGATATCTCCCGAGATGAAGAACCTCAGCTGCTGATTCAACTTTGCCCCGTTTCAGAGAGCGAGAGCGTTCGATGGCAAGCTTTCTTTGAATGTTTCCATCAGCTGAGATCTGAGTGAAAGCCACGAGGGTTTCGTTTCTCCAGAGCGACATTTCATTGCGTATTGATCCGAGTCGTCCCTGCGAGAGGGAGCCGCGCTGGATAGAGGCTCATTAATCAAGCCGACGCCTGGAACGGTACACGGGGGCCGAGGCGGCGGCGCCAGCGCCTCTTCATGCCTCCGTCTCCCTCAGAAGACCCGGCGACTCGCGAGAAACGTGATGTCGGCACACACCGCAAATCTCCTCTCTGATTTTACTTTCGCTCAGGCCCCCGCAGTCCCTGTGCTCATTCATTGTCCGCAATGGATTTTCACACAAACCTGAAACCTCAGGAAAAAGCAAAGTTTAGAAGTCATAGGGACCACAAAGTGGTGATAAAGTTACAAATAGAAACTGCTGAAAAGTGCATACTTGTCTGAATTTCTTTGCAGTTGTATGAAAGATCTAAGTGTTGTTGACTTTCACTAGGGATGTAAGGATATATCTGACTTGTTAGATGAAAAATAAAAGTGGTGTTGGGTTCACAAGAAAGGGTTTGGGAACGTTTTCTTCAGGAATTCTATAGAGTTTTTGCCTTTACAAATTGTATATATAGTTACAAACCATAAATACTCATACTTGTGTTTGGACTCATCTAATTCTAAGTTGGTTCAGCCTGTCAAAGAAAATTCTCAATTTTAACGTTTCGGAAAGAAATTAATGGTCCCATGAATGTCAAACTGTTATTTAAAGAATATTATTTTAGTGTAATTTAATTGCAAAATAGTGTTTTATGGATATTTTATCTCAGGCAAAGAAGTGACTTATGCTCTGTTCATTACCCCTCCACCATATGAAATATTTCTCCTGACCTTCAGTATTTAATACTCGCAACCAGCCAGTATCCGTAAAAAATCCTAAAACAATATAATGGAGCAAAATGGAAAAGTTGGATATGAATAGTGGAGTGATTATTAGTGGATAATTTGCTTATTTGTAAATTTCGTCAAGAGCTTGGAAAGCTACGTGGCACGATGTTGGTTTGCATTTATACAGCAACCAATCCAGGTTGGTTGAGGTTAATTTCCCTCGCTGCTGGTTGGCTGCATCCCAGGAGTGGAAATAAGGAAGACATGAGCTTCTAAGGCGATGCTAAGACGGTTTCCACTGTGCGTGTCAACGCATATTAAGATCTATTGGTGGTTAAGTTCTTACAGTATGGAGCTACAAGTGTCAACTCAAAAACTCAATTCCAAAATGCCTCAGAGCAGCACATGTTTCCGTTTTAGTGGATGTTCCTCTCTCTGGATCATCTAATCAAGTGAATTAGTTTAGCACTACCTATCTGCTGCTCGACCTTTTAATGTTTCAGGAAGTATTAGAGATTACATGATCTCTTTGTTTTGGCTACATTTTAATGATGCAAAAAAAAAAAAAACATTAAGTAAATTTATTTGTTGTTGTTAATCTTGTTTGAGGCTGTCTTTTTTTAAGACCTGTAGAGGAGCAGATGTCACATCCCGTCAAGTAGTTTTTCCACGACTGTACTTGAAGTAAACACACAATAGTACCATGAGCTGATGTCATAATTCACCATCCTGTTTCCAGCCTCCCTTGATGCCTGTGTCCTTTTTTCTGCGTGCGCGCGCGCTCCGCTCGTTTCTTGTCATTTTTCATTCCCCCATCATGTTGCCTGCGTCTGTGACAAATCTGCTTGTTAAAAGGAATTTATAAATAGATTTAGCTTGACTTCCCTCCAAAAGGTATCACTGACAAGCAGGAACATTGTTGGCTGTCACCAGCGAGGGCACTCTGAGAGCGAAGCCTGGAAACGAGCCACGTACTTTCTGCCGCGATAAGGCCTAAGAGGAAGCAATAAAACAGTGTCAAATGTGTCGCCGCTTCAAGTCCCGGCAGCATTCAGGGTCACTGCAGCGGGAAGGAAATGGAAGAAAATGGAGACTGAGATTCTGTCACTTTTACGCACACCGGAGGTGCAGTGATATAGCTTCTTATTCTTGAAAATCAGAAGTTCTATCATTTTAGTTTTTACTAAATTGTAAGACTACATTGGAACCTATATCTGCAATCAATTATTATATTTCAAAAGGTCATGATTGATTTAACTTTTGAAATGATAATAATAATAATAATAAAGTGAACTCTTGTCTGACTAAAATCTGAGGTCTCAGTTCAGTTGAAGTTAACTGGGATGCAGTTCAAATCTATAATGTGGATGCCAAGTGGACCGGAGACTGTTTTAAAAGCAGGAAGTAAGCTGTAGAGCAGGGCATTCTGGGTAAATGCAACCACAACGAATACGCAGTACTAGTGCTAGCTACCCAAAGACAAAAGAGTACCCTTGCAACCACTAAAATTTGACCCCACTCCATGTTTGTTTACATTTTGTGAAGAAGGAAGTCGCGCTCAGTGTCTCCTGCAGAGGTTGTTGTGTTGTTTCCGTCTTGATGCAGCGCCACCTCTGGCGAGGAGGTGAACAGGTTGCTCAAAGCGTCTTGGTTTGTTTGACACAGTGCTGTGTGAAACAAAACCAGAGCAGCTAAAAATGGAGCAAATGGTACAATTTTGCAAATTTAGCACAAACTGAAGCACAATTACATATATAGTACAAATGCCCACCATAGTTTCGCTTAGAATTTTTGTCAGTAGGAAGTTGTGTAAAAATCTTCTATTCTTTTTCTTTGGATTCAAAAAATTGCACACCGTCTTGTCTTGGTCTGTCACATGAAATCCCAATAAAACAGTTGAGGTTTGCGGTTCCTCTGTGACAAAGAGGTGGCCCTGTAACTCCTCGAAGCAATTTTTATCTGACGTCAGCACGTCGGCCAACATAAAGCACGGTCAAGTGAAAAAGACAGAGGCTCGCGCTGAAGGATCTCTATTTAAAACAAGACAACAAACTGCTGAACCACACCAAGATAATTAGTGAGGGAAAATTCACTGGAAAAGGCACAGAGTTTCGTGCTGCGCTAATTATGTTTATCTTGCTGGTATAATTACTTTAAGTACCTCCTTGTTTTAAAAAGACACAGACGTATCAGGTTGCCCTGGCGCAAAAAAAAAAAAAAAAAAGATTTTCTTAACATAGCGCTACAGCGGAGTGTCTCTGTTGGTAATCTCCTAGGAGAGAAGTCATTATAAAGAACTGCCATCCTGCTTGTTTGTTTGTACCCATGTGCAGCACAATGGGGTCCTGTAATGCAGAGAGCAAGCAGAGAAACAAGACTGCAAGACTAAAATAGCTTGTTTTGCTCTTATTGATGCCTTGTCATGTTCATTCCCATTTCCCATCTGTTTATAATACGGCTATAAGAAGATTGCGTTTCGCCGTGGTATCTGACGCATCGTGACCCACTGAGTTTCAGGCCCTGAGAGTTGGACAACAAAGGAATCCCAAATCCTGCCCTCTGGAAATGTACAGATTTTACGCCTCGCAAAGCACAGCGAGGTATTTTTACGACTTGGTTTTACTGCTGTTCTCTGCCGCGCGGGGTGGACCGATGAGATATGTCAGATTGAGTGCGTCGGAAATAGGCGGCTTGGTAAGAAGGCAAGTGGCGGCCGATGTGGTCTTCTGAGTTTGATTTGCTCGACATGCGGCGGTCAGAAGACACGATTCCAAAGGGAATGTGCGCATTATTTTGTCGATATTCTGCAACTGTCAATAAAAGACCATTTCCCAATTGCGGTGTTTCCATTGAATATGAAATAAGATTAAAATGAAGTGTGAATAAGGTTGTTCATACAATAAGTCATTAGAAAATTATGGCAACAGCAAATGTGAACAGTTACATGAGATGTAATCATAACCATAGTACTAGTGCTCATCTACTAGTCATCAGAGGACGTCAATGTCTTATGTCAGGCAATGTCAGGCAATGGAGCGACAAGTCCTTTATGCTAGGCAGCAGCTACATATAAGGTGTGTGGAGGAAACTGTAGTTGATGATTTTACAGAAAAGTTATGGATTCAACATGTTCGAATGGCAACTTTTTATGAACTGTGTGATGCTTTGAGAGCGCTGACGGTCCAAAAGACAAAAACAAAACAGAAAAACAAACCTTTGTCTTCCGCATCCTGTCATCTTCGGCGTTTCCGCCAGTAGTAACAGCCATCTGTTGATCATGTGACTCGTGTGTTTCCATTGCAGTTCTGTGAAATACATCTATTTCAAAATGGATGACAACCCAACTCATCCTAGTGCAAAAACTATTCATCAAAAAAAACTGGATTTTAAAAAAAAAATTGGTGTTGTTCCATTAAGCAAATTTATTTTTGTTATTTTAATTTGTGCAATTCTATGGTTAATGAAAATTCAGCTACTGAGAGAGTTTAAAGAGAAAATAAAAGCCTGAATTCTTGTGAACTGCAAAAAAAAACAAAAAAAAACTAAAGAGGACATCTCACATTGCGTTCCTACTCTCATTGGGATTCCCTTTCAAAACGCTGCAATTGATCCCTGTTGTAGGTCTACTATCTGTGCTTCATGTCAGCCGCGAGGATATATCACATGATGTATCCTTAGGCAGCATCGGAACGCAGCCTTTGATTAAATATTTAATAATAGTTTAAACACGACTTGTGTTTTATGTAATTGACAACGACTTGTGGGAGTAGAATCGCGCGTGTTGCTCTAGGAAAATCTCGATTTTTAAGCAATATTGACCCTGATCAACTGCTTGTCGATTTAGTTCATTATTGAATGAGAGTGTCTGTGCTGTGCAAATTTTTTTTTTTTTTTTGAATAGGCAGCATTTTTTTTCTTCATTTTTTTAAGAGTTGCGAGCAAAAAGAAAAAGTTTCGGCTCATTCCCGTATTGAGCTTACTCACTCCCAACTTCCCACTTCTGGTTTGCCACGTCCAACTGAATAATGCAAATGTATTAATCCTATGCGTCACATCACCTTTCCTTAGAATGCTAATCATCCTGACAATGAAATATTAGGCCCTTGTGTACCGCTTGTAAAGGCTTATCTTAAACCCGTCACAGTGCTGAGCTAGTTATGCAAATCCACATTAACCTCAGCATAAGAAAACGCTGAGGATCCTCTGATGCCAAAATGCCACCAGGTCCAAGGTTCCCAGGAGTGCCAGATTGCCCCAGATGACAAACCTTCATCACAAATGATAACGTTCACTAAACATGTTCCCAAAGTTTCAAAGAAATCTCCCAAACTCTGGGTGTATTGATGTACTTAGATCTGAACCTTCAGAGACGCATGAAGGTAGTTACAAAGTCAGCCTTTTATCACCTGACGAACATTTCCAGCATTGAAGGACTGATTTAGCAATATCTAGAGAAATTCATCCGTGCTTTTATCTTACGT
Organism: Poeciliopsis turrubarensis; assembly: GCA_010277015.1. NCBI lineage: Eukaryota > Metazoa > Chordata > Actinopteri > Cyprinodontiformes > Poeciliidae > Poeciliopsis > Poeciliopsis turrubarensis. The sequence continues at coordinate 681,224 of VMRN01000046.1, read as the reverse complement.
GGTATTGATTACTGCAACAGTGTCTTCACAGGTTTGCCTAACAATAAAAGGTTTTTTTTTGTTTGTTTTTTAAATCAGCTTCAGCTGATGGAGAACGCTGCCATTCTGAGGAAAACTAGGAAGATAGAGAACATAACCTCAGTTCTCAAGTCCTTGCAGTGGCTCCCTGTAGCTCAGAGAATAGACCCTGAAACACTTCTGTTAATTTATAAATCACTGAATGGTTTGACACCACAATACATTATCGATCTGCAAGTCCTCTGGTTCTGCTCTGCTTCCCCAGAACCAGAACCAAACGTGGAGAAGCAGCATTCAGCTTCTATGCACCACAAATCTGGAACAAAATCCTAGAAAACTGCAAAAGTGCTGAAACACTGGCAGCTCTAAGCCCTTGAATCCTATTCAACACCGACCAGCATGACTGGTCAATGTTGGCAAACTTGACAACATGTAAAACTAAGTGCCAACATAAAGTTTGTACTTTATGTACTGGTTTCACAGTTGGTGACTGTATGATTGTGTTTGCGATATTTTATGTTTTCATGATGTAAAGCACTCGGTCGCTGAAATGTGCTTCACAAATTTGTTTGATTGAAAATGTCCCTGACAGGCCACCATGGCGCCTCACCTCAGACGCTGCTCCGCGTTTCGGACATAGATTGGTTCATTTCATTTCGATGAGCCAAGACCGTTAAGCCACAGACTTTCCGTGGCCCCGTACTTGTCTGGAGGCGGAGCCCCAGTATGATATTAACAGATGTCAGGTTGTGTTGGCGTCATAGTTAGGGTAGAAAGAAAGCTCAGTGGGGTCTGTTCGTAACTGGGAGTGCTGCACTTGACCTTGTCTATTCCAATTACTGCTGCCCTGCAGCCACCATCATGCCACGTGTCTGTTGTCATTGGCTTGATAAGACCATAATGTGTGCTGTAAAAAAAGGATTATGAAAGGCTGTTAAATGGAATTAAAACTCAAACTTGCTGACCGGAGTTACTTTTAATCTTTCACCCTGAGTAACACTGACATTAAGCAGAGGTGGTTCTGCTGTGGTTCTCAGAGAAGCTCCGAGTTTTTTGTTTTGTTCAGCAGCGTTGGTACGTTGAGGGGCTGCACAAATGAAACAAATGCTTAGAATTGAAGCAATAACAATAGTGCTGCCATTGCTGCCACGTTAAAGTGTAAAAGCAAGTATAAAAATTATACAAACAAACTTGACTCAATCCCAGGTACTTCATTAAGCAGTCCAAGATTTATAAAAACTTTATTTTTTTCAATAATTTCTCTGAAAACATTGTAAAAATCTTTACGATCTTTGTGCAGGCTGATGTAGAGCACCTCAGCTGGTACTAAAAATAATGAGGGACAACGAGTTGTGAGGAGGCAAAACTGTGAGAAAAGCCCATGTTATTGGAAAGTGCAATAATAATAATAATAATAATAATAATAATAATAAATTTAATTCGTAATGCATTTTTGATTAACAAAAGTCTGAAGTTGCTTAAAATCTCAAATAGATACCAAAGCGTTGTTTTTCAGCACAGCAACTGTCGTACACTTTGTTTCCACTGGATCACAGTGTTAACCCTGCAGTCTCATCCAGCAGGGTTGCACTGACTCCATGTGTGTTTTTTACAAGAGTTTTTTTTGTGTGTGTGTGTTTTTGGGAACTGATGGTCTGATGGGACTGGCTGCGTCTCTGCTGTCCGACCGTGACATCTGCTGTGCTCCTCCTCAGCGTCTCGCTAAGACCGCAGGAGGATTGTTGTGACTGGTATGAATGAGTGTAAAAATCATAATTTTTTGACAGTGTGAGGCAACATGATCACTGCTCCCTCTAAAACATGAGCCACAGGGGGTCCATTTCAATCCCCTTCCTATGTTTACATTAACCATCACTATCGTCTACTGGAAAACGAAACCCAAACAACTGAAACACACCTACATTTTTTTTCTGTTCTGTTTGTTCTTGATTTAATGAGGATGGAAAAAAAATACACTTTGTATTTCAAAGAGACATAATTAAGGTAGGCTATGCTGAAATGTAAGAAAATACATCAGATGAGAGCAGTTTATTTTCCTCTGGTGGTCTTTGAAGTCAACACTAACAGGAAAGTGTTACAAAAGAGGCATCTTGATCGCTCGGGGGCTTCAGAGGCTGACCGTGAAATCGCAACGTTCACAGTTCGCGTCTGTGAGGTGACCTTTGCTGCATGTTGTCTCGTCTCTCCCTCCGTCTTTTTTCTTTTTTTCCGTCCACACTCTCAGCATGTTTATACCCTTTGATCTTCCTCATATTTTGCTACAGAGACCTGAACTATAACGCGTTTAATGAGGATTTTATGTGATAGAACAACATAAAGTAGTGTGTAATTTTGAAAAGGAAGGGGAAAAAAAATACCAATCGAAATACGATATATGTGACATGTTGCGGCACTGAAACATAGTTTTCTCATTTGTGACAGTTTATTTCAATGTCACTTCAAAATAAACTTAGGAAGAGTAAGCAATGAAATTTTGCCAGATTTTTCATAGAACAGAAAATATACTTAGTTGTAGTGATAAGTATCGTGATGTGAAATGGTGCATATTGTGAAATACGATTCCTCCCCCATATACATATACATAGGCTTAGACTTTGTAAGTCTAAGCAAAGTCTAACCCATATTATAAAATCGTTGAAGTTGAAAGAGCTGGCTCACCTTGCCAGAATACAAAAGTTTTGAAAGAAAGTTTACTGGAAATGCTTTCCCCAAGTCTGGTGCAGGTCCATCTGCATCAACTACCTGTACAGTCCAGCAAGCTTTGCGTCAAGAAAAAAAAAAGTGCTTAAAGAGTACTCATCTTTTGAGCTCAAAAGCAATTATACATATAAAAATGAAATCATATTTGGAGACATATTGTTGGAAGTCCATTTGCATGCTGTGGCGGCAAGAGAAGAGCTTTGTTTGATGCCGCAGCTTTAACTATCTCGCTGTTACACCCGGAGCGCAGAGGTGCAGCGGGCCATAAGACACAGCCGTAATGGCAGACGAAGCCCCGAGCCGGAGGAGGCTGCACAAAGTTGGGGTTAATGGCTTTTTTTATGGTTAAAGGTGCTCTGGTCCGCGGGGTATATTTTATCAGAGAAACCTGAGCTATAAGGAACTTCACTGTGTGCTCTGACTGACCTCACTCAGGGACATCCAGAAACTCCCTTTACCTGTCAGCAGTAAGCTGCCTGGAATGAACAAATCTATAATTAGTACTGACGAATTGTGATTGGGGACTTAGAATTACCAGCGCTACAGGAACCAGGAAATAAACAAAAATATGTTCTGTGTCACAAAACTCCCCTGACAGAGTTCACGTTTCACGTTGGCATTATTTTTTTTAGCCAAAATGGGCGGGGGGAGCGGACACAAGATAGAAACAAACCTCTGCGCATTAAATGCTCTTGATAAACCAACCATCAGGAGGTGCAGTATAAAAAAAAACCCAAAAAGCAAAAACGGAACAAAACAAAAGACATTCTGCAGTTTTTTGGTCTGCAGTCTCTCCACCATGAACCTGCCATGACAGAAAGTCCTCAGCAATAATCTTCAAGATAGTACCAGCTGCCATAATGTTACTTCTTTTTCTATGATAGTGGAAAAAAAGTTTTGTGACCGTGTCATGGAAAAGGAGCTAATGTGGCGTCCATTTCCAAACAATATTAAGTCCATCTTTCTACAGTGGGAATAATTTCTGACAACATCCAAACGATCTCAAGACAAAGGCAGACAAAACAGAAATCTCTGTCTCAAGCTCATGCAACAGCTAATCTGTAACCGCTGGTGTTCTTTGTTGTTACCACTCAGAAACCACTTGCTACATTGTTGTGGGTTGTGCAGGAGTCTCCACTTCTGCTTATCAAAGACATACGGTTATATAGCTATTCATCGGTTTGCGGCCATTTTCACATGGATGAACTTGGCACTGCAAAGTTAGGTTGACTTGTGCCTTTGGAACATGGCTTTTATGCAAAACAATTATAAAAGAAAAAAAAATTGACAGGACTTTGAAAGAACATGCAAAAGGAAGGCTGATAAAGTATGCTACCTTTACAGAGCAGCAACTTTGAAAGAAGTTGTTCTTTCAAAGTCTGACAAATGCTTCATATAAGGCACCCAGTGAAAATCTTCCCTCCCTTTCTGCAGTAGCTGTCCTGTAACGCTCAAAGTCGGCCCACTGACAACTAATCTGTGCAGGTTTCCTTCAAATCCAGCACAGTTAGCAAAATCCATCCATTAGCTAAAGTCGCTTAATTCAGTACAGTATCACTATCCTCCAGAGCTTCTCAAATGCTCCACATATGGAATGAACTGATAATGAATTATTCTGCTCCTTCTTCCTGTTGCGTTGGCAACAGGTTCCATGGTGTGCAAGTATTACATCATGCACGCCGCCTAGGAAAAATATTAATACACCTTGAAATTAATGAAATTTCACGACTTGGTGGACTGCTATATTCCACGAGTTATGTTTAAATTACGAAACAGTATACTGCAGCCCGTTTGCAAAAAAAGATTTATTAAAAGACGGAGCATTTATAATCTGAGAAGATCAGAAATAATAATAATAATAATAATAATAACAATAATAATAATAAAACCACCAAACTCAGAACTAAGTAAATAGAACATTGTATTTCTGTTTTATGGGACAAATCCATCTGAAGAAAGAGAAGAGAGGAGATCTATTTTTACTTTCCAAGTATTAAGATGTGTAATAATTCAATCAAGTGCTGTGTCATTACAAAAGGAATGTTTTTTCTTTATAATTTTCGTATATATACATAGCTAATGTTTAGTTGCTTATGGTATAATGAGCTGGCTTTTGAGAGAGGCAGGAGTATACAAAATTTTTTTTCTTCATTTTGAGTCCAAACTTTAAACATATGAACTTTAAGCCGTAAATTAATGAAATAAGTAAAATCTTATTCTTATTCAGCCACATAATGGGCTAAATCTTATATGTAAGCATGATAGCGTACCACATTTCACCGTTCAGGAGTTTAAGTTTTAACTTTAAACAAAAGTAGCAAGGGAGAGAGAGGAAAGTAGGTCAGTTACGCTAGCTTGACTTTGACAACCTCAACATGTACGTGTGCTGTGGAATTCAGTGTGTTTTTGCTTGGTTTAAAAAAATAAATACATAAGCATGAACTGTTTAGGAAATGTTTGCATGTTTTTTGTTGTTGGATTCTGATGCATTAGTGGAGCTGTTTTCAGTCAGTTGCTATAACAACAGGTGTGTGAAGCATAGCCAACACAGAAGGTGAGAAAAAGGAAGAATACGAGTGGGTTTTGAGTTATTCTTCAACAGTTTTTTACGTTATTTTCCCCTTTGCCTCCAGCGTTGTGTACATGTGCACAATTTACAGATGTACACAGAAACATGCGTGTCTATATATTGATTATTGAATATCTAAACAGATGGAGTACCTACTGATATTGATCAATAGCTAAAACGCAATATATAGTGTTACTGATTCGTAAGTAGAATTCTTGAGTAAATCACAGTATTCGTGAAATAAATGCATGTTTTTGCAGATGAGGCTGTCGGAGAACAAATCCAAGCTTCCAGAGAAGATGCAGCGACCAATTTCAGTAGCATGGCGACAGGGTTGTGGATGTTCAGTCCTGTGACCTTCAACCACAGGGAACAGTTCCCCGGCAGCGCCGCCTTATCAGTTCTTAACCTTATCAAGAGTCGACGTAACTTTACAGCGACTTTTCGAGATCTTTTAACCGCACAAAGCAACGTTGACTTTTCATTTGCCAAATCTAACATTGGTCACGTTCTAATTAGCCTTTTTGCGGCGAATGCATCATCCACATGAGAGAAAGGGCTCGTGTCCAGCAGGATGAATTTTAATTAGGCCGCACGGGGGGAGACTGGGAAAAAAAAAAAAAAAAAAAGGTCATCACTTGCTCTCATCTAATCACACGCCTTTCAGACTCTCTCAAAAGGTGAAAACATTCCTGCCATTGCGACAAACTCACTTTTTCATATCTGCCTTTCAATTAAATGTCTGCAGTTCAGTGGGTAAATGCATGTAATTAATTAGCCTAGAGGACATTCTACATTTAATAGGTAACTTATAATTAAGTGGAGAGGAGATCAAATGTATCGGCGGTCCACCTTTCTTATCTCGACTGGCCCAGCAGGGAGATTAGATCGATTGTGCTTCTTGTCTCAGATTACTAAAAAAAAGTGTCGGGGGGAGAAATCTTTTTTTTAATTACATTTTACCAAATTTGGTTCAAATGCACGAATTAAAGTAAAGATGTTTCTTTTTCATTGGTTGTCCACTTTATAGATAGCTCTTTCAAAACAGGGTCCGAATTACATATCACACGTTATTTTTTTTCATGGCTGAAATTCGCACAGCGCTGCAGAGCAAAACGACGATTCTTGTCCTTTTGCAGTGCATCCAAAGCCGCACTGCGGCGGCAGAAAAATTCTGTTCATAAAATGAAACCTGGAGATGTGGGTGTTATTAAATAACGCAGAAAAATCATTTTTGAACCGAAAACAACTTGAATTCGTCTTTTTTTGGTTCTCTTTGTCGTCTACGCTGCACACATAGCAACATAGCTCCGCTATAGCATCAGGACTCAACACCGAAAAACATGCAAACATTTCCCACACAAAGAACAGAACATTCAGTCCATTACAGTATTATGTTTTCAGGCTTTATTCTGCGATTATTAATAGTTGATTGCTTCAACACAGCTAATCTAAACCCCTGTCCTAAAGATAATCTATAAGATTTGGTATGTGGGTCGGCTTTATTTCTTGTTTTGTTAACTGAGCCAAAACACACTGAATTCCACAGCACATCTAGATGTTAAGATTGTCAAAGTCAAGCTAGCATAATCACATTGTCATGATGTTGCGTCCCAATGTGTCTTTAAGAAAATCGTAATCCTAATCTGTCGTGTGGAAATCCTATAAGTAGAGGAAATATTCAAACATTCCAACGAATTTTTCTGGTGTTACGGTTTGAAATTCCAAAGCATTTCCAAAGAAAATGAGTCAAGAACACATCTGTTCTTTGGCGCTCAGACTTCATTTTTATATTGGAGACAAAAGAGCATCTGTTTTCCAGAGATAAGAAGTTGTTTTGATGTCACAGTGCAATCATAAGCGTCATCAGACTGTACCAAGAGAAAAGCGATGGCTCAATCTGCTCTCAGTTCCAACACCACCATTCTCACCTGAAGCGCCACGCGTGTTTTTGTGGAGGGTCGAGATAAAAACAGAAAATTGTCCCTGGACATTTTTGAATTTGGCACACCGAATTGTTTTAAATCACCTAGCAAATTTTTAATTTTCCATAAAAATACAGATAAACACAAAAAGTTGTTTTTAACTGCCCAATCCCAACCAACCCGTGTGCTTAACAGGTTGCACTGTTAGACACACAGCCTTGCTTTGCAGAACTGCTTTACTTCAGCCACACTGACTGGAGAGTTTTCAACATGAAAAGCCTGCATAAGATTGGCATTCAAAGGAAAATTTTTCCTTTGAGCCATGCAGAGGTGGATTTCCTGCTGCATTACCCAACTGTGCTTAAACTTCGAGCTGCAGTAGGTCACTTTTATGAAATTATGGTTTTCTTTTACATATTTGGTGAAACCATCACTATATCCTGACAGTATAATGTGACATGTATAAAAAAAACAAAAAAAACAACCTGAACTCCTCTGGCTCCTCCTTGTGGTCCTACTGCCACCTGCAGAAATACACCACACCCAGTATATCAGAGCCAAGAGGAGGGTCTTAGCGCTGTCAGTCATGCTCATGAACGAGCTGCTTACAAGAGTGTAGCTTGTGAATTTAACCACAAGACCAAAAACTTTATCATGATGTATCAAGGATGGTAATTAACTGTTCAAACAGGCCCAGTTTGGGTTGCGAGGCTTTTTAAAAAAAAATTAATTAAAACATCTCTTTTGCGTTTCCCAAGGTTGTCTTTGATCTGAAGCATCTCTCTGACAAAAAAAAAATTAAAAATATCAAAAAGAAAAAATAGCGAGATGCTTTTCCACAGCCCTGTACACCATTCTGTTCAAATCTCATGAAGCTCTATATATATATATCTCTATCTTTTGTGATTTACAGTAGCACATGCTAGCTGCTGCTTCATCATCCGTCTAGCCATGCCGTCATTCAGAGCAGGAGCTGAAGAATATAAAACCCAATCGCGCAGAGTTCTGAACACCTCCGAAACACTCCGACACCAGAAGCAGCTTCCAGCACCATACAGACAGCTACACACAGGGCCACGCGTCTAATAACCACATGATGGATTTCAAAGCAAATTCCAGATTCCAGTAGAAGTTCAGCAGTCTGGGGAAAAAAAAAAAGAAACGCAAGGAAAAAAAACAGCTGAGGCATTCCGTTACATACAGCAATGACAGAAACTCAGCTTGCAAAAAGTATGCATAGTCCTATTTAATTTGTCCATTTTTTTTTTTTTTTTTTTTTAGTCAGACGTTTGTTAGAAAAGAGTAGTTAACCAGCAGCATCGTGAAGACCAGAAAAACCCAGCAGACACTTCAGAGATTTAAGTTAAAACACAAACCTCAGGCATGAAAAAAACATCCCCACTTGTTAATTTACCATCCAAAAATTAAATGACAGCTACACCAAAAAAAACAATCCGATGGGACACTGACAGAGGCTGTTGTTGTGCTAAGAGCCGTTAGCATACCAGTGAAGCTATTCGAGCCTAAAATAGCATCTCAATGCTAAACATTTAGCAGCAGAGCAGACGTCCCTAAAGCTACAGAACACTTGAAGACTCAAAAGGTATAATAGCACTAATTTGATGGTTTAATAACCTAATTAACAGATTGAAACCAATAAATATCCTTGTTTATTCAATAATTTAGTGACAAAAGAGGTTTTGATTTGAAAAAAATTACTCATTTTGTCACTGTATTAGTTTTTGAAATGTGTTTAATTGCAATTGTTCAATTATAGACCCTTCAATAACTTTCTAAGAAAAAGTTAATTATGCTTATAATTAAAAATTTCAAGCAAGTCTCACCCCTAATTAAAAGCATATTCTTGAGCCAAATTCATTTATTTATCCTTCTTTGCCGAGCGAGGCCACATCTCTTTCCTTGCAGGTGTGGAGTTGAGACAACGCTGAGCCGCAGCAGCAGAATCTCACTGCAGTTCGACTGAAACTCATCGTCAAACATTCCTCGTGCTCCACCTGCCTCCGCGCGCCACATTCCCCCCAAAAATAAAAAATCTAGTGCTGCTAGCAGCTCCGGCTCCGGCGGGCAGACCCACTTTTCAATTATGCGCACAAGGCAAAGGAATTAGAGGTCTAATTCCAGCCTAATCCCCAAACAAACAAATCTATGGCCTCCATTTCCAATGAAGGCGCCATGCTTCCCCTTTTTTTTTTTTCTATCCTTCCTCTGTCTCCTCTTGCTAAGTCTCTGCCCCTCCACTTGCCTGGACAGGCGTGGCAGTATTTTAGCACCAATAAGTTCTTAAACGGACCGCTCTAAGTGTTAGAATCAGTCCACAGCCACACTTGTTACATTCTGTCAGTTTTCCATTCAGCGTCAACAACGTCGCCGCTGAGGACGTCGCGATACCCAACGCTCACAAGAAAAGACACAAAACTGCGTTTTATTATTCATGAGAAAATGTCAAAGATCAAATTTCGGCTCCATAAAGCCATTTATTCTCTCTTTTAGCAGTTGGATGACGTCTGACTTTGTTTGACTTTTTCTTTGCTTTAGGCTGAATCTTAGTGTTCACTTGGTATTTCCCATGTCATATAACAACAAAATATGCAGAGGTTCATATAAAAGCAAAACGCATCATGAGAACAAATCACGTCTGTGTCGTTGTGAAACCTTCGTGACATGACAAAGAATGGTTGACTTTCCACTAAATGCCAGAGAAATTCATAAACATCTAAAAAGACAAAAAAAAAAAAAAAGAAGAAACATTTAAACTTGTGCGTCAAACTGTAACCCAAACGTTTGAACTTCACTACTTTAGACCAAAAGCCAGCAGCAAACTGGTTCAGTTTTACACGTGGAAATCGTCGTTTTTCTTACAAAAAGATGAAGCAAACGCAAAGTCTGCATACGGGCAGAAAAAGGAGAAAGCAGCGTATCCTTCCCCGTCTCGATTGCTCCACCGACGGCCGATCGATGGATCTCCCGAACACGCTCTGCCCATGAGCTCTCTCACCTATTACGATTCTGCCTGAGAGTGATTCCAGCCAATCCGAGGGTGGTCAGATCCTTCTCATTTCCCTCCTCTTGTACAAGCAATCGATTCCACTCAAAAGCCGAAGGCCGCCGCTTATTCCCCCCGCCGGCCCGCTCCCGACTCCTCTTGCCATCTCTCTCTCTCTCCCCATCGGCCTCTGAATGCAGATGGCTCAGAGTGGGAGCTGCATCGAGTTAGACGTAAAAACACGCGCACACACACAAAAAAAAGAACAACACATTTTTTTTTTTTTTTATCTGCAATCATTCCAGCAGTCCACACCTCTATGACGGCTTCTGAGAAGATTTGGCTTCGGCTAAAAGACGCTGCTGTGGGTGTCATCCTGTGAGAGCTTTTCTTAGATCCGTCCGTTTTGGTCCCTGAATCATGACGATGACTTCATCTAAACCTGGCAGGAGAAACACCGGCAAGTTCTCTGTCTATTAATACACCGGGTTTTTTAGGGTTTTTTTTGCTCACCTTTAAAATATGTATTTTATTATTTTTTTTTCTCATTTGTTCTTCTGCAAGGTGACATACTCTCTTACAAAATGTTTACAAACCACATTTTTTTGTCTGGAACTTTTGGAAGTGAAACTTGAAGCAAAAATGTGGAAAATTGTGATAAAAAAAAAAAAAAAGAAAGAACCCGTAGGATGTTAAAATGTATGCAGTTAATTCACAGAAGTGTTAATATCCCGGAGACTCGGTGTGGAAACACATGCGTGTCACACATGCGTGTCACACTTTTCAGATTCGCTTTTGTAAATAAATTAAACTAAATAAGATTGAAAACTGACAAACTTGTTTTGCGGTGAGTAAAATTTAAAGGGATTTGCCAGGAAGGAGCTGCATTTCCAAGCTACAGGCATTTGGATTTAAGAACTGTAATGTGCAAGTCGCAGCACCTGCAGTATTGGAACTAACAAAGCAGAATATTATTATCCTTTTAATAAAAGCCATGTTTTTATGACTCTAAAAACTTATAACATTTTTATAAGGATCATAAAATTTGGAGAACGTCATCTTTGAATGTGTGTCAGCGTTATGATACACACTCATCATTATCATAAATATATATAAAGAAACACCTTATAAGACATGAATGCTGCACATTCAACTGCTTTTTGTTAGCAGAGATAAAATGTGAGCCCTAACTTTTGTGCCACAGGGTTGGCACGATATGTGTGTGTGTGCATGTGTGCGTGTGTGTGTTGAGCAAATCAGCCACTGCTGCACTCTGAGATGGCTCCATTCCTGCTTTCGCTCTGATGATAATGCCTTTATTGCTCTTAAATCTGCTGTGATTTCCAACACAGTCTGCCTCATCGCAGTGTGCGGCGCGCTGAAGTTTAGATAAAAGACGGATCCCTCCTGACTTTGCCGTTAAATCCTACATTTCTCGTAAAGCTCCGGCAGTTGGGTCGGATTTATGGCCACATTTCAGGCAAATCGCTTCCACCCAGTAGGCAGCGAGACCTTTGCATGCCGCTGAATCGGGGCGCGGGGTAAATAAAGACGGGGAGCGAGCGGTCAGGGTTCAGCGGGGAACGTATATGTCAGAGCGACTCACTGTCTCGGCTTCTTCAAACAGGAGCTTCGTTTGTCTACATCATTACTGACCGATTCCGAGATTCCATTGCTGCTTTAACCTGCTGTGTTTACTTTCCACCCCCACCATTTCAGACTTCCAGAAATAAATTTTGAATTATTGATTCTTTTTCAATCATCGATTTAATTCAGTTCTATTTTTGAGCCTGTATACTACAGTCAGTGATTAATAAACAATTAATCAATCACTGGATTAGTTGACAATTATTTCAATCATCGATTCAGAGTGATTAATTCAATAATCGTTTCTGTCCTAATCTAAGCAAGTACTGGTTCTACTTTCTGTGGCTCCAACTGGCAATCAGGGATTATTAGCCTTAATAATCCCTGACAGTTTTTTAAAAGTATGACTTTACATGAGATGGGCAGTTGCTTCCAGCGCAGAATCCCTCCATGACTGTATATTTGTATGGTATGGACAGGTTTATATTTAATTTGTTCCACACAGGAGCCTGAAGTAAAGTCCGATTGGCTCATGGATTTCTTTAGGCGTTTGAATCCAGCGCTGTGTCTACTGTGCAGCTATGTGTCAGATCACAGAGAAAGGAAAAATAAAAGAAACTTTTCATGGCTTCACTTTACAAGAACTATGATTATTGCCTGAGGTTCTCATGGTTTCACCACTGCTGACACAGGATTTTCATGTGGGAGCTGCACAGATGAAAGGATTTGCACTGTCAATAAAGTGAAATTCAACATGACGAGAACCACCGCTCTGAAAGAATCATTTATTGTCAAGAAGCTGTTGCTCAAACTTCATCTTTTTGACTTCTGCTGCTCATGATAATGAAAGTAAATGCTTCACGGTCTATTTTAAGCAGAACCACGAGGCTTTTCATTAAGTAGTATGATTTATTACATTTTCAAGCGACGTCGGTTCCTCCCCGTTCGTTTCTTATGGTACTTATACTATGAGTACCATAAGAAAGAGTCATCAGCTCTGCTTCAGCTTAGCAACTGGCAAAATTTGTTGCCCATGAAATTTTGACCCCGTAAAAGTAGAAGTTCACATGCGGGGCTAGCGACGCGACGAAAAATCTTTTGCCACCACTATCGCATCCCGTGTGTTTTTTTTTTTACCCAGAATTCCAGAAAACTGCTTTTTCGTTTGTCACTCCTCATGTGGGAGCTTGAAGGTGTGAATGTTGCACTTTCACAATACATCCATAGATGTGACTCAAACTCACCAGAATGAAAAATCCTTCTTTAAAAATGTGGACTGTGGACGCTAACGTTAGCTCTGGGGACATTTCAGCTGCTACGTCATATTTAGCATTGAAACGCTGGTTTAGCCTTGAACAGCATCGCTAACAGGCTAACTCCATTTAGCACAGCTTGAACACAACACAATCTCTTCCACCGTCCAATCAAATAGATTTTTTTAATGTAAAAACTAACCCACAGTCGGCCAAGAGGAGCAGCTTCATTGTCCGTCAGTGTTTGAGGATGTTGCTTGTGTGTCATATTTATGGTTGTACCAGAAACACATAAATACAAAGGTTCCAACCAGATGCTTTCTGTGTAAATTACAAAAGAAAAAAGAAAAAACAGATTAATTGTGGTAAAAATTTAAAATAAGTAACAACAAATTATTTAAAACATAATTTGTTTTTGTCAGTGCAGGAAGGCTAGAAAAAATGCTGGGCTGGACACTACGTCAATTGCGATATATATTGCGATATACATGTGATCAGAATCAATAGATGACAGAATTTTCAATAATTTCACTGAACCCTGATCCAGAACTGCACAGCATTCTGGGGAATGTAGGCAGAGAAAGACTTTAGCCATTCAACCTGGTAAGCAACAAACTAACCTCACCCACTTTTAGGTTACCTAGCAACAACCTGTTGAGTGATGTGTGCAGCAGCAGTTTAAAGTTTCACCTCAGTGTCTCATACAGCATGAAGTGGAAACTGAATAAAATTCACATCATGAATTTGACTGTATTTCAGACATTTAAAGCAAATAATAGTTATCAATAAAGACTGATATGAAATGCTCACATGATATGTTTTTCATGATGAAATTGTTTTTCCTTTTAGGGAACCATTTCATGAAAAGGATTTTGTCCGTAGTGGCATTTTGTATCTTTGTGAAGCCCAGGACATGGACAACCTGCCACCAGGTTACGGTCAGTGCGTCCGCACCCTGCTTACGTTTCGCCGCTGAGCCGTTTCACCCGGACACTCTGCGGCGATGGAACGAGGACGGCATCCGCTACGTGGCAGGATTTACGGCATCGCCTCCGTTTCATTTGGGACGATGTTCTAACTGCCCCAATGACATAAACGCACCTGTAAAAAGGGCTGGGGTTACAACAGCTAATTATTCTCTCCAGGACGCGTGGAGTGAGAAACGACTCCTGTCGCCCCGTTTCCACGGCGAAACGCTCCCCGTATTAGTTAGTGCTTAATATCCCCAAGGTCGTAACATTTGATAGATCATATTGTCAGCAGGGGCAGCCATAAAAACCCTCCCCCACCACTCCAACCGCCACCGTCGAGCTCTGTGGCAGCATTAGTCTGCTCACATCACGCGTCTTAATTGAAGGGGAGCGGGGGCCAGACGGCGCGCCCGGCTGAAGGCAATCGATTGTGACAAACAAATTAGAGACGCGTTTGAATGATTAAGTTATGTATCGATTTTGATTTAAACATTAACGTGCTCATGTACTCGGCGGGATTAGATGGGAAGACGAAACGTAATCAATGCTTCCTCGTACATATCCACGGGATTTAGCATGTAAAGACACGGGTCAGCGAGGTAATAAGAGGCCTCGAGGAGCACACGTTCTTCTGCTTCACTGCTAATTGGATATAGATCATGCCGGTCGGCTGCAGAATATGATGGAGAACACATTGTCATGAATCAGGTTAATTTTATCGGCCAGAATCAATTTCATGCTGTAAGTTTTCTTTAAACTCTGCCATTCTGGGCCAAGCCGCTGCAGCTCCCTAAGTTCGTTTCACACGCAGGCCATTTTTCATCGTGGGCCTCAGATGTTAACTAATGACTAAGTGTAAATCAAAGATGATTTCATTCACTTTTATGAAATACGTCTGCAAGCGGCTGACGGGAACTTGATCAAAACTAATAGCGCCATTATTCCACTCTGAGGTCCTGAAAAATCTGCTTTTAAAGTCCTGCTGTGAAACAGCACACATATTATACAAATGGTAAAAAATAGACACAGTTCCTGTGACTAATATTATAATTTGACATATTATATTGGATGGGTGATGATGGCTGCTAAGATGGGAAGAGGTGCGCTTTTACTGATTCACCAGTCATGTTTGTGTTCATTCTCACAACTGACTTATGATTCATTTTAAATAAATGATTTGTCAGATCAAAATGGGTTCCGATCAATCACACTGACGTCCGCTCAGACCAGTGGTTCGATCGAACCCCAGGGGTTGAGCAACTCAACCCCTGGGGTTCCTGCAGCTTCAGGAACATTTTCTGAAGCTGCATGGAGTCGGGGAAAAGCAGAAAAAGTATTTTGTGGATTCAAAACGACAGAAAAATGAATTAAATTTCAAATAAAAAAAAAAAAAGGTGTTAAAAAAATGTTAAATTCTTTAAAAACAGCCGGCGTGTTCCTTGTCTCCACTCTTTGGTGTGCAGACAATCAGCGACGAGAAAAAAATCGATGGCGTTTCTGGATCGGCCAATAGAATCTCAAGCAGTAAAAGTTTTCCAGCTTCCTGCACTGCATTTCAGTCTGAATATCTTAGATCTGCTCTATAAAAATGTAAAAAAAAATGTAACTGATTTGAGGTTTTCATTGCCGGCCGTCTGCGTTTGGGATTCGGGAGTCTTTCCTGCTCTGATCCACCAATCAAATAAAACGCTGCAACAGGCTGTTGGAAAATCGCCATTTAACATTTTAAAGACAGAAACACAGATTTAACATTTAAACCATCACTTCAAGCCAGACTAAATATTTTAACATCGCATGGTGGAGAATGATTTTAAAACACTAAAGATTAGGACTGAAAATGATCTAATATCCTAATAACTGAAGGCACTGGCAGCAGACGAAATGAAATATGCAAGGAGAAATGTCATGATTTAATCATGTGGCTGGGATTTTAATATGCTTTTTAATTTGTGCATCCACTAACGTTTTTTTTTTTTTTAATCTATTTTTTGAGTTGTTTTCTGATTCTCCCTCCACCTGTTTTACAAGCACACACACATCATCCATTGTTGGGGAAACCTGGGTCATAATAATGAATTCATAACCAGCTGCTTTCCTTGTTTGTAAATTATCCGGAGAACAACGTTTCATCTCCCTTCACAGTGCTAACAATGGGAATAAAGTACAAAATGTAGTTTTAGGTGATCCTGATGGCGCTTTGAAATATATATTTTAAATCTTCCTGGAGGGATAATTGAATATTTATATCAGAAACAGAAGCAAAATCAAACGCGTCTGAGTGAGGAGATGCTTGACCCAGCGTGACCCCACTGCTGAGAGTAAAACTTAACTTAGAGGCTCTATTATGTGCATTACAGGCACATAGCACCATTGTTTAGCACAAACAAGCCAACAGTTACCTTTGGTTGTTATAAAAATGCTATATTTTTCAAAACATAACTCCAAAAACAGATTGCAAACTGCACTGCAGAGGATTCTGGGTATGACTCGTGGTCTTTAAAGACAAAAATGAAATCCTACAACCACTAAAGTCTCCATTATTTTCCACATTTCTTGACGAGGAGAGTTGTGGTCAGCGTCGTCAGAGGTTTTTGTGTCGTTTCCTACAGTGGTTCTTGGTGCAGCGCCCCCTGAGGTGTGGAGGTGAACAGGTTTTTTCCAAAGGGTCCACTGGAACCCGACTTTCAAGGCAAAGGCACTGGAGTTTGGTTAAAGCAGACAACAGATCATTGGCCAACAGATCATTATCTTACTTCTGATGCTGAGGCAATCAAAAAATGAAGAAATTAACAAAGAAAAAAAAAAGCAGCGGCGGCTCAGAAAAGCGTTGTGCCAGGTCGTGACAAAGCAGAAAACTGTGAACTGCACCTCATTGATTTCAGTGTAAGACGACGTTTTCACCAAAGCAAGAGGCGTGCATACATACAGATTCATGTAGCCAGTTCTTTTCAATACACCAGCTTACCTGGCAGGACAGGAAACGGACCAATAGCAGCTGAAACGTCCGAGTCCTACCATGTTCAACATTTTTCAATCATTTCTACAAACTTTTCAACTTCAAGCCTCAAATTATTTTCACAGTTTCATCAGAATGCCATGGAAACTGAAATCACATTGTGGTTCATGAGTCGGGCCAGATTGATCGGTTCACGCCATTAACATTATTAATATAATATCAAACATCTGCGAATGCAAATTATTCTTGACTGCATTATGATTTGAAACTGCGGCGTTTCAATCACTGTCCTTTCAGTGGAAAAAGATTCATGAGTATTAATTAACTTTCCTTATCATTCCTCCGTCTCTGCCACTCTTATTTTTCACACCGGTACAGACTGGGGCACCTAGAGAGCGGCTTTAATGCCATCAGCTGCCGTCGCTTTCAGAGCAGAGGGTTGTCGGCTCAAATCAGCTCCTACTGTCACATGATATCAATCATATTTCTGCCCTCCAATCTCTTTAAATGGTTTCTCTTTCAGACGCTGGCTCCGGGACGGAGAGATAGCTTTGCCTTTGTGGCTCGCACCGACGACCAGGATCCTGACTTTAACCCCTGGGTTTGGTCATAATCCCGCAGTTTATTTGAAATATTTAAGATAAAGGGAACGCGAGTTGCGCTGACTGACAGATTAATCCCCGGCCGGATGCAACGCTGTCATGGAATGAACAATTTCATCACCTGTCAGTTCTGTTTTGGCTCACGGGGCGAAACGGAAAACAACCTAGAAAGAGGGCGGCTTGGTTCGCTTCTGGCGGCAGCAGCCTTTGAGTTTTTTTGTTTTAAATTGCGGAAGTAATAAATGCGTCCCGATGCGCCTGGCGTGTCAGAATACAAGTACCTTTTGAAAATAACAACCTTTAAGCAGACATTAAGCATACTCTTCTGTAAAATCACAATTCTTTGTAAAAAAAAAAAAACAAAAAAAAAAATATCAGGTTTGTGACGGTAGTGTGCTGAAGAAGTGACCTGCACATTGTTTTTCAAGAGCAGTATTTGTTTTAGTGGGGATTTACTTGTCTGTCTCAGTCACACAATTACCCAAAGTATTATCGGCGATTTTTATCGTTATCGGAATAGCACCACAAAATATTGTGGTAAAACTTTAAGTCCGTATCGGCCAGCTCAACTGAAAACATTATTTCTCAGATTTTTGTGAAAAAGATTTCAACTATTTCACTTCCGAAACACAATTACTCATTTTAAGACGCAGAATATCAATACATTCATGGTCATTTGTGGCTGTAGTTTCACAAATTTAGCTGTTTGCTAAATCTGCTAAATATTTCATTGAATATTTGTCCAAAAGCACACACACAAAATCAGCTCAAACTGCATTCTTGGTTGTTTGTTTTGATGAAAGCAGACTGTAATACCAACAACTGCGCTAAATAGCTAATGAGGCATGGAGTGTCATCACATCCCTCGAGCAAAAGCTAGCGTGTGGTGAAAGCAGGTGAACAACTGTAATCACAGAGGAAGTTATTGTGTAAATACTAACCCTGGAAAAACACATCAACCTCTTTCTTCAAACAAAAAGAAACTTTTCGAATCGTTCAGTCGTAAAACTGGATTCCTGCTGATTCTGCTGATTAAAAACAAAGAGTTGATCATCTTTACATGGTCACAAGCGCATCCTTCTTTGAAATAACTGGAATATTTTATTGATACGCGTTGGTGGGTTGACTGTTGTACCAATCGCTCATCAGCGACTGGTCCAGGCAATTTGCTTTAGAAGTGAGTTAATGCTAACTTGATGTGGCACACTCCAAATTTTGTTTTTTTGTTGTACAGATAAAATAAAAACTTCATAATCTCACATAAGAGAAAGTCAGCATTTTTTTTTATCATGTTCATGAAAAAATCCCCAAAGAGGAAAAAGGAGTTCTTTTTAATTTGACTTTGTTGTTGTTGAGGGAATAACATTTTATTTTAATACTTTTAAGCAGATTGATGGCCCACAAGGTTGTTTTACATTTTAATTCCAGACATTCAAAAGAACAGGACAGGGTGATGTAAGGTCGTCGCGCTGAACCTCTCCTGGCTCCCGGCTCTTTCTCCGGGCTCCGACTCAGGGAGGTCAGGCTCACAGTGGCTAGGAGACGTGGTGAGCCGGGCTCCTGAGGAACATGACGAAGAGTGACACACTGTGCCAGCAGCAGCAGCAGGCCTGTGTGAGGAGTCAGCGCTGATGCAGGATTCACACTCATCACGCCGTGAAGTGGCCCTGTCGACGACAGTGACACACATGGCGGGTCTGTGGCGAGAAGAGGATCTAATGCGCTACTCAGGACAAATGAAACGCCTGTGGAAAGCACCATGTGTCCTGGATGTGTGTGTGTGTTTCGTGCATGAATATTTGTAAGGGCATGTGAGGTCATAAAACTAATGGGTGGAACATGTTAGAGAGGCAGTATTATGTACAAATCGTCTGTTTTGAACGACGATGATGATATTCCCTCATCAAAACCACACCTGCAGCGTTGCTTTGATCCTTTCAACCATGTTTGAGAAGTTCATTAATCTCCATGGCAACCATTCAGCTGTTTAAAATGCGAAGTCCACCCAGGGTGGACCGCATGACAGAGCAGCGCTCCCTCACTCAGCTCCTTCAGACTAGCCAGCAGCAATTAGCAGACACCTGGTGGAGCTGCAAATCAACTGAGCTCATTATACAAGCTAAGTCTCAGTGAAACACTGGTGTAAAATGTTGTTAAGGGGTTGATAGAGGAATGATGTCATGATGATTTCCTGTAGAGTGGAGCTTCAGAAAGAGCAGGAGTTCTTAAAGAGACAGAGGTCCGATTTCAAGGTGCTAAATTACAACATTTCTTTTAAGGGTTTTCTGCTCTACAGCCATAGTATTTAGCCAGAACGCCATGCACTGCAGTATGCTTCTTGTTTTTGAAGTTGTTTGACAAATGCAGGTAACATATCTGTTACTTGATCGTGAAATATAATGATATATATATTACCATGTGGCTGGTAAACATAATACTGCCCCTTTTAATTATCATCTAACGACTCTTTATATACGTCTCCTCATCAGCTAAATAATCTGCCAATGGGACAAGAACTTTTTCATCAATAAGAATTTATTGACTGAAAACTGGTTCTTATATTTTGCTGAAAAGCCACTTCCAAGTCATTTTCAGTGTGCTAACATATTTCCACTAGAAACTAAACTTAAAACACAAATTTTGCGTTTCTGCCGTGAACCCAAACACCAAAACCCCAAAAATGTTCGTCCGCCTGTCACGTTTGGTTGCTTGTGTGATCATATGAGATCTTGTCTTCGAAGACATCTAATGGATCTGTGTTTCGTAGAAAAACAAATTAAGTCAGTGCTTTTCTTTCCTGTTTTTTTTTTTTTTTTTTTACCGTTTAAACACGCCTTGTTCAAACAGTGTTCTCCAGGGACAATCTCTACTCTCTCGCTTGCGTATGAAATGCAACTCTGTTTATCTTCCAGCACGCTCGTGTTCCGGCCATTAAAACGTATTGCACACTGTGTGTGTGTGTAATATCCCACAGACAGATAATAAGTGCCTGTGCACACAGCATCGACTTACTCATGTCAATTAGAGCGAGTTCTACGACTGCAAGCTGTCTTTAGCTACATGGCGGAAAAAGTTGAAATCTCCATCTCATAAAGACAGATTTCCACTAACGGATTAAACGGCGTAATCTCTCATATTAAATGATAGCTTAAAGGCAAGCGTAATGATGAGGAATAAGAAATACCCACAGGGTATGCATCATCGTAAGCATCAACAAGCATGAGTGGCTGTGACGAAGGATCCTGCAGGACAGGACCAGCTTCGCGGATCTGGTTGTTTTTCTACACATTTACTTTTTTTTCTTTTTTTTCTGAGGGTTATTAGATAGAGCAGCGTATTGTAAATAAGGGAGAAAAAAATGTAGCATTTACATGAACAAATTATGCTCATTTTCTCTCTGAGGTGGGTTAATCATCCAGTTTTTCAACTTTCTTCTCGGGTGAGTCGCTTAGTTTACTCACACAGCTGTGTACTCTGCCGCCTCAGGTGCCACCGACCGCCGGCGCCGTTTCCTAAGCTCACACCGACGGGCTATTTCTGTGATGAATAATCATATCTGGTGCGGTTTAATAAGCAGCATTTCAGATTCGTCTAGCCAGCGGGCCCAAAATGCTCTTATTCTTTGACTTGATTTTCAAATGTTCATGCATAAATATGTACACAAGCATACCCAGAGCAAGAACCAGTGTTCAGTTTTTACGCTCCACTAAGCTGGAACAAACTTCCAGAAAACTGCAAAACAACCGAAACTCTGACTTCCTTTAAGTCAAAGCTAAAATCAGACCTGTTTGCCTTTGATTCATAAGAACTGTAACATTAATAACCTTCTTTGATGCAGATTTGCTTGATGATTTTGATGACGTTTGACAATGTGTGTATTATTGTTTCATAATTAGTTACTGTATTATGTTTTATGGCGTAAATGGTTAAATGTCCTCTAAGCAACCTGTGAAAGCCCAGATGACTTAATCACTTTATTCACAAAATCTGAGTTAGCATTAGCTTTGGTTCTCAACATCCTGTTTGTGGCCTATGGTATGAGCAAGGTGAGCCATTTCAGATGGAATGTAGCATTATTCTAGAAAATCCCTGTGTGCTTGTGGAAAGATTATGAGTAAATATTCTAATCTAGTAAAATATATGATCTGTGACAAGGCAGCTTAAAACCAGAGCTAATGCTAAAGACACATTGCTGATTAGCATGCTTACTACTAAGAAAGCCAGCTTAGTCTCTTAAATTAATACTGAAACAAGGTAAAAATTTATGAACTGTTAATGCTAAGGCACACTGACTAGCTTAGCCTTCTAAATTAGCAGTTAAAAACCAGAGCTAATGCCAATAGCACATTGGCTAGCATACTGGTTTGTAAGAAGCATGTTAAAGAAATTCCTAAATATACAACAGGTATACAGCAACCATACACAACATAAACAAAGTTACAAAATGACATTTTTGGCTAGCATGCTAGCCAGTAAGAAAGCTAGCTTCGCCTCTCAACCCTAATTCAGTCATTTAGCTGTGGATGTCAGGGACATGGTGAACAGGTAACTTTCTTAGAACGCATTTTTCAAGTTTACTTCTATTTAGTAACATTTAATGTCCAAATCTTGGTTTGTCTTTGTTAACTGTGAACACCAGTCAGATAAGGAACATAGGGAATAATTAGGGAGAATTACCTAAGTGAGTTTGTAGAACAGTATCATTTAAGATATGAAACTTATATGAATAGATCAGAGAGAAACACAAGTGCCCAACGCTCCCCGAATAAAATATTTGCAAATAATTTCACCAACAGACACATTTGCAGCTTTGACTCCAACCTCTTCTTTTTGCCTCTGCAGCTCCGTTTCACGCCAGCACACTGTCACTTTCCCGCCTCTCCGCAATCCGCATGCAAATCACAAAGCAGGAAGGTGTCGTTCGTTTGTGTTTCGTCAAACACTATGCAGGGCGAGCGAGGGGAATTGATACCCAGCGCACACACACATTCAAACCATCTGGACACTTGCGGCGTCAAAGATTAAATGAGCTTCATATATTCCACGGACAGATTGTCGCTGCAACTGTGTTAGCTGTACGAGGAGACAGGAGGCCCAATGTACAACACAAATCACATGATGCCAGATTCTATATGTGCTTTAGATCAATGCCCACAAACAACAACCTGCCAGA
Source organism: Poeciliopsis turrubarensis (assembly GCA_010277015.1). Lineage (NCBI taxonomy): Eukaryota > Metazoa > Chordata > Actinopteri > Cyprinodontiformes > Poeciliidae > Poeciliopsis > Poeciliopsis turrubarensis. The sequence goes on along the minus strand of VMRN01000046.1, from coordinate 658,445 downwards.
ATCCAGCGTCATGCTGGCAGATTGTTGTCAGTTTAATGCCAAGTAAACTAGACATATTGCCCTTATTTATAATCGCCGACAGATACAGTGTTGTACAACTGTGTTTCGCATTTCTGGCCATCATTAAAAGCACTTGACTTTGTAAGCACAATTGCGAACAGACGCATTCATACGTCACCAAGCTGATCTACAGCCACGAGACGACTCCAAGGTCGAAACCAATGTTGATTACGAGGAACAGAATTACTGTTGGGTGAAAACCTTTTCGTCGGACCAACGAGATACATTTGTTGTTGTTGGAAGCAAAGCTTCTTCTTGAATAAATTAGCTGTGGAACTCGATTAAAAATGAGTTACTCTCAGTCATCAGAAACGAAAACATTTTCAATTTCAAGAGAAATGCGCTCAGCTGCAGATACTTCTTATTTTTAGTCTGCTATTTGGTTTCATAGACCATCACTATGAGACAAAGTGCTATTATACCCATTCGGCTTTCGAGTGTTTCAGGAATCCCTGATCAAATGAAATTTCTTTGAAAAGAGACTTTTCCAGAGAGAGGAAGGCTCACTGCTTTTGGAGCAAGAACAATTTTCTTACCGTCACAGTTTTCCTGTAACGATGAATTAAAAGTTTAGGCTCTTCACTTTTAGCTTAATCCGTATCGAGGTAGAATCACAGTTTTCATCTGTTAGATCAGGGGTCTGAAACCTGAACTTCTCTTATTATATTCACTGATGAAATATTGCCCTGTTTGTTTGTGTTTGTTTTCATTCTTTTGTTCTGTGCCCAGCAAATGTGCTCTAGAAATGCCACTGCTGCCAGTTTGTGCAAATGCTTGATGGCTCTTTAGCGTAATCTTAAACATGTGAGTAAAAATGGAGTAAATCCATAAAAAGAGTCATTTCTGTATTTTTTTTTTCATTCCCCTGTGACCATGCGTGTGTGTGTGTGTGTGTGTGCGTGCGTGTGAAAAAGCAAGAGAGTAGAAGAGGCCTGCTCCAGAAAGCGTGGCGTTCCCACTGAGGGCTTTTAATATTTTACAGTACGTCTGAAAAATCTTTAGCCAATTAGGTCAAGTCAACTTTGTGTAATGGACTGGTGGAATTTTGCAGAGTATTTCTGCTTCAAGTTTTGGACCCGCTTTTCAATCGGAAACTTTGAATTCTGGGACTCTGGAGATGGTGCTTGAACGTTTGAACTCCGAAATATATCACTGCACTTTTGTTAAAATCTAACTCATGAAAAGATCTGAGGAAATAAACAACTCTTTTCATATTGGGTTTTCTTCGCGTGTGTCCTGGTTTGGCTCTCTTCACCATATATTCAAAAAACTCTAATCTCATGGAAAAAACAACAACAACAAAAAAAAAAAGCATTTCCCAATGTCTGAATTGCGGAAATAAAGGCAGTGGAAAAATTTCATGGTAAGAAACCAACATTTTATTTTGTTTTTTCCTTTTTCTGAAAAATCTGTGCTCCAGTGAGCAAAGTGTTCGACTTGCCTCCTCCCTGTCATCGGGTCCATCTGTGCTGACAGAACAGCCTGAGTGTGACTCTGCCGAGAATGTGCCGCGCTTTCAAACACTTAGGTTCAACGTTCAAGCACATCAGTCACGGCCGGTGATTTATTGACTGAGGATCCGACTTTATATTCACGTCAGCTGGACTGGAGCCCGGAGGCTCCACGCCCCGGCCTGGCCGCTGGCTGGAACGTGAAGGCAGGAAATGCTCATTAGGGTTCTCAACCAATCTTGGTGTTTTGCCTATGGCCACAGTCTTGCAGCCGTCCGCTCTCTAACACCGCTAGCACTCCATTTGACCATGCATCTGCTTATATACTCACCCCAATTACTTTTATTTATTCTTCAACAAAAACAGACTCTTGGACAAAATCGAGCCAGTATTCTGAAGTAAAAATGACCTTGTAAAAAAAAATAGATTACAATGCCCCTTTGTCAACATTTTGTCATATTATAGTTACATATTTCAATGCATTTATTGGATTTTTTTGTGAAAGTCCGACACAAAATAGTGATAGGAAGGAAAGTGTTACATGTCTCCTACCGTTATTTGGAAATAACATTCTTAAAGGTGTGGCATTCTGCATTTTCCAGGCACACTATCTCATTAGTATGTTGCCTTCAGCTGTTGTAAAAATCTTATACATAGATCAAATATGAATTTGTGGTTTAACGTTTTGAAATTGGGCCTCTGTCTCTTTAAGAAACTCCTGCAATGTCTGAAACTCCGCCTTCAGGACATGGCTCCTCTATGGACTACATTTAACAACATTTAACAACATGTCTGCCAGCATGTTCTGCCATTTCACCAGCTGTTTGCTAATTGCTGCTGGCTGGTCTGAAGGAGCGTTTCCCCAGCTGATCGGTTACCATGGATTTCTGGATGTCATGGATTTCTCAAACATGAAAGAATGAAGGCAACACTCCAGTCTGAAAGGAAATCATCTTTCAACTTGTATTACTGCCCTTGGAAAATCACAACCCTGCAAAGCTGTTTTAATTTTGACATGAGCTACATGTTCCTTAAAGTGCTCAGATATAGTATGTGTTTAATTTTGTTCCTGTATTTTTGTTTGAAATAAAGTTACTGGGGATTGACAGAGCAAAAGTGAGAAGAGGACACTGAACTGCTGTGCCAGTGGTCTTCACAATAAATATAAGTTATCTGATGAATTTGATAACCAAAACGTGAACACAAGTGTTGAGCTTTAGTCAAACTAACGTTCACTAAACAGCAGAGTAAATTTGAGCCATGAAACATTTTAATACTTAGCAAGCAATTAGCTCTGGTATTAGCACATTAGCGGATTAGTGGAAGAGCGCCTGACACTGGTTTTCACATAAAATCCCAATAAAACACCCTGAAATGGGTGGCTATAATGTGATAAAATAAAAATGATGTGAAAGATTTGAAAACATTGGCAAGCTAGTGCAACATTGAAAGCCATAGGAAAGATGGCAATTTCCAGCACTCTACTTTTGTGTCGCATTGTCCATGTGGATCTTTTTCCACTCTTGGCTTGAAAACGTCCGCTGACACATTGGTGAAAATAATTTTTCTCCACCACCCGACTGTTTCATGTTCTTTTGAACTGTGACAGTGAATGGGAGCAGGCCTCTCAGGCAGAATCTTTTCAAGGTTGCTTATTCTCTCTTCCGCTGTGTGGAGCTTTCTGTTGCATCAAGGCCACTCGACCGCACTTCAGAAGCCGACCGTTGTCTCCGTTTCGCAAATGTGTGTCACGCAGTCCGAGACGCGTCCGAGACGCGTCCGAGACGCGTCCGATCCGCGTCCGATCCGCGGCCGATCGCGGCCGATCCGCGGCCGATCCGCGGCCGATCGCGGCCGATCCGCGCTGTCGGGAAGCGGGCCGATCCTCGGGGACGCGGCGAGTTGCTCAGTATGCACAGCCGCAGCGACGCAAGGATTTCTACGAGCCGAAGGATGTGAAAACGGCATTAACGGAAGGCCAGGTCAGTTCCGTGCTGCTTCCCCCCGGGGTTTGTTTCTCACAAGGGGGTTATAGTTTCATTTGAGGCCGTGAATATTGCTGCCTGATTTTCTTGCTGAGCCAGGCCTCCGTCGACGGTGCGAACCTTGAGATAAGGTCCACATATATTTACATTCAAAGTGCCGTTTGCTTTCGTACGTGACCTGAGGCGCTGGTGAAGTATTAGAAGAACGGAGAAACACTCAAAAGAGCGCAAATGTGCTGGTGGCCTTTAGCTGGCAATATGTTGCCGCTATGCTGTTTATCTGCTGCGTATCCAGCTGGTTAAGAAAGAGGGAAGTTTTCCTTTCAGCAAGAGGAGAAGAGACTAAATCCCTCTAGGAGAGCATTGTGTTTGGTTGTTTCTTCCATCTGCAGCTTCCGGAGGACAGATTGTGATGTGATGTTCAGTAAAATATGAAATCCTTTGTCATTACCGTGTGCGTCCTTCTTAATTCCTACAGCTGGGATGAGTATTACAGCCGTTAATCAATGCCATGATGGAAGATGGCAGCGCTGAACGCGACGTTTCGAAGCGTTTATGTTGTCATTCCGGACTGTGACAAATTGTTTTCCGCTGCAGATGTTTTCTCAAAAGAGTAAAAATGATTGAAATTTTATGTTTTAAGCGTCAGCGTTATCGATGACGTTTCTCGGAAGCGGTAAAACTGAAGCTCCTTTCAATTTTAAAGAGATCATTTTTTTAGCCAGAAAAGAATGTAAAAGAAAAAAAACAAATAGTTAATCCAGAACGTAAAAGGTAAAGCGTTATGGAAAAAAAAAAAATCAAAATCAAAAGGCAGACAGGTTCCCCACGGAGATATCGAGCCGTCAGGCAGATATCCATACATCGTTGCTCGGTTGCTGGTGCCTCTCTCCCGCAGTCATTGGGCGAAAGACGACGTGCACTCTGACTCTATCAAAGGACAACTCTGTGTGGACACACACACTCTCACAAAAGTAGACTGACGTACAGATTGATGTACATTTCTGCAAAACTCTGTGTGTCATTCACAGAACGTCTGAAAATAGTCAACCGATAATCCTCCATCTCCTTTACTGCAGCAAAGGCTCTGCAAGAAAAGACTCCCAACTCCCAACATGCAAAAATAATTTGCGCACTTCTCCGGATTAGCCTGTGACGTAATGGGAATCTCCGCTTAACACCGATTCTACGGCAGGAGTTCAAACTCAGGTGAGAGAAAAGTCAACTGAGGCAACGACCTTCTGCTGTTGCCTCAGCAGTTTGGTTACAGAGTCAAAGTTAAAAAGACACATTTACAGTAAAAATCTAATTGTCATATTTAGACTGGATTTCTTGATGGCACAGCTGCGCCGTTTGCTGCTACTGACTAAAATTCTTCATCGATATCAACTCGTGAACTTGAGGCGGTTCTTGGCGCAGCGCCCCCGCAGGCGAGGAGGGGAACAGATTTCTTTCAACTGGCTCCGTTTGTTTGACGCAGTGCAAACAAATGCGAACCGCAACAGCTGAAGACGTAACGAACGTTGCAAATCCAGCCCTTAATCGAGCCGAATCTACCGGACTATTAGGAGTGAAAACACCCTTAAAGATTAGAATCCATTTATTTCAGTTTTTATTAATTCAGTCGACTTGCCTCTGGTAGAGCTTCTTCATTTCAAATCAGCTTATTTAGCCATTCATGGTTTTAGCTTGATCTTCATTTTGCTAATGCCTGCAGCCTGGTGTATTTGTACAACAGAGAGCCTCCTTCCTGCAGCCTCCATTTTACTGCTGTGCACAGATTCCCTAACGCTAAACACTATGCCGGGGTGATTGCATAAATAAGTTTCTCAAGGCTCTCGGTGCCACCCACCCCATTTGTTTTCACAGCACCAACAGACTAAAGCGTAGAAAAGAGGTGTTGGCCGTCGCAGACGCATAAATCATCCACGGCGCGCCGCTCCGGCTGAGGATTCTCCACAGGAAAAAAAACCAAACAAGCCGATGAGCCACGGCCACAAAATGCTGTCTGGCGAACGTGTTTCAGGCACCGGTTTCGGCCCGTTTGGACAAGCTGAGATTGAAATGGGCCGTCAGAGGATTTTTCTAGAAAATCAAGTCTGGGACGTTGATTTTTTTTTTTTCATGTCTGTTTGTGGCTAACAGCAGCAGCTAGCTCGAGCGTCACACTGTGAAATGTGCTCACTTTATAAACTCCAGTGCAGCAAATTCAAGCGAAGTACTTACATTTAGCTGCAAATTTGTTGCCTTTTTTGTTTTTACCATCACACTTGGATAAAAAATAAATAAATAAAATCATATCAAACAATCGTAGTCTAAATACAATTCAAGTCGTTTAGAATGTTGCTGAAAAGTCCATTTGTTTCAGAAGCTTTTGCAGAGCGGCGGCCATTGTTTCTCTTATTTATGATGATTTTCCTCTTGCAGTTAATGAACGCATGCCGCTTAAAATTAAAACGTTGCATCAGACCAATTGTAATAAAAAAAAATGATACTTCAAAAACGTGGCTTTAATGAAAAATATGCTGAATAACACCGGCTTAAAGATGATTTCAAAAGTTCCTTTTAATCAGACAAATGAGCCTCATCAGAAAGCATATTGCAATTTATGGACTATGACTGCACACAATGCATTTTTCATGCATTCTTTCAAATTCTACCTGGTACTTTATAAAAACTGATGTTCCTATTGATTTTAAGACTGGCTGAACCAGTCTTTGTGCGTTTGCAGCAGCTGGCAACAGATCTTTTATATGAAAAGGTTGGAAAAGTGGCCCTTTTTTTGCTAAATTGCTTTAGTTCAGCACTTTCTGGTGGAAACCAGAATTTATGGTTTCAACAATTACAGTTTAGATCCTAAAGCAGCGTCACACTTTCTGCACCATTATTTGAAGTGTTTAACCTCACCTAACTGCAAAACGCTTTGTTTTGAGTGCTAATCAAGTTGCATAATATTCAATATCTCAGGGCTGCATCCACACTTAGATTCCCATCACTGTCCCGTTGTTGTTTTTCGACCGTTATCCCTCTCCTTTCATCTGTTTTCGAAAACTCTCCGTCCCCGCAGTCCTTTAATAAAAAATAAATAAATAAATAAAAAAAACCGCTGTGGTGCGTTTTCTTTAGTTGGCAAATAAATTGATTCCAGCAGAAATCTGGTCTCGTATCATGCAATCCTTGTCCAATCTTTGAAATCTTATCAAATCGGCGAGGATCTGCATGTGGTGACAGCGAGGAACGGTCAGGCAAGGATCGGGACGGTCGGAGCAACCGGCGGCGGGTTTTTTTTTTTTTTTTTTTTCTTTCTTTTTTATCTGAAGAGATTACTGACGGCAGCTATGGCCTCTCCGCCCAGCTGCCAGGGCGCCCCGGCTTTGATCCTAACTCCGTCTGAATGGTAATCACCTGGGAAAAGGTCCCAATTATGTCCCTGGATCTCTCTGAGGTACGGCGTCCCTGTTGCTCTCCCACAGCCTCGGCTTACACATAGACATGCACATCCAGTCACTTACATACTGTACAATCAGGCGCTGACATATAGACTACAGTGTTTCTCTGCCAACTGTGAAGTTTTGGGTTAAGAAAATGTCTCAGCAATGTCACAAGTGTCCTTAGACTTCTAGATCATAATTAGGTTGCGAGGTATTAAGTCCAAAGGTGAACACTTCGACGTCCATGGGATGTCTTGACGTTCACGTCAACAAGCTGCGTTTCCATTGTGGATCTGAGTAAAACTTTAATATTCTGCCGATATTTAGCAATTGTGGTGTTTCCATGAAATAGGAAGCTGAATTAGCACCGTTAGCTCATCCGGGTGGTATAAAAAGAACCCACAACATGATCTATAGCTCTGAAGAATGAAACCATCATCAACACTGTCAAACTGCGAAATTATACGGTCAATGCAAACACAGCTACAGAGAGATCGGCGATGAAAAATGTAGCTTGCGCTGTTTGACATTTTCAGTAAAGATCGTCCAAAAAACTGACAAAGAACGTTTGACAGGAGGTTTGACAGAGAACCTTGTTCTGAACGACAGCGAGGTTCTCTGGCTTTTTGCACCAGAAACTCAGAGCATCCCAGATGCCAGTAGCAAACTGCAATAGGAGGTTCTGATCCATTTATTCCACCAGTTAAACTAAAATGTCTTCCAGCTGTACGTAAAGGCCAGTTTTGTGTCTCTGCGGTTCCTCCGGTGTAACTTGGCCGTTTGGCTGCTTCTCTGCTCAATGCCTGGCGGTTCACACTTATAGCCACGTTTTGGTAGCTCTGCAGCTAAACGACGCTTCTTGTAATAAATTGTGGATTAAACGGCGCTATATGACATTGTTCACAGCTTGGAATATTGAGTATAAGTCTGCTGTGTGTGCTGGTCTTTGTGCTGCTGTTTTGTCTTATTTTACGGATCCAACTTTCTCACAGCAGTCTAAATGACACAATGTTGTTGTTTTTTTTTTTTTTTACTTCAACAAAATCTGACTTGATTTGTCGAATCAAACTCGATCCACGGAGTGATTTTCCCCAGCGAGTCCCTGAGAACACGGCGCCCTCGCCGGGTCACGGATGTCTTGCGGCTAAACAGGAAACGGCACGTTGCTTTTCCGAGCGCAAAAACCCGTCGTCTCATCAGAAGTACGGCGGTTTGAAAGCAAAGCATGACCAACCGCAGAGGATCTGAGCGAGAGTGTCAGTCGCTGGTTGCATTAGCGGCGGGGGTTGAAAACACACAGCGGGGTCCAGAGATGGTGCTGGGTGATAGAGGAAAGAAGAGCGTCTGATTGAGATAAAAGACTCCGCCTCGGCTTTAAGCACCGCCCGATTGTGATTGGGTAGAGGATCAGAGGACGTGACAGAGAGAAAAATGGATGGATGGAAAGGATGGATGAGCAGATAAAGCGGCGGCCGGAGCATGGACGCCAGCCGGTTCCATCTCAGCGATCGCACTTTACATACCGGCGGCTTCTCGCTGTGGGATCTCAGGACGAGATAAAAAAAAAAAAAAAGAAAAAAAAAGAAACACAATTCCAGCGACGAGGGTAGATGTGTGATCAGCCGGGCGTTTTACTGTTGATAAACTGTTTTCATGACCCAACATTATACATGTCACACCCTACGGTTCTGAAATATTCAGAATTTTTCTGTTTCTATTCTTTATCTTTTTTCTTTTTTTTTTTTTGCTTGTTTCTCCATTGCCTGGTAAGCGGGAGGACGAGGCATTTCCCTGAGTCATTTCCAATAATGTGATTTTTTTTTTTTGCCCTTGAAAATGTAATCAGAACGTTTAAAAAAGGCTGGCGGGGCTCTAATCCCTCTCCAGTACGCCCGAGTGTTGCTGTGAGATTAAAAGAAACATTGAATCACTCATCTTTTTTTTTTTTTAATTTTTTAATTTTTTTTTTTTTTTTTACTTACCATATTGATTGTCCCAGGTCTTTTAGAAGTGCCAAGATAATCCCAAATAAATTGGATTATTTTAACAACATAGTTTAGAGGAAGTGACTTCACCTCAACACGCACTTAACTTCAGATCATAGTCCAAGTAGGTTATATGTGTGATTTCATAATTTGATGTATTGAGTTTATTTTACACATTTGGCTGTAAATGAAATCCTAAATCCTATTAGGCATGCGCTGTCTTGCTAAAGTATTTTGTTTTTCTGATGTTGTTATTGTAAATTACAGATAGTTTGCAAAAATGCCGGTAAAAACCCTGTTAAAGCGTTTATAGGGTCATTAGGTCATCATGTTGTGATTTGCTGTCATGTTGTGACGACCTAATGAAGGCGGAGCTTCACAAAGACCAGGAATTTAATTTTTATTTTTAAAGAGGCAGAGGCCCGATTTCAAAGAGTTAAATTACAAAGTCAAATTTCTTTGTGCAGCATTTTTTAGCAACTGACGTTAATAGGACTGCTTGATTGTGCAATATGCCTGGACTACATACAATAACTTTAATTACTAAGTAATACTCGTGGTGGAAAGCAAACACCGTAAGAACACAATGTCCACCGTCAAACCCAGTGTTAGCAACATCACGCTAACACTCGAGTAGAACAGAGAAGCCAGTTTGCTGAGGTGAGTCCAGCGAAACACAGAGAAATCCTGGAAGTAAAGCATTAATTTATGGTTTGGAGGTTCATTTCTCAAGACAGAAAGTGACCGTGGCAGAAAATGTACACATCTGTCCAAAGCGAACTCGCATGATGATTTCTGGAGTATTAAAAGGTATGGAGGGAAATTATAGCAAACTGAACTTTCTGACATTAATTGAGAGGTCGCATATGGCTGGCTTCTCATTTGTGCACCAAAGTACCAATTATTATTTCGAAGTGGAGAGCTCAAAGAAGAAGAAAAAAGATCTGTAATATTTTATATGAAAACTGTGAAGAGTTCAAAATATAATCTAAAGGAAATGATGACCCTATAGACCATGTGAGCTGCTGGATGCTACAAACACATGTAGTTAAACCCCAATGTCATTCAGACTCCATGGGAGATTTAGGTTTAAAATCTTTCATTTTTTTTTACATCGGCATGAAGAAATATAAACATTTTATTGCTTAAATGACTTAAAGGAGTTAATTAAATATTGAGAAGAGTTTGAATAATACTAGACATGCCATTTTTAATAAAAATGTTTCTCTTTGCTCAAATCTGGAACTGTTTTTACTTTGGTTTGTCTTTTTCTGAGCGCTACCTCTCTCAAAGCCAAATTTCTTAGTGAAATAAAGATGCATCCAAATCTACCAAGGGTGTGAATTGAGAGATCAAAATTTGACATGGAAGACTGAGAGCAAAATGTAGATGTGGCCAAATGTGGGCGGAGTCACGGCTCAACGTTTGGCTTTGCCCACAAATACTTGTAAATACCTTTAGACAATCATATCATTCAAATCACAGTGAAAAACTTGATTTGAAATATAACCATAGTGAAAAAGGGAAAAGGAACTACAATGAGTTTCATAGATATGAGGACACATATCTATGAAAAAAAACAAAACAACAACAACATAAAATCTTGATTACTGCACTAATAGTTAGATTTGAAAACATGGGAAGACGTTTTGAACTTCAAGATTTGTTTTCACAGTGGTTCACCTAAAATACACCGCAGTCCATTTATTATTGTGATGTGGTAACAGGAATAAAAAACAGAATATCCACTCCCAAGTTTCCGTGCAATATAACAGCAGCCGCGGGGATGATAATCTGATTATCGGGTTTTTCGGTCTATCCGCGCTAGTTGCAGAGATTAGAGTGAGGAAGAGTTCAGCCTCTGGTCGCATTAGTCATGGCTACTCTACTGCACTTTTATTACAAGGAATGAATAAAGCTTTTATTGTAAAGGAACATTAAAGTGAGAGCTATTACAAAGGTAATCACAAAATGGGTTTCCAGGTGCCTGAGCGGTGAGGCGGCTTCTGTCAGGTGATAAAGTTACCGGTTCGCATTCTGAGCGTTCCCTTTTCATTACCGATTTATGCAAAGAGGAGAAAAGACGGTGGGAATAGCGGGAGCCTCCGGGGTGTGAGAAAGCACATCTCTCCATCTTTTTCACATTTTTCTCGTGTTACAACCACCGACGTTTTGCAGGGTTATTTGTTTCAGATCGACACAAACGTAATTGTCAAGTTGAGGGAAAATGAAAGATGAATTCTCAAATGAATTGCGTTTAAAGCCTGAAAGGTGGAGGATGTATTTGCATTCACCTCTCCTGTGTCAGCACTGTGGAGCCGCCAGTCACTCTCTCAACTTTTGCAACTTTCGCAACCAATAAGGTTGCGGTTTTCACGTTAGAATATGAAAAACGTTCAGTTTCCTCCTCAAAATAAAGAGAACATTCAGGCTTAAAATGTAGTCTGGCCTTGATCCAGAGCTCCGCCCAGTATAGAGTGGAAGCCAGCGACACAAACGTGGAACAATACAGAACAGGACGCTTAGATTACGACAAATGAATGATCGCAAACAGTCGGGTCGCAACAAGACTCTGGAATATTAAAACGGTACATTATTTCTTAATCTGTGTCACAAATCACAATTCAGTTGCTGTCAAAGCGAGTTTGTCCGACTGACCGACTATATGACGTCATATAAGCTTGACACCTTGCATGTTTTCTCAGAACTCCTACTTTAAAGTGTCTTGGCGAAAGCGTGTGGCAAATGTTGCGTTCGTGTCAGAAACCCGTGGAGTCTGAATGACTTCGTCTCTCCAGACTTTGGGAGGGTTGAAGAATGAAAGCAGGAGAGGAAGACAGTGCGAGAGAGAGCAATTAAAAAATGGTTACAGACGAACCGTTATGCTAAAGTTAGCATCCGCTTCAAAACCTCAAGCAAATGCTTACGTTTTTTTTGTCCTGTACCATCCCGGGATTAATGATAAGGTTTCCCGCGGGAATCCCAAAAACAATGCCAGCCTTTACTCTGGAGTAGGATTTACAGACATCCTGCTTCCTAGACCAGGACACAAGTGATGGGATTGTTGAGAAGAGCGCACATCAATGGAGCCACAGGGATCTCATCAATCAAGACGTGAACACACTAAAAGGGTCGCGGTACCTCAGCCACGGACATCGTCCTTTACGATTGGTCAAAACTGGACTGGATTACTGCGCACCGATTACGGACTCAGGGAAACACAAAGGAGGAGGGCTCTCAAATCTTCAAAAACCTGCCTCTTTTTGTTCTTGTAACCCCAGTATTGAGTTTTGTCTCTGTTGAACACAAATCCATCAATGAAACACTCCAGATGCAAAGATTAAGTCATTTTCTCACTACAGGAGCCTGACAGTCACCTTTGCTGGCCTTTTACTGAGTATATAACGTCTGGAGTCTTCAGGAAGAGGAGATAAGCGTCTGTCGGTAATGCACTGTCAGTTAGCCTTAAGGGTTCCGCAGTCATCTTGACGGTCGGCAGTTTCACTCCAGTGGGGGAGGAGGAGGGGTGGAGATGTGCAGAATCTGCATAGCTGGCAGCGTTGCCCTCGTTAGCAGCACCCAACACCTCGGCTCCTCTGCTATAATTGTCTTCCCTTCAGATCAACTCACATCTCCTGTGATTACACAGTGGACACATCGGGACTCTTGGGACTCTTATTTACATGCGCATCACCGAGAACGCAAGTCAGTCATTCATACGGCTCCAGCGTTGCACGGTCGACGCACAGAACACAGGGAATTTCCACGCCGGTTTGTATGCGTGAGCTGGAAGGCACTGAGCCGCACCTCCAAGCTGTAAACAATTGCAAAAAAGGAACTCGGAGATTTTTCAGTGCTCATTATTTTCATGCGTTTCTCAGGTGGCCACCGGACGCTCTTCTGTTTCCATCGCAGTATTGATTTTGAACCGCTGAAACACTGGGAGCAATCACACTTAGATTGTCGTAGGTTTTTCTACGTCTTGCAGTAAACAGACATCCGTCCCGACAGTGGGCTGCTGGCGGGCCGGGTTGCAGTAGGTTTGGGTTCTTCAGTGTAGTTTAGCTTCATGTTGTTGCAACCTTTTGTTTGTCTAACTCAGTTAGCTTTAGTTGGTTTTTTTAGAGCATTTGGTAGTGTTTTTTTTTTTAGTTATTAAAAGTGAAATAAGTTTCCACACATTGAAAAAATAAACATTTTAGATTGGACAACCGTTTTTACTTTTGTGGGACTCTGTAGTCGCTGCACGTCTTGGACCGCTCCACGGTTGATCTGCAACATTTCCAGTTTTCTGACACTTGCAACTGAGTTTCAGGAAACAGTGTCACAGTGTCGTGTGCGCGATGCTCGTTCCATGTTTCCTGTTAAAGTTTTGTGCAACCGTGCGGCTGCGTCCCGATCCAGCCCACAGAGTAATTCCAGTTCTTTGCTCTTTTGTCAAACACATCTTTTTGGCTACCTGAAATAAAAAAGAAATATACATTTTCCATTCTCCTATGCGTGGAAACCCATGGCCCACTCTGGTCATGAATCTCTGTCTGGACAGCAGGTGTCCAGATTGAGTGCGATAATTTGCCCACGTACACTGCTTGTTTATGGAAATTTCACATCAGTTAGAAAGGCTAAAAGATTCATAATCACAAAACCGGATGATATTAAGTCTCTAAAAATGCTTTTTATAGTTCCAGTTAGTTGTCGTTTTCACTCGTGACAAAAATGCTTTCTCCATTTCGTTTTTTGTTATTTCATTACTCTTGGTTGACCATATTAGCCTTGGCCGCTGAAGCCCAACTCTAATCACAGTCCTTCAGTGCATCCTTAATCAAAACAGACTGACCTTTACACCCAAATACAAACAGCTCATTCAGGCCAAGTCCCCTTAAAGATACACAGCGTTGAATTAAAAGTAAAGAGAGGATGATGGATAATATACATAAGCAAACTGGACCACACTGGCTGGGCGAAGCGGCGCTCCCTGCCCCGACTCATCTAGAGGCCCGGAGATGGCCTGTTTCTGAACGAAATACAAAGGAGGCAGAACAAACAAACCCAATGAGAGGCCCTGGAAATGAGCGACTTGATAACGGCGTTAACTGTGAAAGTGGGATACTAATGATTTACAACCCTAGAAGTGCACCTGAGCCCCCTCTCAAATAGCCCTAAATGAGGTCCTCTAATTGGACTCATCCAGCTGACCGGAGTAGCTTCTGCCAGCCTGCGGCCCCCAGAGGAGCGAGAGGAAAGTGAGAAGAGAGGGGAGCATGAGCTGACTCCTTATGTCAGCTCCGACACGAGGAGTCTGTCTGTCCGCAGAGGAGCTCCTGCGACACACCGTGAAAACGCGCCGTTGCCTTAACGAAGACAGGAATCAATTTGCACATATTTTTTCGAAACTTAAAAATCGGATTCTGGAGGAAAACATCATCGCCAAATGTTGACGCCGTGTTGAAGTTGAAGAGGAGTTGTCGGCACAGCTGTGAAAACAGTTGAGGAGTAATAGTAATAATATTAATAATGATAATAATAATGCTTCGGGGGAAAGGAAGTGATTATTTCAATCTGCTCAAAGTGCTGATTCACAGCTTTAAACATATAAAACGTACATGCGGCACCAGTAGATCTCCATGGTGTGATTCCTACAGTTACACCGTGTCATTTAACAGCGTTAGTCGAGACTAGAGGGAATAGTTTTACTGAATAAACCTAGAGTGACCATAGGTAGAGTTAAAAAAAAGAAAAAAGATCACAAAAGATTATTTCGGCTCTAGTACCCTTTATTTGAAAGTAGTTCGACAGGAAAGAGGGCAATGAGAGGGGAGGGAAGACATGCAGCAAATGTTGAGAGGCTGGGAATCGAACCTGAAACTACCGGCGTGAGGACTAAGGGCTCCATACGTGGGTCGTGTTTTTGCCCCTGCGCCACCACACCGCACCACTTCAACAATACTGTTGACTTAACAGACAAATCCCCAACATTATTTGTGACGTCAGAACTTCCCTTCCTGCAATATGACTTATCACACAAATTAGTGTTCTTGATTATCTGATCCTTATGACTATGAAATAAAAATACGGATATGTTGCACTGCTTTCTGCATAACTGTGCAAAGAAAAGAGTTCCTGCTACCTTTTTCCCTTTGCATGAGAGTAGTTTTAAAGAAACACTAAAACATGAAAACGCGCCTGAAAAGTGGACCGATCTCCACCGAATGATCCTGCGACTTTGTCACAGGATCTAAAGACACGAGAATGTCTTTCCCAGCTCCTGGCTCTGCTTCCGATGCTAGATCACATTTTAAAAATGGCTAATAACTCTCAGCAGAAATCTCATGTTTTTGCAAAGTCCTCTGATCTGTTCAGTTGTGGCCAGCAACTCAGGCCCCTTTTCTCAAGAAGTAGCTGTACACCATATTCATTATAGCAATATTCACACAATGGCCCCGTTTCTGTTCACGCTGGACTTGTGGTCTTATGAAAATATATAAATTATGCAACATTATGGTACACGCCACTCGACTCATTGGCTTGAGCTACAATTTGGGTTATCGGTTTCATCGTTCTCATTTGACGATCATTTTTGAGAAAAAAGCTGCAACTTCTGGCACATTTTGCAGTGTTTGTTTCCGTAGTTTTCATTTCTCTTTCTGCGCACCATTCCTGCTCTCTCAACATTCCACTCTGCAGAGGTTACCCTGGTGGAGAAACGGGACGAGGCGCGCAGCCAGCTAACCAAACTTGCTAGTGACCATCAGAATTGTGGGAAATAAAGGAATGTGTCACGAGTCACAAGAAATGTAGCCAGTCCCAACCTTGACCAGAGAGCGTTAGCAGAGTCTCCACGGCTCACGGAGTACTCACCCTACACCTGAGTGTACGGGACCCTTAACTCACAGCACGACAGCAACAGCTCAAGCAATGGCTGCGCCACCTGGTGGTCACATCATTGCAGCATGAACTGTTTTCAAACACGACGCCGCAATTCAAGCAGACGTGGGCCAAGAGGCGGTGGCAGCATTGTACGTGATCAGCAGATACAACCGACCCTTGCGGCCCAATCGTCAGACCGGCCCAATGGGATTTGTCCAGAACCCTTTCATCCAGTCCAACCCTGGATGCATCTGCAAACACTTAGTGAGTGTGATATTTAGTTTTAATCAGTTACTTAAGCATATTTACCTCAACCAGCAGCATGACGAGCTTTCAAAAGGAGAGACCTTCGAGGGCAAAGAGGCAGTTATGAGTGTAGGTTGGTTAAATATGCATTTGTCCCCAACATGATGAGGCACAACAAGGTACCAGAGTAATTAAGAATCAAATATTTCAGCAAGAGGAGATTCTGTCTGCAGAGGCAGACATTAAACCAGACTGTAATATGGTTGGTGGGGTTGCAGCAGGGCGGGCTGATTTCATTTTTTTTTTATATGTGTTTTTTCTAAAAACAAACAGAAACAGACCGACATGGAGGCCGACGGGAAAACACACAGAGAGGATGAAGGGAGGACAGACAGAGCCCACAAGAGCAGACAGCAGAGACGCACTGACAAACCCAAAGACAGAGACGGAGTGACAAGGCTCTGAGGAAAACACACATGCACGGAGACAGGCAGCAGACAGGCTGCTCTTTTCATGGCTCATTCTGCAAGGGATCAGGGGAGGGAAACGGCCTCTCAGCAGATGGAATATTTATCATGTCTGGCTCCGGATTGCGCTACCCAGTCAGAGCAGAGAAGCGGCGAGACGGCTGGGACAGATCCGGGCCGCGCGGGCGCTCGCCGAGCCGATCGGGACGTGGCGTCTCCGCGTCCGGCGACGGCGACGAAGGCCTCGTCACCAAACCCGTCACTCGCCGTCCGGTCCGGCTGCCAGCCCGCCACCGCGGAATGGCCCCGCTAATGAACTCAACACGGCACTTAGAGGTTTACAGGCTGTCGAGCACAAGCCAGATATGAAGCTACTCGAGTGTCGCACTTGATTTCAGTTTTGTTTTTTTTTTTCTTCTTTTTTTTTCTGGTAGATGCGCGTCTGCAGTCCTGTGGGCCTTGCTGCCTGTCAGCTTGAAGTGTCAACACCGACGCAGCGTCTGCTATCAAGACAACAAAAATGACCCACTAAAGTAAAACAAGTGCAAACAAAACAAGTCGCTAATGGAACGTCAAAATGAAAAGTGACAGACCTACAATAAGTGGAAGGTGTTTTTTATTTATTTTTTCTTGTTCTTTTACAACGTGGCTATTGGTGTCTTCAGTTCTGCTGGATGAAAGGTTGGGCTGTTTTGATATCAATGAATCCGATGTGAGGGAAACGTTTTCTCAAAAAAAAGAGAACATAGTGAGCAACACTTGTTTTACTTTTGCTTTTATTTGATATCTAATATTTCTATTGACTCTTTCACGTTATTTTCAAGGTTTGCACATCTCTGACCACTCAAAATATAGATTCTGACATGGCTGAAAGCGCCGCGTTAAGATCATTTGAGCTGTGCCCTCGTGTTGAAATAAATCTATACTGTGAAGCAACTCTTGGCTGCACCGAGTTGGAAATATTTTAGAAAACCACTCTGAATCGCAACAGTGCATTACTGTAGATTTATCATGTAAGATGATTTCAATAATTCATTGTCCAACGTTGGCCAGTCTGAGGGATGAAAACGAGTCTCCCGCTCTGGCGCTCTTCAGACGACGCTCTATGACTTGAACGCAACAATCGTCTTTTCCAGCGTCCAATCAGATCGTTTTTTGAAACAAAGGCTGACCTCTGATGGGCCAAGAGAAGCAGCTCTGTCTTCCAATGTACCGATGTTTGTGTCAATATATTGTGCATCCCTAACATAATTTACTTACTTTTAGCATTCAGCAGGCGCAAGCCAGAGATATCGTACTCTGAAACTTTTCCACTGATCTTCACTGCTCTCGGTTTTAATCCTTCCCTGGACTTGAAATCTAACATCCCATGAAGCCGGAGTTTTATTCGTAAATTATTTTCATATTGTGATCATTTTCAAGGCTCATGATAAGTCCTCGGTAGGAACTGGCGGTTCAACCTGCCTCAGCTCTCATGCACTTTATATACTCTGTGTCAAGTGTGAAATATGCTACAAAGTGGCTCTTGTTTAGGGGAGATTTAGCTCACTGAGCTGGTAGAGATGACAAAAACTGATCCAACGGGCCAGGCAGGACAAATAAAGTGCCTCGACTTAAATCGTTCAGGTTTAATGGGCTTCACTTTGTTTTACGGCTACAATAAGTTCTCCGCTTTACGTGTTTGGGAGCGAGTGAAAATATCTTCATTGCAAAGCAAAGACAAAGTCACGGTTTAATTAATGCACACTAAGAGGGCCGGTGAGCTTGTGTGCCGACGTGTAAATTCAAAGAAAATGTGAGACCGGCAAACAAAACTCAGTTAAAAAAAAATTCTCCGAAAATGTGACTGATTAAATCTGATCTACATTCCGAAACAAAGTTTTTTTTGTTTTTTTTTGTCATTCATTGTTGGTGTCAACGAATGACAACCCTGGAAACCAGATAATATGAATCTCCTTCATTTGGCTATAATATCTAAAAAGTAAAAGGATCTCTTCGTTCATAACACGGCCGTGCCTTTAACCAGCAGCTAACAAGATCCAACTCCGTCTGCATTCAGGAGAACAAAATACATGCTCAAAATAATTAATGGTAAACTCTGACACCGTTGGAACTTATTGCCAGTTAACACCGAATCATTTAAATATTAGCGCCGAGAATCTACTCATTATTTTCTTCCATTAGACCCCAAGCTGAACCCCGCATGAAGACATCGTCGTCGTCGTCGTCATCATCATGCATGGACGACTCATTCGATTGTTCAGCCGGAGGAGAACGGCGGCGTGATGCACTCGGTGCCGCTGGGATGCCTGAGAGTCAATTTGCCTCGGAGTCGATTACGAGACAACAGGGTTCCTCCACTCACAAGATTCTGCGTTTAATTATTAAAACGCGAGACATAAAGAGTTCTTCGGTGGCCCGACGTCCCCGCTCGCACCGACACGTCATTTAACTCCAGATGCAATGTGACAGACGCTCTTGTCGTTGTGTGGGGAGTTGTAAGAAACGTTTAAAGCAACTAAAATATGAAATAAAAAAAAGGTTCACTGTTTCCGTCTCTCTCTCTCTCTTCGTCCGAATGTTGGCTCATATAGGCAGCAGAGCCCACGCTGTCGGTCGGCGTACTCTTTTCTCCAGTCCGTGTGGAAAAGTTTATGCTCCGCACTTTAAATCCACCCAAAGCTCTTTTATTCCACTACAACAAAGAGGTTTCTCTTGAGAGGTGCGAGAACAAGCTTTGATACAAAATACTTTATAATAAAGACAGAGAGATACAACGCGCTCCACTCCGACTGGATGTCAATCAGAAGTACACCCAGCGTACCCGGAATAAATATCTTCACAAACGGCTTTCTACGGATCCCGTCTGATGACATGGGAGAAAAAACAAAAACGACTTAAAGCAGTCGTTCCAACGAGGTGCTGCATCATCCCCGTGAGTTGAACAAGCCGTTCTGACCGGTTACTAAATCTCGTTTAAAATCAACAAGTTATAACCACGAGGCCTCACTGGATGTGCTCGTTGTGTGACGAGAGAGGGGAAAAAATGCAGACTATCAAGATGGAGGCGCAATAAACTGCTAGGCCAAATAGTAAACTTAAAAAAACATCTGATATACATTATTGCAAAGTGCTTTTAAAATCCTAATATGTACAGAAGCAATTAAACAAGTAAAAGATATTATTTCATATCTAATTGCCCGAGTGAAGTGAAAGGTAAACAAAAAAAACACCAAATGAATCATTAGAGTATTTGCAGGTAGTATCTCTAATTGGTAGTTTGCTATGTAAATACACAGGAAGGCGGTGACCAGGTGACAACCTGGTCAGACTTAATTATCAGTAATTGCAGGTTTTTCAACCTTATAGATCTGCTCACAACCTCACATGCAGTTTCTATGGGCGTCAGACGACAGCCTCAGAAACCACTGAGCGTCGATGACCAACCATCAGGCATAAGTGCTAATCAGACCGTGAGAGGTCGGCTGCGAACCTCGATTTACGCCGAAGGTCGAACTCAAAATCGGAACCCTTTCCTGCTCAGTGAGCTCGCAGTGACATCAGTGTTTGATTTGAATTCAACCGCTTTGGGTTATTTTGGTGGTGAATTTGAGAGAGTAGTGATAAATGTGAAGTTGTGTTGCATTAGCAGAAAAAAAAAACTTTTATCCCAACAAACATTAGGGCGACATTTTAATGGAAAAACACAAATTATCCACCAAAAAACACTTTGAGGAGACATAGGAGTACAAACATGGTGCTTATGATGACAAACACCTAATTCATATTTATTCACCTCTTACTGGGTGCTTCATTATTTTTGACCAAATTCTATATTCACCTCCAGAAATTAAAGAACGGACATTTGCAGTTTTACAGCTAAGTAATAAAAGGAAAACTTCGAAATTTCGGCAAGAACAGTTTTCTGTATTGTTTTAAAATAGTGCCAACATTATCATTTGATTTGTCATGTTTCTTTAACGTCTTTTTTTGTTTTTTTCTTTGAAGGGATTCACTTCCGTCGAAATTTTAAACATGAAATGTAATAAAAAAATTCAATTATTCTTTTCTCTCTTTTTTTTTTCTTTTTTTACTCGTCTATGTTCGTTGTAACTTTTATTGGATTTCAAAATGTTCACTGTCACTTTGTCCCGGTGAGGAAACGTGGTTCCACGTAAGGCTCCTAAAAGAACAGAAATCAAAAAATACAAAATAAAATCAGCCTCTATGAGATGCAGCAGCAGTAGAAGAGGTAATCTATCATTTCCACCACAGGAAGAAGCATATGTCTCGGAGCAGCGGCCCGTGTCTTATCTACTGTCTTGAAAAGAGCCACCACCAATTAAAATTCATTCTTATTCCATATTTCACTCGAACCATCTGCGACCAGAGTCATCAAATAGGCAGCACTCATTAACGAAAAAACGTTTCAAACCGAATTGTGATACTTTAAAGTCATCGTACGAGCCGGTGCCAAGTCCTCAGCCTTCACAACGCGGCGCGTGAGGAGCTGCTCCTCCTCCGTCACAGACGTGACTGGCTGAAGGTGTAGTCGCTGCTAACAAGCTTGTCTCCACCGTCTTCTTGCTCAAAGGAGGCTCTTATCGGTTGACTGAGTCGCAACGTGTGACTCAACGACAGCAGCTGGCGACGACCGTCGTGGTTATCCTTCGCAGAGTTTGGCGCACACGGATGAATTCTCCGCCAGAGCGGGTTCTGACTAAGAGGTCCCACGATGTGCCGGGCAGCTCGTTCTCCAGAACCATCGTGGCGATCGGCAGGAGGGAGGACATTTCTAAACGGCTGCCAAACAGACGCTTGGTGAGGAGAGCAAAGTCGCTACGCTTCCATTACGGATGTAAAACTTTGATCCTCCAACCACTTCCTGTCGTCTTCTTTGTGGTCTGCACCAGTGGCAACATCTGGCTGTTGATCATGTGACTTGGGTGATACAAATAAAGCGTTCCCGTTACCGATTTTCTGAATAAACCGATTTCGATGCGCGAGAAAAACCTTCTCCAAGCATAAAAATGTTTGATCGAGGTTTTTTTTTTTTTTTTTTATTGGTGTGTTTTCCATTAAGCTAATTTATTTTTAAAATGTCTTTTTGCGCAATAACAGCTTAGTCTGAATGTGACTAAATGAAGAACATTTTGTAGAACCTGTGAGGTTTTTGCCATTTTTCATCCTGAATCGCACATCTATACCGGTATCAGTAGTGTGGAATTCATGACGTTACTTTTTCTTGTCGTTTTTTTTTATTTGATCTGTTTTTGGGGGGTTTTTCAGCTCATTTGACAGCGATGGAACACCGAGTCCACTGGGCGACCCACTTAAAAAACACATTTCAATTTGCAGACCCATTCCCCATCTTTCTCCATGAATTTGTCAGGCCGCTTTTTATTACTGATAATATGAGCTATTAGTGCTATTAGCCTGCTCCCAGCAAAACACACGATCTTTATTCCTCTAAACTGGTAAATATGCTTTTGAATAATTTCTAAAATGCATAACAAGCACCTGGCGGGGGAGAGGGGAACGACTTTTCAAGCATAATTTTGAACGTCTGTGAGGAAGGCAGCCGTGCTACAGAGTGTCGGCCGTGTTTTCACAGCGTAGAATAAGCATGGCTTCGGTAGAAGACTTCAAAGCGGCTTTTTCGTGGCACCGGAGTCTTCTGTGGATAATAGACTTAAGGGGGGTAGGGGGGGAAGATTTATCGAACGCCGCACTTGAGAACTTTAATGTGAGATGTGAATATGAGTGAGAAAGAGTCTGAGCTCGTTTTGGGGACGTGTGCGTGCAACGTGAGGCCTCGACTCCGGCAATCTTTTCCTTACGCTTTCGTGTTAACATCGTGCGCTTTCTGGGCGCAATGAAGACGCGGAGCAGTTTCACGTGTGAAGCCGTGCTTCTGAATTTCTCACGTCAGTATGGTAGCGAGTGAGCCGCACGCAGACACACACACGCACACACACACGCACACAAACCTCGCTCCAGAGTCATCCACCTACAAACAGACTCTGTAGGTTAGCGATGGCTGCAGGGAGCAGCTTATTTTTGCAACATTCTCCTGCTGAACTTTGCCAACACTGATGCTTATTTAATCATTTCCTCATCCAATCCAGAGTAGCAATCAGTCACATCAAAACAGATGGAAGAAAATATCAAAAAACCGCCATGAACTCATGCACCGTCTCCAAACTGGAAACGTAAACATGCGATGTGAGTCGGTGAGTGAGCACGGACGGCTGGCTGCTGGTGGTGGGACAAAGACTGACTGTACATCAACAGTTGCATAGTTTTAGCTTCACCTGGTTCAGATTTGTTAAATAACTGTCAGGTCATATCGCCTTTTAGGCAATGAAATATTCATCGGCTTAAGACCTCGAATGAAAAATGTGTCGAAATTTTCTTTCCCCATTTAGCTGTCAGAAAAACTGGCAGAATAATGGATTTCCTGAAACCCCGACGGTGGGTTGCAGCTCTGTGCTTTGGAAGCGGCTCACTGCGAGTGCGGTTGAGCCGCCGTCTGGGTCGGACCGTTCTGCTGATCCTAAAGCACACAAGGACACGGCCCGTGAACTCTCTGCTGATGTTAACACAAAGACACTGTGACAAACTGCGCGAGCAACGTGTGGGTATCGACCGCGGCAGCTCGCAGGCGAGAGCTGAGGACAGTCGAGGTCAGGAGGAGACCTGTGAGAGGACGCAGGATGGACGGTGAAGTAGGAGGAACAGAGACAAGTCATCAGACATCTTTTTCTTGAAGATGTTCAGTTAGAGAGGCACTGATTAGAGTTTAAAAGCTGATTTTTTTTTATTTTTTATTTTCTCATAGCCTTGATTTTATCAGAAAAATCATTCATTAGTTTACTCCTGTGTGTTGGAGTCAAACAGGAATTGAAAGCAAATGCATTACATCTAAAACATATTCAACCAGCTGGTCGGACTCCAAATTTGCTTAACCCTTTTTCTACCGAGGCTGATTTATGATCAACAACAAATGTTGCTATTAATAATTTTATTTTTACCTTCAGCGTGTTACGATGGAAACTCTGCTTCAGGTCCAGTTTGGTCAAAGAAAATAAACATCCTGCATAATGCAAAGACATGTCAATGTTTTGAAGAGTTTAGGGGAAAATATCCAGACAGAGATCATGAAGATCAGGAGGAAGAAAGACGCCGCCGTTGATAGTGTGTGTGCGTGTGCGTGTGTGTGTATTAAAGGGAAACCAGCAACTAAGAAAGTCCATGACCTTATCACAGCCGTGTGGGTCGAAGATATAAAGTCAAACAACTGTGTATAATATTGTCATTGTGCAGAAACAGAGGGAGAAAAAGAAACGAGGCGAAGAGGTCGAAAGGAAGCAAAACCCGGAGCAAGCATTGTTTCTACTTTTAGCAAGCAGCTAAAACCTGCGACTGGTTAATTTGACGTGGAAATATTTTTAAAGACGCCTTCATTTTTTGGGGGGCTCAAGGAGTGAGAGACTGTCATTCCCTCAATAGGTGAGAAGAAAACATACATGAATAATAAGAGCTGAGTGTTGCCGAGGGCAGTAATATGTTGCATTAAATTATCTCTCTGACTCACTTCCATCTGGACAGACCCATGGTGTTTTTACCCAGAGTGTTAAGCTAATGGCTAGCTGCTCTGAAGCCATGCTACGTTTTCCCATATTAATTGAAATATGTAATTTTTTAAAATCCTATAACAGTTCACACACAAACACACACTTTGAACTATTTTCATCTAAAAGTATAATTTTAGTTCAAATCCTTTAATGTCTTTTTTTCAACCATTGGCCTGAAGGACAGAAAATGGTTGTAATAAAGCTTTTCGCAAGTGTGCTTTTCCTTCAGATTATGTCAAAGCGGTTACAGAAAGCCAGATTTCGTTTTGTTGGCGCGTTAAACTCGTTCTGCTGAGCCATGACCTGACTGCTGGAAGCCCGGACTGAGAGCTCGTCGTTAGCCCGTCCTGCCCTTTTGTTCCTTAATGTAGCGTCCAGGGACACCGGGAAGTCTTTTAACCTTTACAGCTTGACTCGACTGAATTATTCACCGGCGATATCAAAAAGCGGAAAATGTCACGTTGTGCCGCAGAGGTCACTGCCGCACAGTCCAACACGCTGCCAGCGCTGAAACGTCGAAGGGCCGAGCCAGACCTTTAATTCGGTGGTCGGCCTTGTAAATGAAGTGCTTTGCTGGTACAGAACAGATAAAGAAACCTCTGTTTTATCTTTACGTTGGCCTCTTTAAAGGCAGGTTGAGGGAAATCTGGCAGCATTGAGAATAACTGTGAGGTTTGTTGTGAAAGGTGTGAAGAGCTGCTCAACCTCGGAAGAATTACTTATATTCCTTTTTGTCGGACTGTGGTCACTCTGTGTGTTTCACCATAATTTTACCTGTCAAATCAAGACAAAGTAGAGAAATAAGGTTACCTTGAAAGGAAATTCTATCTGCTTTTTAGCAATTTTGCAAATAAAATTTTACATTTTGGCATGTAAGACGCCGGTCTTAATGAAAGATTTGTGGTGATTTGTCATGAAAAAAACATTTCTACCGTCCACATAAGCATGAAAGGTGAAGGAATGTCCATAAAGAGACGTCTATTTCTGTCCAAACGTCAATGAAAGACGTTTCGTCCATAACCAGGCCTGAGTTTTATTATTTTTATGCGACCGACTACTAAAATAAAATAAGTCAAATTTCCTTGTAGTTTCGTTTGGTGTTTTTTTTTTTTTTATTAAATTTTGAGATCTAAAAGTTGCACTACGTGGTTTTAGGAAAATATGTAATTGCTGAAAATTGAATGACTTATCTTCGTTTTTCGCACACCTTCCCCATCACTCGCCTGAAGCTTTTAGTCTCTCTGCATCTGCATCTCCAATCTTCAACGAAAAAAAACAAAAGGATGATTTTGTATTTTTCAGCAAACTGCTGAAAATGTCGTAGCACATGCAATAATCGTAAATCGGGAGTCGAAGAATCCAAGTTCAGCCACTCCGAAGCTCTCCGAGTTTTCTTGGCAGGTTTACAGGCATAACAACAACATTTGTCCAGATTGTAACTGCAGCCTTGGTAAAAAAAAAAAAGGGTTTGGCAAAGCTGGAGTCCATCCAACTGGTTGAATATGTTTCAGATACGCCTGAGACTGTTTCCATGTATTTTCATGCAAACTCTGCATAGAATTTCCACAACAGAGTAAAACTAATAGTTAAACTATGACCTTGATGGATGGGACCAATTTCACAAAGTAAGGTCTTTGGATTGTGCCCCGAAGGGGTCAGCGACCCCTGGCTTAAGGCGAAGGGCCGTTTCTTGGTCCGTCCAACCAGTGAAATGTCCTTCAGAGCATTGATTCATGACTTCAAGCTTCTCAACAACTTCTCGTGAAATGTGCTGTCCGTTAACGATCCAACAAACCCTGAGGGCTTCACAGAACCTACTTACGTTAGGGTTAGGGTTAGGGTTCGTATGCTAGGACTGATCACTGACTTGGCTTCAGAAGGCTAGTAGCTTAGGCCTAAAAGTTTCAGTTTGCGTCTGATCCCGATCCGACTGATTGACTTTAATTTCAGTCCTGGGCCTGTTGTGATAACAGATTTTGCTGGATGATAAACTATCCCAGAACGCATTGCGATAAAAGATAACGTTGTTGTTGGTAACGGCATAATAATGCAAGAAAGCATTGGTCAAACTTTAAACTCTATTGAACATGTTAAAAGATCCAAAATAAACTGGGTGAAACCACAAATCATCTGTGATTGATGGGATCCTGCCAAACTGCACCTGACTTTACTTCCTTTAATTCCTTAGCAGGTTAAACTACCTACTTTCTCCTATTCGCATTACAGAACCATTTTATCCCCACACAGATAAATAGTCCACAGCTTAATATAGAACCAGCTCTGTGAAGACGAGAAGATTTTCTCAAAACGCTCTTGCATCGCCGTAAGACCACTTGAGCGCCGAGCACATCAAAAATACCAGCGACACCCACGGAGCACATCGACACGGCAGCCGCACAGCAGCACCAATCAGATGGATCAGACTCAAAGCCGTCCCTTTAACCCCGACTCATCTGCCTTCATCCCCCGTAAGCCCTCCTGAAGATTTACCTCTCCACACATTTACACTTCTAACAGGAAGAAGACGTGTCGCTCCCTTTTCTCGGTCGCTTGGCATCGGCGCAAATCTGCGAGAGACTTTATGGAGGAGGAAATAAGGCAGAGCTGATGTGTTGTGCTGTGGTCCTTGGGACACTTTACGGCTGAAGAGGGAAGGAAATGAAAACTGTAAGGAACCTCCGTCATGTTGCAGCACATACCCACACACAAGGCAAAAGATGAAAGGGAACTGTCTAGCATGTAACCATGGTTATATTGACGAATACGGAGAAATACCGCACAATGTACAAAAGGCATGTTGTGTTTTTTTGGGGCTTTTTTCCGAAGCATATGCTCTGGTCATGCCTCTGCCGTCGGAGTGCTCTAAATCATATAACACACTGCAGGCTATTTCCTCTGAAGGCAGTTTTGAAAAATAAAACAAAAACCAGCCTTCCTCTAGCGATTGTCCTTTAGATGACTCCAATCTGACAATGGTGCAAAGTCTCACGCCATCAGATCCGTGACTTTCCTGACTTGAAGGATTTACGTCTCTTGAGATATTTTTAATCCCTTGATGTTGTTAAATAAGGTCAAATTTTAAAAACATAAAATAAACATAAAATGAATGATATGACAAAAAAATAAATAAATAAAGTGGACAAATACCAGAGCCACACACATAAGATTTGTTTTTTCTTTTCTTGGAATAAACAAATTCCATTTTAGTCATTCTTCAGTTAATATATTCTTTCTGAGGTTGTTTTGCAATCTTACGATTTGTAGCAAAGCGCTACGAACTGCAACTCCCAGCAGGCACCAGTAAACAACAGACGAACCAGCTGCTCAGGATCTCTGATAGTTAGCTTAGCCATTGGCTTCCTTCTCATTTCCGCCTGATTCTCATCTCCTTTCGGGGCTCAGCCTGGACTTTCTCCATTTACTTGGATTCCTCTGGTGGAATTTCAACCGTTCCAATCAGCGAACAGAGGAATTTGTGAATTATGACATTCATTTTCTGCTGTGTTTCAGAACCGCAGACCGCCTGTAGTTTTAGCAGCATTAGTGGAGGAAGTGAACGAAGCCGTTCAGTACGTACAGATGTCGACTGTTGAACTCCAATTGCTGAACTCCAACTGCAGAGCTTCAGACTAAAAACTACAACTATTCTACTTGCGAAAGCATAGAAAAGCCTGCTTATTTTTGTTATGAGGATCACCAAAAAGAATAGACAAGGGGACATGTGAACCAGTCAAATAAACTTTTTGAAACAGTTTGTGATTTTTGTTACATTTCATTTATTTGTTTAGCCAAAAAAATTTGGACTCATTGATTTTCTTCAAGATATCGCTGAATTTGATGTCGCCTCATTTTCATAAACCCTGCATCTCGTATTGCCTGGTGAGCGCATGTTTCGTCACTCTCCATGTACTGGATACTGTGGGTAGTTACAGATACTAGATCATTTTCTAAAACACTGTTTTATTGAACAGAGTGTTTTTGCTGTGATTCTTTGTCCCTTGCCAGTGTCCATTCATAAAATCGTGACGGTATTTGCAGTATTATTCGCAGGGCTGGTTTAGAAACGAATGCATTTTTTTTCCCTAAGCTGCAGAATTTGAAGAATTTGTCTTAATGTGAGCTTACCTATTTACGCGGGTAAAATATTTTTGTCCTGAGCTCTGTGAATTAAGAAACAGCTCTTCCTGACTTCTGTGAACAAGATTTTATTCAGACGGTTGGGCAGCTCTTTCAAATATTAATCTGTTGATTTCACTAAATGTCAGGCTGCGCTGATAAACAGTTAAGTAAATTCAATAAAAAAATTTTTTTTTTAAATCTGTAGCAAAGCGACTCACTCATAAAAAATGAAACAAGTTCTTTGTGCTTTTGTGCTTCGGCAAGAAGAAAAAGCTGGAGTTAACGGCCTTCACGCCGGACCGCTGGAACAACTGGATGGACTTCAAAAGGTTTTATTTCACCATTTTCTAGCAGCTGTACAGAACTACATGAGAAAACCGAACAGCCAGCTCTGTTCTGTTAGAACGCCGGAGCTGGAAGAGAAAACCTGACATCACTTATCCAAGCAAATGTTGGTTTTCAGCTTGAACAACACTCAAAAGCGTCTCACACATCTACACTCCTTCAAACTTTCCACGTTTTTGAACAATGCATTGTGGAGAAAGCGTCTCTTTTAGCCTGGCCGTTACTTTCTAGTGAAACTCCACTCGATTCTCCTCTACCTTTTTGGCGGAGGAAGTGAACGGAGCCGTAAAGTCCGTGTCGGGCACGCTTCCAAATATTGGACAGTCACAGTCGGAACGCATCGGACATTTTGTTCCTGGAAAAGATGTCATTTTCTCAGCGATTCTGTCGTTGCAGAGGGGGACGGTGGGACTTGTAAGAAACTACATAACAATCCATGAAGAGACTTGAGCCGAGCAACAACAAGCAATGACCCCAAACATAGAACCAGAGCTACAACCGAATTTTATATTTAGCATATTTTGGTGTTAGAATTTCTTCATCAAGATATAAACTTCCTTCGCTCACAACAATAATACTATAAAGTTGTTGTACAGAGTTTCTACTGTCTGCCGGTTTTCCTTCTCACCTTTAGCCGGACAGCTAAAAACGTCCCCCGTTTGGTTATTTAATCCTCTGACCGCGGAAACATCACACCGATCCCCTACCGAGTCATTACGTTCCATCAAGTTAGTCTGGCATGTTCAGCCACGCTTGAGAGGATGATTCCCATTTATCCCACCCCACTCTCCCCCACACACACACACTCTCTCTCTCTCCACGTCGTCCTCTTTGAAGACGGGGAGCTGGCAGCTTCGTCCGCCTGCAGTCTTGTTGCAGGCCTCTGTCAGCCTTGTTACGGCGCCCGCTGATCCATGGCCATAAACCTGCGCAAAGGTGGGAGCGGCATTAAGCGGGCCCCTCGGGGGCTTTGCACAGCTGCTGGGCCCGGTGGCCCCGGGCCCAGCGGTCCTCCCTCTGTTCATTAGCGACGTTGGCACTGAAAACCAAATGGGAAATTCATCATTAAACAGGCATTTCCTATTGTTTGAGTCTGCCTTTTTATTTTTATTTTTTTGTTTTTTGTGTTTTTTGATCAAACTCGTGAAAGTGACTTCGCGAGCAGCTGACCTGACCTGATCAACGTCCGTCGCCGGTATCGGATTACGTCTGAATCGTTTAGTTTATTGAGCTCAGAGTAAACGGCCTACGTGTGCGTTGCTCAATAAAAAGCAGCGAACCGGCAACACTTCTCGGGCCCGTAATCTCCCAGCGTCCTGCAGCGCCGCTTTATTGCGTCCAGGTCGACCGGCTTTAATATCCTGGCGTGTTTGTCGAGTCCGAGCGGTTCGCTGCGAGGCCGCGCCGGTTTCTTTCTCGCGGTTGCTGTAATTACCCCTCCTGGAATCAGTTTTCCGTTTTCTTTTTTCTCTCTGTGTCAGTGTTTACCGGACAAAACACAAGCAAAACAAACCGACCCGAGGAGAGGCAGATGTATCCGACCCGATGGGAAATCCGTGCAAGATCAACCCCTTAATTAATTGCTAATGGGCGATTTCCATTTGTGAGGTCAGTAAGTGCATTTAATATTTAATGACCAGCTGAAGGTGGAGGCGGTGGAGGGGAATTAAAAGATTATTTTCTTTTCCTATTTATTCGTAATCATCTCTCTCACTAATTCCCATTATTTGCTTTCGCATCAACAGACCCCCGTCTGGATGTTTCTATTTAACAACTGGGGTGTGATTAATTAGCCTCCCCTCACTGCACGCTTCATCAAGTAGATGCTACCTGTGGCTGGCCCGGTTCTTATCTGTCTTTGCTCAGAGGCTTTCATTAACAGCTAGCTCTGTTTGTGAACACGGCAGCAGCTTCCTGTGTTTACTTCGCGCCGGTCTGCGGTCTGCCCCCCCGCCCCGGTTTCTCCGGTGCTCCGCTGAGCCGAAAGCGAACCCGTCCTCCACGCCGGGTCCGTAAATGGGCCGGCCTAAAAGCCGCTTCGCTCTAATTTAAGGCCTTGTGCTCGGTGCGCAGAGAAATGATGAGCGTGGAGAGGAAATACAAAACAGGAAATTGTAATGTTTTTCATTATGATTCTATGTGATGAACGTGATGTTGTGCGCGCTTGGGAAGAAACAACTACAGATGAACACATGAAAAATGTCACATGTAGCAATCTGAACCATGAAGCATGGTAGTGGTAGCATCATGGTGTGAGGGTATAATGCATAATCAACTTTTTTGAGCTTTACATCATGTTAAAAAGTTATTCCCTCATCAAAAACATAACTGGAATGTTGCCTTCATTCTTTCATGCACGTTTGAGAAATTCTTTAATCTTCCATGGCAACCATACCGCTGTTCAAAACGCCTGGGTGGACCTAGCCCCGCCTTCGAGGACAAAGCTCCTCCTCAGCGCTGTAATTTCCAGAGCAGCCCTCCCCTGCCATGTCTCCTCTAAGCTCCTACGGACTAGCCGGCAGCAATCAGCAAACATCTGGTGGGACGTTTCTTCCCCTGAGCTCATCATCCGAGCAATCTCTCAGTGCAATGCCGGTAAAAACGTTTTGAAACGGGAAATAGAGCATCCATGTTGTGACGACCTCCTGAAGGCGGAGCTTCGGAAACAGCAGGTGTTTTTAAAAAGACAGAGGCCCATTTTCAAGCTGTTGTGTTACGAAGTCACAATTCTTTCAAGTCAGATTTGATGCATTTACAGTATTCCTATAATAACTGGAGGTAACATAGCTACTTGATTGTGTTAAAAAAATAAAAATAAAAAAAAAAAGCCCAAATATGCCGGGAATATATAGACCTAATGCTGCCCCTTTAATAGGGAAAGATGAGAAAATGTAACCTGCACTGAGGAAAGTAGAAACAAGTCGCCAGAGCAGAAACAGAGAAAAACAATAAGCACTAATTTCTGAGAAAAGAGGGATTTTTTTTGTGCGTGTGCTTAAATATGCTAATTGAAGTCATGACCAGCCCAAGCTTTGAACGGCAGATTTGGAGGTTTGAAAATGGTATTCACCGTGTTTGCATTGACAGAGTGAATCTGACCTGCGTCGCAACTGATGAACGTATCAGGCTTTCACACACTTTTGCTGTCGCTTTCAGCCGACGCGTTTCAGGAACCGGGATAACTGGGAGAACTGGGAGAACTGGGATAACTGGGAGAACTGGGATAACTGGGAGAACTCGAGGAGGCTTGTTTCTAGTTTTGCCAGTCATGTTCAGCCAAATCAATCCCACTTCTTTTTTCACCTGATAATGACGAACAATACGATGGTCATCCCTCAAGAAAAAAAACCCCTCAACAACCAAACCTCCCTTTGCTTAGGTTTATAATATTCCATAGCAATAAAATACATTACAAGTGTAACTAAGTGTGGAATAGTTCAAAGTCGTATCAAGGTAGCGCTATAGGTTCTCCATTAGGCTTCTTGTCTTGAGGGATAGGGAAACCCTTGAGAAATATTCCCCCTGGATCCAATTCCTAAGGCCCTTGTCTCTGGGGGAGAAGAAAAAAGACTCTAGTAGGGTAGACATCTTGAGAAAGGATGAAACGAAAGAGCCGACTGGAAACTAGATTAAACGGTGAAGAGCAGACGGAGCGACGGCGAGACGGGACAAGGAGGAAAATGAGAGAAAGTAGACAAGATTAATTAACTTATTTCAAAACAGCAGATCCCATTAAAGCCGCTGTCAGGCTCACTCAGCGACCCGGCGACTCGCTCCAACCCAACCCGAGCGCGGGCGGCTTTGTTTCCCGGCCTCGTCATGTGTGTTTAAGCTCCGTAAAGGCGCGTGCGCGGAGCAGAGCCTCGCGTGGCGCGCGCGTTTTTTTTTTTTTTTTTTTTTTTCCTGTGGTCAGCTGTCTGTTGCTATGCAATTATGAAGCAGCACACAGCGAAATGGCAGGTGGGCCTGTAAGCACAGCGTCTGAGTGATTCGGTGCGTCAGGCATTTCTCCATGTCTGTAACGGCAGAGAGGTGGAGGGAGGGGCGGAGGGCGCGGGGTGAGAGGGCGGCCGCTGGGAGACAGCAATGAAAGATTGATCAAGGAGGCTGTTGCCTTTTCAAGGTGAGATCTCAGTTCTGAGAGAGAGAGAGAGAGAGAGAGAGAGAGAGAGAGAGAGAGAGAGAGACCTCTTCCTCACCTTCTTACCTCCTCAGCACAACTCTGCCCGTACCGCACACCGTCCGTCTGTTTTTCACTCAATTCTCTCCGATAAAGTAGGTCTTTTGAAACCTGTAAAAGCGCACGTGGCGTTGGTGAGAGGGCCGCACCGGTTGTTGGGAGGAAGACGACTATTCTTTATCGCCTCCATTTCCTTCCCCCACTGCGCTTCTCCCTCCCGGTGGAATATCGCGCTCCCTCCACCTCCGCTTCGCCCCTCCGCCGAGGCTTTTTTAAAACACTTGTAGAACTCTATTAAGTCTGTCAGCATCATCAAATACAACGACAACAAAAACGCCTCTGGGTGTTAACCTTCACCTTCCATCATATTTACAGCGGCGGCATTTTATCTTTTTATCCGTCTCCATCGCTGCCGCCTGATTAGAAGGGGGGGGAAAAAAAACACCAGAGGTTTGACGGCACGACAGCAAAGCCTTACTGACACTTAAAAAGAGAGCGAGTCATTGTTCATCTCTCGGGGTGATGAGGGAGAGAGGGTTTCGCTTAATTGGGCCCCCAGTCCACTCAGTTTTTACGGGTTGACAATATACAGACTATCAGAGGAAGCGTTTTAAGAGTCGGGAGTCGAACCGGGAACCACTGCAGTCTCTGTGCATGCTGCATCTGCTCCACCATGCGGCTCGCCATCTTCAGATGTTTGTAAAGAAAAGTATGTGAAAATGTATTTCTCAAACAAGCACTGAAACATCTGAACAATTAAGTTTGTGTCCTGCGTCTGATGTCATGAACTAAACTTCACCAGGAGCAGATCCTGCACCTGAGCACCTGACTACAACTTGTCAAGTTAAACCAACGTAATAAACTGAATAAACTTAAATGAATTACTTATCAGTTCAAGCAATTAAGTTGGTTCAACTATTTTTTTTTTTTTCTCAGTATAGTGCATTATCAAAAATGGGCAAAGTTTGATTACTTTTTTTCTTTTTACTATGCAGAATGGTATTTAACCACTTTTTAAATACTTTTTATATACAACAATAAAACAAATAGATGATCTCCTTCTTTAGATTGGAGGGATTAAAACTTTTATTCAGAAGAAATTGAAATACTCCCGTCAGCGATTAATCGATTACTAAATTACTTGATTATTTCAGTGACCGGTTAAGGTGATTAGTCGTTTTAGGCTTCTGAAAACTGCATTTTGAATTTGTTCAGGTTATCTTTGCTCGAGATAAAAAAAAAAAAAAGAATAAAAAAATTTGCTTGAACTGAAATAGTTAAGTGGCAAAACAAGGATTCTATAAGGGTGCGAATAATTTTTCACCACATTTCATTTCTCCTTGTGGGATAGTGAGGCTTTTCAGGTTGAACTCTGCAGGCAGGCAGGCAGGGACACGGTGTCTAAATTAAGAGCTCTCTGCCTTCCATTCAACACTGAAGGTGCCCTTAATCAAAGCTCTTATCGGGGAAAATTGCTCCTTAGACAAATTTGTTCAAAATCAGTAGAGATTTCCAGGTATTCCTCTCGAAAACGGATGCAATTCATTTCCTTCCACCTCGTTTTGCTCCTGCTCTTTCTAGCGATTCAATGTCTGCCACACCTGGCGTTCAGTCTCCGCCTCTTCACCAGACGAGCCTGACGATCCGAGTTCCGCTTTGACGGGAACTGGAGACGCACCGAGATCACCATCCCGTGACGGATTCGCTCTTCTCAGGTTCTTGTAAAGCTCCGACACAGCAAAATCGAATGCAGCCGATTCTAATAAACCAAACACTTTTTTTTTTTTTTTTTTTTTTTTTACATTTGTGAATTTGCCCACTGCGTGATGATACTTTGCTTTCATTAATACATTTACAAAACATAGAAAGAAGAACTTAGTTTTACGGTGGAGATTATTTGTTGGCAACTGTAGTTTATAAGTAAAAGAACAAATCATTGCATTTTGTTATTAAGGAAAAATCTACAAACATGCGATGAGTGACTCGTAACGTGGTAATCTTGCTTTTTGTTGGCTAAAACCAAATTTTTCAGCACATCTCCGTTTACTGGCCTCGTTAGTATACGACTTACCGACAGTGAATGGTTCTGAACTGACGTTGGGATTCCCCTCCGGAGTGAGTCGGCTGACGGCTTCAGGAGGACGAGCGGGTGAGAAACGAATGCAGCCGCTGCAAAATGATACGTGGGGCCGTAATATTGTTTTCCGACCGTCATAATTACTGGAGTTCGAACGCATAATTAAAAAATAAATCGGCCTAATCGCCCTCCCTTGCTACTGCGAGCCACGTTTTGTGTGGTGAATGATATCTCATTAAATGGAACCAAATAAGAAGCGGAGTCCATAAATAAAAGTCTATTTGCTGCTGCTTTCACAGAAACTGCATCACTTTGTTTCTTTTTGATCTATCTTTATCTAAAAAAAAAAAAAAAAAAAAAAAAAATCATACTTATTACTTCTTACTATATAAACACAACCAAGCTGTAGAGACTACATGTGCCGTTTTATGAAGTAAAATGAAACATTTTTGAACTCTATTATAAAGTTAGAGTTTTTTCGATCACCAAACTGATTTTAATATTAGACAATGATGACATCAATCAAAGTACAAAATGCAGTTTTTTAATGATTAATCCCTTTATTAAGGACATGCCTTGTTAGCAGCCGCTAACAGGCTCCATGCATGTAGAGGACGTTTCCTGCAGAGATGTTGCAGCATCGATGACGTGCTAATGTCAAACGCTAACCCCCGTCTTGCAGTTCGTGCGCTGAGCGGTGTTGCCTTCTCTACGTAAAGTGATTGCACACGTTTTACACTTTTTGTCTCTCTTTTTGTCTCACTTCTTCCTGTCCCTCGCTGCTAAAAGCGACTGTTAGCGTCCGCCAGCAGTTCATTTGCGCAACCAGATCACAGCCCGCTAAAGAGTAAAACAT
Organism: Poeciliopsis turrubarensis; assembly: GCA_010277015.1. NCBI lineage: Eukaryota > Metazoa > Chordata > Actinopteri > Cyprinodontiformes > Poeciliidae > Poeciliopsis > Poeciliopsis turrubarensis. Next base: position 622,739 of record VMRN01000046.1, on the reverse strand, counting down.
AATTTAACACAGCTTTGAGGCGGGTAGTTTGACCTGGAGAATTGTGGAAATTGTGGCTCTTTCTCTGAAGTACTGTCTTTGTTTGCGTGCATTTTTGTCTCATCAGTCCAGAGAATATTGACTTATTAGTCTTCCAGGTCATCAATATATTTATGGCAAATATTACTCAACTCTTTTTTTCTTTTTGTTTGCTTTTGTCAGCAGATTTTTTTTTTTCCCTTGGAACTCTTCCATGAATGCAAATTTTGTTTTTCAAATTGATGATGTCAACAACTTTATTTCTCATCTGTTGCTAGAGTTCTTCAGCCGACTCCATGTTGTCACACAGCTTGTAATTAAAAAAGGATTTATTTCTACGAGTCTGGCAGTTCTCAGGCCTGGATGTGGTCAGAGGAATTTGACCAAAACAACACAATTGATTCATAATTAAAGCAAATCAACAGAAACATTTGATCCATCAGGATTATAGTGTGTTCAGACCAAAAGGCAAAATCTGCAGCGGGGCAAACATTTTTCATGCTGCGTCCGCACGGTCCTCACGTGTGCACTGCTCACCTCAGCAAAGGTACAGAGCGCTCAAGGTGCAAAAATGCACATATTCTCCCAAACTCGCCTCCTCACTCCCACGTTCACACAACAGACGTGTGCGTACAATACTTCCTACTGTACAAGTCCGACCCATACACAATGAATCACACGGGAACACCTTTAAATAGCTGCCAACAAGAGTAATGATGCCACACTGGCTAAAGAAATAAGAGGAAAAGCTGTTTCATTTACACACTGCAGATGCATCACGCATGGCGTCCTCGCTTCAGAGACAAACACAGCGTCGACTGTTGACCACGCTAGCCTCTGCACAACCAGAACGGTTTCAGTCCGTCCTTAGTCTCAGTTGCATCAGTTTTGCCCTTAGACGCACAAACAGATTGAATTTGCAAGAAAAGGTTGGCTTTTTTCTGACAAGTGAGGTGATATTTGCTCCGTGTGACACGCTTTGAAGAAGCACCTTCTTGCTTTCGCTTCTCACTCCACCCTATCAGCTGCAGCCGAGCCGATTGTTCATCCTTGTCACGCTGCAGGTGAACATGCTCTACACGGCAGAGACGACATAGAGGTGGTGCAAGACCCGTGAAATGCTCTTGTTTTAGAGTTCCTGTGTTGGGGTGCCCGTTAGCTGTTAGCTTAAGCATTTCCTGTTTGTCGAAGAACCACGACCCAAGACGGATTTTGTTTTTTTGGGGGGGTTTTTTGTGAGCAGGTTGTTGTGTTGTCATTGGCCGAGATGTTTGTTGGACGGTTTCTTAAAAATCTAAAACTTGTTACCCATGATGCTCCTCCACTGTCTTTCACAGTTGGGTTAGTTTGTTTACACTTAACATACACACTCTATTTACTAATTAAGTGGCCTCTGAAGCCAGTGGCTTACTCCGGGGTTTTATTTAGGGGTATCAATATGAAAACAATAAAGTACAACTGAATCTCAAAATTTGCTCCTAATGTCCCTATCATACATGACATGTGACAGACCATTAGTGCCACATAAAGTATATAATAGACCCTGAAGTTTCTAAATGTAATGTGCCAGCTAAATGGCTAAAAGATATTTACAAGTTAGTGTTTAAACATGAAAAAGTGGTCTTGAGTTTGGAATAGAGTAGAGTGCCTTCTCCGGGTCGGGGATAAGGTCGTGTCTCTACTGAAGACATTAGCTACCTTAGTCTTGTTCACAGCTGAAGGAAAAAACTCGGTAAGAAGATTGCTGATGGATTGGAGCGTTGTTTGAAGTGATGTGTGCGCTGTGCTGGTCTGTCGCTGTATAGCTCGACCAGTCAGTCGACGTTCCTACCCTCCTCTAAGGTAAAGCGCTTTCAGGTCGAGACCGAAAGCACGACACCGCCAGATGAGTTTCCTCCGCGGGGCGTCCGCGTCTGCGTCCCCCTTAGAGACAGAGCCGCTCCGCTTCGCCACGAAGAACTGGTTGAGGCGGCTGAGGCATCTGGTTGGGATGCCTCCCTGGTGAGGTGGTCCAGGCTCCTCCAACCTGGAGGCGAGTAAGAGGAAGACCCAAAACACGCCAGAGGGACTATGTTTCGCGGCGGGCCTTGGCCCATGTAGCGAGCGAAGTCTCTGCTGACGCTGCTGCATCGAGACCTGATGAATGTGGGCAATCAAACTGTAATAACCGTATGCAGATGCCATCAAAATGTTAATAGCTGGAAGATAGATTTATCATTTGTTAGGAATGAGGCACAGTTATTGATTGCCATTGTTATACGTGTTCTCCCGATTCCAGTAGGCTCTCCCTCTGTAAGCATAGGGGATTTCTTGGGAGCCAGGAAAAGGTTTGCATGTCCTCAACCCAATAGAGCTGATTCTCTCTCTCCTTCTGTCATCTTTTTTCTTTTTTTTTTTTTTTTTCCAAGTGTTGCATAATTCACAGCTTTACAGTGAAGTTGCCAAATTGATAGAGGTGGGAATTGAGCCAACGTTATTGCTCAGTGTGAATAAGTGAATAAAAATAGTAAAAATGGGAGCGGAGGAAGAGGGAGGGAGAACACTGCCCACAGATGCCAGGGATCTCATTCATTTTCGCTGTCACACCCAGTAACAGTGAAGCTTCAGTAAAGTCTTTGTTGCACCTCATCATCTATCACGGAGGTGGCCGTGGCAGATTCCCGGCTCTCTGAGCAGCCGCAGCCTCCGCCTGATCTACGATGGACCGAAACGTTCAAAATTGAGGAAATGACAAAGATTTATGCTGCTGCCAAAGGTGTCTTATATCAGTGCAGAAGTATTCAAACCCCACAGACTTTCTCCACACCTTCAAGAATGAATTTGAGAAGACTTTTTTTAGATTGATGCGTCAGACCAGACCAGGCATCTCAATCATGCCAAATCGATCTGATCTAAACGGACATAGTGGCATAAAGATGAATAAAGTATAGTGTATAATCCTGAAGCGGGAAGATACAGCCAATCAATAGGAAGATGAGACTAAGTAGCGGGAGGGCACAGCCAATCAGCGCCAAGGAAAAATGAACGACGCATTGCGTCTTGGTGTTTCAGCTTCCCACGATGCATTTTCAATGAAATATCTGAGACTTGCTTTCCTCAAAAAAAACAAACAAAAAAACCCATCTGTGAATGGACGGATTTTCTGGGAAGAATTTTGAAGAATCCGCCAATAGGTGAGTTTTGAACCATGAGTCGGCCAGCGTCCACCGTAAATCTGGGTTCGGCCCAACAAAGTCAATGTTTTGCGGCCATCACCAAAGCCTTGTGAGCGAAGTTGAAGAGGTTTTGTAGGAGAACGGCGGGTTGTCAGGAGGAATGGCTCAGAAGCCCAGCGAACGTCTGAGAAGCTTCTGAAGGTCCAAAATGTTCGACCCAATTTAAACAGTCGCATTTCGTTTCAATGTAAATCTCTTTTTCTCCAAAAGGCTCAACATACTCTCAACAAAAAGAACATATACTCTAAAATACTGCCAGACTATGAGAACATATTCTAAAGTATTCCTTTATATTCGTGCAAATATCTGGTTTCAGATGTATGCGCCTTTGCATTTACTCTACATTGGGTCCGTGTCAACCCTCGTCCACAACACGACTCCCAGGCAACGGAGCAAAGCAACACAGTCTGAGACTTTAAACAGTATTGATGGGAGCTAAAACCTCGTGAACCCTCTGAAGGCTGTTACATTGAAGTGTGTTCTTCTTTAGCTCTGTGGATTTGATCCAATCTGGTTGTTATCGGGATTGGACATCATTTTGTTCTGTGCCGTGAGCATGTAACCTTGGGTTTGTTCGGGTTGCTTATCAGACAAGAAGCCATGACACTTGACATGTGAGGCGGGGCACTGAGTTTATTTGCTGGCTCTGTGAAGTGAGGCAATGATAGGCAATCTGCTGAAGTGCCTTACAAGCTCAATTTTTCTTTTTGGGGGCTATTTCTTCTTTTTTTTTTTTTTTTTTTTTTTTCTTTCTTTCTCCAGAAACCCACTCAGATTTGTATCATAGCAGGAGTTGTAGCCTTTAGAAGCTATTGATTCATAATCCCTTTATTGCAAAATAGCAGCACAGTTAAGGAGCAGCTTGATAAAAAGAAGGAGGGGAAAAAAAACGTTCTGGTTAGGATTCGTCTAACCAGAGTGTTGTTGCTCCTCTGGAGCTGGTGGAGAAATGATGTGGTGGATTATCAAATAAATGAAATCTGTGCCGGTGTGATAGTGATTGACCTCAGATCAGTGGCTGTACGGTCAGGTCACACTTCATTAGCAAACCCCGAAGCCAAGCGCAGCCGCCACCCAGGATCGCATGGAAACATGGACGCCGGGGGCAACGGACCGACGCTGAAAGCAGCCAATTAGACCGAAAAAAGACTCCGAGACGAAGGCAAGTCAGCGAACGCATGGGAGGTCTTGTAATTTTGTTCCGACCTTCTGTCTGTTGGCTTCCTGTTCCTGGTTTGAGGGGCGCTCATTAGTCTGAGGAAGTCTGGGCTTCCAGTTTCAGGTTTGGCTCTTTTGACGAAGAAAAGAGAGCTTGGTAATTATCTTGTATTCCTGGTCATTCCATCTAAATGTTGCACCCATTTATTGTTGACCCATCCATGTGATGTTTATATATCTATATATATGTATTTTTTATAGTTTCCATCTTTACAGCTTTGCCTCCGCAGAAATATCTGCAGTAAATTCAAAGTAATTTTCCCGTTGCTTTCCTACGCAGTTCTGCTCAATTCTCATCTCCCTTCACTGACCTTCACTGATTTCTCCCTTTGTGTTTGATTTCTTCAGCTGAATTTCAACTAACCATGTGTTGAAATTGACATATCAATGTCAATTTCAAGTTGACATGTGAGCGATGTCAACTTTGTACGCTTTTTCTGTAACGGTAGTCTGCCGAGATACGTTTGCAGTTTGGCAAAGGCAGCAGAAAAAGCGAACAAGGTCATTCAGTCTGCGTTGGCCGTGCCGCTCAACATATTCCTCGGAGCAAGAGGAATCTTTGAGATGTTTCATTGCTCGCAAAGATGTTCTGCCACTAATCCATAACACGCATGCAATTTCTGGTAAGCTTGGTACATCATGCCAAATATTAGCGATTGGGTAAAATCAGAGCCAATGTTTTAAAACTACAGTCCACTACAATGGCATATAAGGGCCATTGTAGATGGAACAAAACGAGGATTCAACTCCGCTGAAAAGAAATCAAGGAGAAGAAATTTCTGAGTTAGAAAAATCTCCAATTTTCTACAATAAAGAAAAAAAAAAAAAAAGTGGAAATTTCTGAGTTTCAAAAGTCATAAATTTCCGAGTTTTGAAACTGCTAAAATTCACCAAAGTTGAAAAACGTTGCCCTTTACAGAAGAGCTTTAACTGCCGGAGCTTTCGGAAGCAGTACCTCGGCTTAACATCAAACCAGATACAAAACCTGCTGAAGCGAAAAAGCTAAAGACGCACAAACCCTGTAGAAACAAGAACATTCTCGTTTTGACAAGACACTCCTGTTTCTTTTGCTTGGAAAGATGTAGAGAAAGTCGAAGTGGCTCCGTCTGAGCCTCCAACTTTTCAGTCTGTTTCTTCCGGGCGACACTCAAACATCCCAGGAGTCGTTGCCGTCCTGTTGTTATGACCACTTTAATTAAACAGGAATAGATTTGGGTAATATATGTTTATTTTGGATATAAATCTTGTTAACGAGAGGATCTTTTTTCCTTTCTGCAAGCTTTATATCTCACCATATCGACAAAGTTTGACGTTTTAATGAGATTCTGCTCCTGTATTCATTTCCTACCTCCAGCAGTTAAACACTCCTGTACAAAATAACCAAATATGATTTATAATTCTCCTTTTTTGTTTGGGAAAATTTTTTTTAAAAATCAACATAAAAGATGTGTAGGAACCCTCTAATTGGCTTGTTAAAGACTTTGTGGTTGTCCAACTTATTTCCAGGGTTCCACATGAGAAAGTTGCTGGTGTTTTTGCTCCTCTTCCACAGGAGCGTTTCCCGTTGCTGCTGATCGCATTTGTAATCTTACAGCGGCTTAACAAACCAGATGAAAGCCTGGAACCGCCGAGTTAGCGGTTTCTCATAGCACAGTGATCGGTGACGGAAAAAAGGGACGAGTCTTCGTGTCGTGAAATGACACGTAAACCATAGCAACAGCTCGGCTGATGGGAGATTTTCCAAAGAGCTTGTGGAGGATATCAATATTTTAGAAACTCCGTGACCTCCGACGGCCCTTTCCTAAACACAAAACAAGCATATAGAGCAAGAATCGATATCACTGTTAACTGTCCATTGCTTTCAAATAAGACCCAGTGAAAGGACCGAAGTCAATATACTGCCACTTTCATCTCTTAAACGCAAGCTTTAACCGTGATTGACTAGCACGCCACGATACACCCACTCCCTAATTGCAATTTGCTGAGAAGGAGACAAAGAGAGGAGGCTCTCCTGCCACTGACAGGATGCCATGAGGCCTGGGGAAATTAAATTCACATCGAGAGGGATTTAATTAGACCACTTTGTATCTTTCACTGCCACAGAATCCTATTTACATTCTCTCCCGTGTTACTTAGCTTCCCTGCCTTACACATAATTGTGCGATTAATTCTAAAGTCTGTCTCTAAAGAGAAAGGGATGGTGTATGTGAAAAGTTGAACGCTGTAAAATTAGGTTGGGGGTTTTATTCTTGGTCTTTATTTTCATCTTTATTTTGCAGAAGTTTTCACGTTTCTATGCTTCGTCAGATCACGGCCGCAGACTTCGATGTGTCGGCTTTGGCTTTCATGTGATGGAACAACACAAAGTAGCGCAAAACCGTGAGAAGGAAAGACATTTTGGAACATAGACACGCTGCAATGAGACATCACACGCACAAAAACCGCTCACCCAACGATGACTGCCCTTGTTTTTAGCGGTCTAGAGGTCAGTTATGCTAGCATGCTAGCTTGACTCTGACATTCTTAACATGTACACGTGCTGCAGAATTAGATGTGCTGCAGTTCGGGTATCAGTAGATCATCAGTAGAGCGGGTGTATGAATGAGCTAATCAACCACCGCTGTGATCAGGCAATCATTTATCAACAATCACAAAATAAACATCGAGCCTGAAACGATACTCTAACGGACCGAATGCTCTGTTCTTTGTGTGGAAGAAGTTTTTGGTGGCGTTGAAACCTGATACACTAGTGAAGCTGTTGTCAGTCGGTTGCTATGGCAGCGAGCCTGCGTGCGGCGTCGAAAAGACGGGAGAGCAGCAGACAGGTTGAGGAGGAGTTTAAAGCAGAGCATCAAAACGTCGTTCGAACCGTCATCTGAAAGCATGGCACATCTCCAAGAACGTCGAGCTGGCAACGGAGATCCACGCCTCAGAAATGTTGCCACCAGCCAGTTCTGGTCCGACTCAAATGTCAGTTCATAATCGCTGCGTGTGGCTTAGAATTAGACACGCGCGTGCCCCTGAACACATCACGCCCACAGCAGAAGAAGCGTGCCTGCGGCGTGTTTTCATTAGCAGATAAAGGGAGGCCGGTCAGCGTTGATGGATGAAACTAAATACAGGGAAGGAAACCTGTTAGACGCTTCAGACCGGAGTGAACGTTTGCCTCCTGCAGGACAAGAAAAGACCAATTATGCACTGCTCTCTGTTGGTCTGTCACATGATGAAATGCACTGACGTTTGCCGTTGCAACCCGACAAAACGTTTAAAGACTTCAGCGGAGCGGACCAACACACGGTCAACATCTAACGCGTCCGTTCTGCTGTCCCATTTTGACAATAGTCAAGCAACCTGACTGCCAAATCGCCGTAAAAATCTCCTGCGTTTAAAATCTGCTTTAAGATTTGCTGGATTAACGTGATCCTGAAGGCAGGACTCATCAGTTTAGCCTAAGGAAGACGCTCCACTGTGACGGGTGGGACTGGTTTGCCTCCCGTTTTATTTCCAGCCCTGATGAAAACCCAACTCAACGCCTCCTGAACATACATGTATTCCCCGCTTGAAGAGACGTGTTATGTACGGTAAAGCCCACATTAGACATGTTATCACATCAGACTTCTTTAGTTGCGTCACATGTTGACTTTGGGATTAAGCTCTGCCAGAGTTTCGCTGCGGGAGATGAGTTTTTTTTTTCTTTCTCTCTTTTCTTTCATCTCACCGATTAACTGTTGACTTTCCATAAATCATGTCTGCAATTTACTTTCTGTCCCTTCCAGTTCACAATCAAAACTCTAAACCGATGATTATTATATCGGATTTGAACATACGTTTTAACACGTTAATACTGGACATGATGTGATATGACACTGAGGTTTGTTATTTTAATGCACAGCTCTGGATAAAATGCACTGAATTGATTTCTGAACTCTTCCTGACTTAGTTTTTATTGCATACAGCGTTAATTTCTGCAGTTGCACTTCTGTTTTTTGTTCCTCTTCCCTCGTCACCAGTAAGCTGTTTACTCGTCACCCAATAAACTGTTTTGCTTCTATATGACTTTTTTCTTCCTTTTGTTTTTAAATATATGTGGCCTTTCACAGCCATATCAACATTTGTCAGTCAGGAGTAAATGGCTCCAGTGACCACGTTTGCATCCTCCACTTTGAGACGCGAACGTCGTCAAAGAACGAAACTGCGTCGTCTCCGAAACCCAATGTTTGCACAGCAACCGGAAGCGCCGCAAACTTTAATCTCCACGAACCTCGCCGAGACAATTACCTTCATTGCGGCTCCCGGTTCTAGAAATGATTATAGATCCGTGCTTCAAATTGCATGTATGTGGAGAAACAGCCCACGGATGATGTGCGAAACCCCGCTTTCTCTGAAGCACGTCCTTCCACTTATAGCTCCAAATGCCCCGCGTGTTAAGGGAAACGCTGGTATTCACAAGATGTAATGATATGGTTGAGAACAAACAGGGTCACGGAGAACGCATAACCACCTGTGGCACTGAAAACGACACGCATTTCAAATGACAAAAACTCCACAACACGCTGCAGCCAAGTAGATGGAACAGAAATAGAATCAGGTAGTCGCAAAGTAAGCAGGCAAATGTTCAGCAAATACTTTTTAGCTCATTCCTTGCCGTTTATGGGTGACATGTTAACAAAGAGCGAAAGTAAAGAAGAAAGAAAAAAGAAAGAAAAAAAAAGTAGCCGCAACAGAATACAAAGTGGAAACAGTTTAAAAGCACTGAGCTGAGAAATCTTTCATTAGCTCATGTAAATGCTACTTGGCACATATCTGAGAGCGTCTGGACGGATCGCCCGCGGCGATTTGGCGCGCTCGTACACATCCCCAGGCTTCCTCTGCCTCCCGTCGCTCCAGTCAGCTGACAGCCTGGCCCCGTACCCCGTTCCTGAGTCTTGATTTCACACCGCTCCTCTATTTCCATCCTAACAGACTGAGCGGAACGGCACCTCGCCAGGAGCCGCGGCGACTGATTAGAGCCCAATTAGTTGCCCTGTTCCCGGGCTCCTGTGAAAAGGAGGCATGTCATCTCGCTTCTGAGCCCAGCTCCAGACGGTACGCTCCGTTCTCATTTTCCGGGAGTTTACAGGGAAAAATTAGACAAGTGGAAGAACTAGGCCTTTAAAATGACCTGACCTAAATGGGTGACAGTGTTCTATGATACGGTATTTTTGAATTTTGAATTATATTTTAGCTTCAGCGGATTCCCTCCAGTGTTTTCCCTTTTCCTATAAAACCTCAAATCGGGGTTTGAGGTTGTCCCAGGGTGCTGAAGGTAACGGGTCGGCAACTTCAGTCTCAAGAAAACTGAAGACAGACAGGTGGTGGTACTTGATTAAAATGTTGTTTTTAGCTAATTGCGGCATCCGTAGTTATTATTTGCATGTTTATCAAAGTCTATATTGATAAAATAAGCAACATTTTCAATGGAAAAAACCCTTTCTGTCACTACTTTTTGGAATAAATGGATACATCAGCTCAACAACAACAATATTTTTTGTTTTTAATCTGCTATTTAGGTCACTGGCTCGTCAGATTGGTGTAAGGTGCTATTACACCAAGGCCTGCCACCATCACAGATTTTCCTGGATGATAAATTGTCGCTAAAATAATTGCGATAAATGATTATATTGTTGTTTTGAGTTTGTTTTCCAGTAATTCATCGACAACAGCATAATAATGCGAGTTTGCCCTCTCAAACCCTCAATGAACCTTGATTGTGCAAAGAACATTCAACCCAATTACAAAACAAGAAAATAAAACCAGACAAGTTCAAAAGCAATAAATGAAATGGAAGTGAAATCCGCACATAGCAGAAACGATAAATGGACCGGGGAAACAAAACAAAACAAAACTTCAGAAATGACCAATCAGAATGGAAAGTATCAAGGTCATTTTAAGTTATCATGCAAACACAAAGGTTCCAGCTGAAAAAGATGAATCGTGTTAAAATCCATATCATTGATTCATCAAAGTCAGTGTCTTTCTCTGTCCGTCCCAGCTGGCTAGCCGTGGAGATGTGGTCTTTACAGATTGCATTTAATCCACAGAAATGTTTAGAGATCTCAGTTTTGGCGACGTTTTATCAACTTCACGTAGCACGACAGCCGCAATTCACACCGATAACTAACAGTGAGGCAAACATGTCTAATAGTGTGACTTCCTGCTGTGTTTGGCATGAGTGAGAATTTTGCCCTCCAATTGACTAGAGAAACTTTAACTTTCCCATGAAAGCCATCACAGGGCTGTACGTGTCGGCTGCAAAGAGGCCCTTGCCTTCCAGCTCAGCATTTAGTTCATTCATTAGTGCAGCCGCATCGACAGCAAAGGCCATGTCCGCTATCTGCTCTGGGATGTCCTTGTCCTTCCTCTCGCTAAACTTTGCTTTTAAGGTCCGATGTACTCGATTCATTTTGTCTTGCCTTGGAACAAAGTGTCATCTTAGCGCGGGGGACAACACCAAGCAGTCTCTGATAAGCTCCACATCTGAGAATGGGTTACCGTGTCTTGTAATTTACTCAATAATTACAAAGCTAGTCCTGGCTGCTGAGGGCCTGGAAGAGTGGGGCTTTGTAAAAATAAAATCCTGTTGCTTTCGCAGTTTAGCTGCCGCTTTGTGTTCACCACACTAAAGAAATGGTCTTTACTGATGATTTCAGCAAAGAAACATTCATTAGTCCTCGCTGTGCTGAAAAACTCTGCATTATGCATCGATATATTGCAAAGTAAGGGGAGTTGCCCTTTTTCTACGAACCTATGTGGCCTAGTCAAAGATGGTCAGCGCATAAAATGTGGCTGGTGGACTAAAACATGCCCAGTGTTTTCACCCCGGCCAGTCCTGTAGAGTCGGTGATATTGGGGACAGAAATTGCAACATTTGCTCCATTTTCATTCGGCGCATTTCGCTTTCCCCCTGCCTTGTGTCCAACAGTCCAAACTCATTGAAAAGACTTGTTCACCTCCGCTTGGTCCTATTTACCCAGAATGCCCCTGCGCGACAGTCAGCGTTGAGAGCGGTCTCCGGTCTGCGTGCGTCCACACAACGCATTTGAACCGCACCAGAGTTCACAGCGTTCGAAGAAGCACAGTAGGACTTTTTGTGGTCTGCATCCGACTCTGCGTAAGAGTCACGAAAATGATTTATGGCTTGAAACAAAATGTACGATTGTTTCTTAAGTTCACGTTTGGAGTTTTGTTTAAAACGGATGCATTTTATTTCGTCACAAAGAACTATGTTATCGTAAAAAACTTAAAAAACTGCGAACTTTAAATAGACTGAGAACGAAGGTTTATTTAGGACCTCCGCAGTGGCAGGCGGCCACAAGGTAACCGGTTAAGACAACCATAAAACCTGGACTGGACTGTTCTAAGCAAGCTACGGATTCTTTAACTCACAGTTTGTTGCATGCTTACCTTAGCGTCTCCTTGGAAACAAAGGTGTTTCTGTGCTTCAGTTTGTGAGGCCCCACTGGACCGTGACATAGGTCTACCGTCGCATCCCTAATCAACACCTAGCATTCGTTCTGAGGCGGTTTAGAGTTTGAAATGGCTTCAAATAGCTACTAAGCGAGAAAGAAATAATCTTCGTTGCTCAGACCGGCGAGGAGCCACGCGTGATTAATGCACAGGATCGCGTCAAATGATGTGGAGTACCACTCTCGACAAAATGGCGGAATAATAAGAGCCTTTAATGTATGGGCCTGAATAATGGCTCGCAGCAGCCGCGACGAGACGCCGCAGGTCCCCCGAGAGTCCCTCATTCGCCACGGCAGACGCACTTGTGGCTTCAAGCAGCCGCGGCGCTCCACCGGAGGCTCTTGAAGTTTCGCCCGGCTCGTTTCATCACCGCCTCTCGTTCCCTTTGTCAAGTCAACTTGACACGGCCGTCCCCGCCACTCACAAAACTTTCTCTTTCTCTGATTAATTGCGAGCCTTTTAGGCTCTCTCGCTTTTTCGCAGCCTCTTTTTTTTTTTTTTTTTACAACAAAGTTAAATGTCTTGCGATGGAATACAGTGGCGGTAAATGCCATATCCTTTCAGCGTGGCAAGGGTAGGGTAATTGTCTCTGTGGCATAATCGTCCCTCAACAAAAGCCGGTGAAAATGACTGGGTTTTAACATAATAAGGAGCACTGTCATTTCAGTCCTCCCCCTCTCCACAAAATCCTCCCTGCCAGCATTAGTTTGCTTCCCTCTGTCACAGGCCATGTTTATCTCCATCTTAGAGCCTCAATTTTACTCTTTTCTTCACTGCCGATGGCCTGTAATTACACCCTTCTGCTCTTTCTTTCTTTTTTTCTCTTTTTTTTTTTCTTTTTGTGCTTTTTTGCATACAGCGGCAGTGGGGGAAAGCAGCAGTACAGCCGGCTATAAATGTCAACGAAACGCCAACGAAATTCACCAGAAGCGAATGAAATTTGTGCTTCACTCATCCGAGTCGTGACGGCTTTAAAGTCTCCCCGTTTGTTCTTAGAGAGCAGACAGTTGACAGATTAAATCGATATAAAGGAAAAACACAGTCCCTGCCTAACAGTGTTATAATGTCATATTAATATCAGGCTTTCGATAATTCATTTTGACAGTTTTACGGGTGGAAATGATGGCGCACCTAAAGAATACAAGAATTCAATGAACGAATTAGAATTTTTTTTTTTTTTTGTGATACAAATAGGGTCAAAACTGTACATACACACCCTAATATGTACATGCATCTGACTCCTATTTGGAAAACAGCGAGATCGTGATATGATTCTATGAACATGTGACAACTCTTCCAATCAGTAAAACTCTTTTAAATCTGTTGTTTTCTCGCCACAAACTCTCCCTTCAAGCAGTAGATTGTAGAGTCTTCAGCAGGTTGGATCTAGCCTGGTAGTAACCAGCGTCTTGTTCTACTCTCGGCTTCGTACAGAGCGTCTGGACTGTTGGCTGGTGAGAAACGGTGACCTGTTGGGATTCTCTTGACGTTTGAAACGGTTGCATCTGATTTTAAAACCCAATCGCCAACGTTCAGCTGAGGCTTTTGGAATATGCCGGCCTGTCCCTGAAGGAAGCCACGTTATGAGGCATACGGGTCATTTTGTGTGCTTTAAACAACCAACTGCGACGAGAGAAGCGCCGACATAAAAAGTATTGATAATTTCTCTTGGCTCGACTTTACTTGATCTGTGTTTTTGAAACGGACTGCATGGCTCCGCTCACTTCCTCAATTGCCACTGGCAAACTACAAACCTGTGCATGTGGACTACAATTCTACACCAGGAAATCAATGTCAGGGTTCTTTGACATTGAGAAAAAAGATTTGATACATTCCAGAAATGTCATTTTATCCTTGAAGAACGTGCTTTAAATTCTAAACACCAAGTTGTACGTATGTTAGGGATCATCGTCCATCTGATTGGTTGATCGTTGGCAACAACAGTCTGTTGGGCCTGGGGAAGCTGTACGGTCCAGTCGTCCTCCAAGCTGTTGGTTTCAGAGTCACTGCCTTATTTCTGGGGCTGCACCCTACAAAACTTACTTTGTTGCGTTTTCACACCAGTAAAGACCAGAACCGCCCTGACCGCTTTCCTGACAATTTGGAGTCAGACGACTGACACTTGGTTTACAGCTGGGTGTTCCAATGTGAAAAGACTTCCAGAACAAACAGCAACATTCACCTGAGAAAGAGAGGCCCAGTTCAAGACAAAACCTGAACAGGGTTTGGGTCCGGAAAGTAGCCAGTTTGGAATAACTACCAGTTCTCACAGGAAAACTGGTCAAATATGCAAACATGGGATTTGTCCAAATCTCATCAGGTGTGTAGGTACATTGTTTTAGCCTGCATGTTGAATTTTGATAAGAAAAAAAAAAATTCACATTAAAGCCAAATTTTTTTCCACCAGTGTCGAAACTTTCTAAAATTATATACTATATTATGACTCTATTCTAGTAAAACTGGTTTAAATTACACTTCAGAGTATTAACATTTTCTTCTTCACCCTGACGTATGGAAACCTTTGACCCGCGCTGTAGAATCAGTGGAGTAAATCTATCAGGTAAAGTGAAGATCCAGGGAGCAGACTGGTGACAAATATCCTATTATCTCCTTTTTTTTTTTTTTTTTTTTTTTTTAGGGATCTGGAGCAGCATACATTTCCCACTCTTGACAACAATCACAAACACTAAAGTGGATTCTAAAAGGGCTGACAGTAAATTTCAGGCTTAAAATTAAGCCGACACAAGCGCGATTCGAAGAGCAGCGGCGTCGGGGTGTGCCACTCTGCAGAGGATATACATCTCCTCCAACTTTAAAGCCCACGACGCCATCAGTGTCGCATCGAAAACAGAAAAACCACCTCAAACTGTCACACAGCTCCTTTGCATCCGCCCCTCCCCTCTCTTCCATGTTTGCTCCTCTAATTCTCTGACAACATTCGCTCTGTCTGAAGAGCGCAAAGGCGCGGGGGTAAGTATCACGAAGCGACGCGATGCCGCACCTGCTGCTGGGGAGCTGATGTAAGAGAGGGATGAGCATGAATTAAACATTTTCCGAGGGAAAGTGTGAAGGAGGCGTCTTATTTGTTTGAATAAATGCATAAAGCGCATGCTTGCGAAAGCCCCTAATGTTATCTGTCAAAATTCAAGGTTACCAAATGTGCAAGAAGCGAAATTATGCCTTTTCGTGTAACGCATGGTGATTAGGCTAAATAACTGCTGACGGGAACAGAAGGAGCGGGGTTCAGCTGCGCTGCAGGCCACTCGGCTCGCCTGAATGCGAGGGGGAGAGTGGGTTAAGCTGGCCGGCGGTGTGCGAGAGTTAATTAGGTGCGAGGCGAAACTTTGTGGTCTGAGGATTTTCTTTCACTTTCCCCATAAACTGTATTACCTGCCCAACGTAAAATGGCTTTCACAGTTTGAAGCTGCCTGCATTTAAACATCATTAAAGCTCCAGTATTTGTAACTGGAAATGCACAGAGACATCAGTCGGTGACCAAAGTCTAATCGTTTCCTCCTGTTGGTGAACTCTGCATTTCTGCGCAGTGGCAGGTTGTCCTGACGACGCTAATCTGGCTGGCTGGTTTCTGCGGGAAGAAGAGTTTGCATGTCAGCCATTTTTAATCGCGATCTACAGCTGCGTTTCCTTTGTCAATGTTCCGCTAATAACGAAAAAGAACAATTTCGCAATTGCGATGTTGCTATTGAATGAAAAAGGCAATTAAAATCATACGTGAAAAGGTTTGTTCACATAAGTCATCAGAATCATTCATTCTCCGACTACTTCCTGCTTTCTTCTTCGTTGGTTTGCGCCTTCAGTCACATACGGTTGTTGGTCATGTGACTCACATAAAAGTGTTTCCATTGCAGTTTTGCGAAATAAATTTAGGGCAAAAAAACCAGCGCCAAACCATCTCCCATGTGACGCATACGTTCCGCATCAGAAATGTCGTTTTGGGCTCTTTCAGAACAAAACTATCTGTTTACTAAGTGGAGTAAACAAGAGCCGCACTCATTCAGTACCTTTGCGGCGTTAAGTGTAGGCTTAGCCTCTATCAAAACACTTTTGTAGAGCAACTGCTCTAAAACAGGGTCGCTTCTGCTCCTAATATAAATAAATAATGACCACTCACATCAGAAAGGCTATGAAAGCCGTACTGAGTGCTGTTATAATATTTTTATTCTGGAGCTTTAAAAAGAGAAATAGGCGTCGGAACATCTCTAATTATAACCTTTCAATACCACCGGTTGGGGCGATGTAGATAAAGTGTTTTCATTTAATTACATTATATTTCCATTTGCTTTAATAAACTCTTTGAGCGAGAAACTTTAAAAAAAAAAAAAAAAACACAGCTTTGGTTAAACGCCGTCATGTGCTTTTCCATCCAAGTACAACATGAAAATATGCCTGGAAATTATTAAAAATGATTTCCTCCGAGGCCAAATCGGATCGGCCTTTTTATGAACGCGCATAATCGCTCTACTTTTTTTTTTCTCTTTTTTTTTTGCTTAAACTTGCCATGTGAAGCGCTTAGAGGGAAAACAAAAAAAATCTCCTCAGTTGAAAACTAGCCATATTTCAATTTGAACAGCTAATTTGCTAGCCAGGCCACTTTAGCCCTGGTTTAAGTACACTGTGGAGAAGAATGTCATTTGGTCAGTTTAGTTTTAATTTTCTACAGGTATGAGGTTAGACTGAAATCTGGATGACAAAGATTCATTTTCTAATTCCAGGTGATGTAGCCAAACTGCTTATCGGGATGTGCTAAAGTGCTCATTTTCTCAGAGAACACTGAACCTAACGGAGCCCCTGTTATCACTGATGACACTGCAGCATACACAATATTCTGCCCCGTTAAGCCAGGCTGCCACAATTTTTAACAATGTTGAAAATCTTTGCGGCACAAACATCACAGCCAAGTCACCTTGTATCCCTGCATATACTTTATGCAGGCACTTTGTCTGCGATGACGAAAATGTCAGAAGAACAGATGTGCTGCAGATGCACGTTTGTGTATTTATGAAAGTAGAGATGTTATTGTGCATATATGAGCTACGCATATGAGAGTATAATAGTAAAAGACACAGGTGTCCAACGTGTGGCCCGTGGGCCATGCGCGGCCCTCAGCATGATTTCAATCGGCCCCCCTCACCACCAGACAAGATCAAAAATCTAATTTGTTCAATAAAAAAGAAAACAGACATTTCAGAAAGCCAACAGTCGAAAAACCTTCTTAATGTTTCTGGTCATTAAAATTGGTGGATTTTATTTATTTATTTTTTTTAAAAGTGTTTGTTTATTTTCAAGAAGGTAAAACAAAGAAAAAGAAAAATAATAATAAACTAATTTTTGCATGTTTAACTGAAATATGCAAAAAAAAAAAAGAACGTTTAGTTTATTTTTATGTAAGAGGAATCTAAAATAGTTGATGTTCTGTAACATTTGCTTCACAAATTTATTTATTTATTCATGTCAGGAATCCATCAAATGTGTTTTTGATGCACGAAGGCAAGAGAAAAAAACAGTGCAAATGAACTTTGACCTTTAACTCAACCATGACCTGCAGTCAATTTGCTAAATTTAAGCCGAACATGAAAATAAAGCAAAAATGGAAATGGAGAAAGAAGGTTAAATATAAAGGGATGCAGTTTGAATCGGTTCCTATTCCAGAACTTATAGATTATTTAGTTTGTTTAATAGGGTATTAACTATTAATGCGAATGAATTTGATTGCATTTTCAAACTCATGAATATTAAGAAATTATTTCCCAAAAGATTTTTTTTTTTTTCTTAGAAAATACAATTTCAACATTCTAAGACAGTTTAATGCCAAACCATGACAAGACTGAAGTTTACAACTATAAAAGCTGATGTGTCGGTGCTGAGATTACAGGATGTTTACCTGACCATGGTTTTAATGCCGTTCTAGCATTTTTTTTTTATTTATTTATTTATTTTTTTTGTGCAGAGTGGTTCTTGCTATTGATAGCACTCAGAATATTCTGGGACGTTCCAACCACTTGGCAGGTTGCTGGAGTTGGACGCCGTTTAGTTTTGCTTGGCATCGACTCTAAACAGCAGTTTTGGCTGACGGAAATTTCCTTCTTTTCAACCACTTAATGAAAAATATAATGTGCAAAACAGACCATTTCGGCCAAGTAGACTATTTTTTTTTTTTTCTCTTTTTTTTCCTGCTTTTTCGCAGAGCATATGCGTGAAATGACAACACCTTCAAAGTGACAGCGGTGCAGTTCCTGATAGCAAAAACCGGGGGGGAAAAAAAGAACAAAAAGAAATAAATAAAAAGTGAGCCTTATTGGAAATTCACTTTCATCAAACTGCAGAGACACGCAGACGGATCGAGGCACGCGGAATAAATCGTATCCGTCACCTGGACTCAAACTGCGCCGTCCCGGGCAGGAGATGTTCTCGGATGTTGCGCTATCAGAAACGTTTAATCTCGTTTCATGCCACTCACCAATAAAACCACCGCGAGCTATTCCTGAGGCATGAATCGCTTTACCGGCGACGTTTATTAAATATGCTCTAATTCCTCTTTCTGCTGGATTTTGTTTGCACGATTACCACGATGCAGTAACCAGCAGCATATCTGTTCTGCGCCGTTGACGGTGGAGAAGTCTCTTCGCTGTCAGTTCCAGGCTTTCACATCCGAGAGGATCTGGCATTTATAAAGCTTTTAAATGATTTCAACTTAACCTCAAGGGTACAAAACCACACAACACTGGTTGCATCTAAAGCACTGATGCTATAAGTATGAAGAAAATACATGTGATATATGAACAGATAAATAAATACATCAAACTGAAGATCAGAGATTTGTGACTGACTTTCGGTTTGCTTGGTTTGTTCCTGAATTTAGCAGATTTCTCTGAGCAAATGTTGAATAATAACGAATATTTTCTCAAACATTTCTGCTTAAGTGGTCAGTAAGTATCGGTAATGGAGGCGTGTCCTCCGCGCTTCCGAGGATACGACATCGTTCGTCTTTATTTCCATAAATGCCAGATTTATGTTGTTTCTCATTTGCTGACTGTTGTGTTATTTAGTGTAAAAAAAAACAACAACATTTTTTTCCTGAGGAAACAGAAGCACGAGTTTCTGAGATTTCCGTTTCCGAAAAGGAAAAAGTGAACTCTGCTGCTACGTTTCGCTTCTCAACTGCTGCACTGCTTTGTTTAGGTCTGTCGCGTTGAACGACAATAAAACGAAGTGAAACGTGAGGCTACAAAGTTGCACCTGCTGCTGGCGTTCCTACTGAAACCAGGAAGACAGAGCATCCAGTTGTAAAAGCCTCCCGCTGCTTCCCTGCAGCTCAGAGAATAAACTTTAAAATGATTCTATTAGTTTATAAATCACTGAACAGCTTAGCACCAAAACACTAAATTTCGTAAGGATAAATCCGCCTCAGGAGACGGAAAATACAATGGTATTGTGGTCCCTAGATCAAATTTATTTAAGACCATTGTCTCCAACTCCAACAGTTACAGACCTTGAGTCAGGTTTGACGAGCCACTTTTTCGAAAATCTGTCCACTCATCTAAGTCCAAGTTGCTCCACTTTAATGTGTCGCGACTAAATCGACGGTTTCATAAATCTCAAACTGTGACATCGATGATACTGAACGCCTTCGCACCATGATACATTAGAGAACTGCTGCAGTTGTTTCAACCTTCCAGGCCTCTGAGACTCTGGTTCTGCAGAACCAGAACCAGAACCAAACATGGACAAGCAGCTGTCAGCTTCCAGAGCAAACTTCCAGAAAACCGCAAAACACTGAATTCCTTTAAATGAAAGCTAAACCCCATCTGTTGACAGCTGCCTTTGATTAGTAGTAAGTGAACATTGATCGACATATTTGACGTTGATGACATTGACGATGCCATTTGACGAAGTGTAACATTTACTGCTTGTCTGGTTGTTCCTGTTTGATGTTGTTATGGTGTAAATCGCTATGCCGATAAACTTGACTCGACACTTTGGGTCTCACTGCAACTCCAACCGTTTTTTTCTGCAATTGAAACGAAATCCGAAGAATGCACATGCGCGTACGCGTTCCCTCGGTAAGACTCGAGCGGTACGGGCTAACGACCCGCGGCTGCAACGTGCCGATCGCGCATACATCATCTCGACGAACCACCGGAGGAAGACGCTCATTAGACGGGACGGTCATTACGGCGGGCGGCGTTTAATGCTCGGTTAACCGCACCGACTTGTGGAGCCTCGTGTCTCTATCTGCAGAACATCTCTGCTCTCAGTCTGACCATTTTTTCTGGCAACCTTCAGGCTCGGGTTTCCTGTAAGTGCTTTGATCTCTGATGGACGGGATCATGGCACCCCGGCAGGTAGCTCTCGACGTTTTCAGCCCGTAACCCCTGCAGCCCACTGACAAGGTGAGAAAATCTGCAAAGAAGAGACAGGAAGTGACTGCTTCCACTTGTGTCCTGACTGACGGCTGAGCGGGGGGGGACCGTGTCGAACATGCAATGTGAAAGAGGGGGAGGACTGGGAGTATGATGGGGGCGGGGGGGTGGTTAGGGTCACATTTGCGGGAAGGTGTGTCTCTTCAGAGCACCCTGGTGTTGCCTTAACAGCGATGCTCAAATCAAAGCACAGCCGCGCCACAGGGAAATGGAGTCTGAGATGCAGAGCTGTCATCGTTTAGGCTATAAATCTTTCAATTCCAACCCCGACTGCACCCCACCCCTCCATCACCCATCTGTACATCCGGGTTGCAGAAGCCGCCGCTCCGCAGGAAGGTTTATTTCTCCCGAGGAGAACGTTTGCAGATTTCGGCGCCGGGAAAGCCGGGTGGGGAAATAAATCAGAGCTCATAGCAAGTATTAATTTGACAAGCCGGGAACAACGCGGGCGTCGGAAATAGGGCAGAGTGAGGTGTAACGACAAGTGTGCGTGCTCGCGTGTGTGTGTGTGTGTGTGCGTGTGCGCGTGTGTGTGTGTGTGTGTGTGTGAATTCATGCGCGCTTGTGGTCACTGCTAATGAACTGGGTGTTTGATTTGCTTGTGGACACAACTTTCAGTGGTGTGTTCACTAAAGCCTCTTGTGTGAACACAAACATGGAGCGTGTGTGCAGACGCCAGGAGCGCCAGCCGGGGGAGGGGCAGATAGAGGGGGGGGCAGAGCCGGCCTTTGTATTTTCATACCCAACCTCTTTCATTTAGGAACGTAAAATTAGGACATGGAAGTCGGTAAGTTGCAGCATTTATTTATTCATTCTCCGGCTAAAGGGGCAACTTTACTTCATGCTATAATGTTTCCTCATCAAAATCATACTTGATTCCTTCATGAATGTTTGAGAAACCCTTTGATTTCCCGTGGCAACCATTCACTGGTGCAAAACGCCTGGTTGGACCCAGCCACCCCAGACCAGATCTGCAGTTTTCAAGCTTCAGAGGTTCCCCCCACAGAGCAGCCCTCGCCCACTCAGCTCCTTCAGACTAGCCAGCAGCAATTAGCAAACAGCGCATCTGCTGAAGCAACGCAACAGCGCATTACAGGAGCTACTGTAACACTGGTAAAAACATTGTTAAAGGGTTAAAAGAGAAGTCATGTAGTGATAACTTCCTGAAGGTGGAGTTTCAGCAAGAGCAGGAGCTTCTTAAAGAGACAGAGCCCCAATTTCAAGACATCAAATTACAAAGTCAACTTTCTTTTAAGCCATATATGATATAAACCGCATAGCGCTATAAAAAGGCACTATGTGCCTGGAAAACACATTTTAGTTTGGCTGTAGAACACCTGTCCCCTTGCTTACAGCAACACCTGAAAAAAATTGTTGGACATTATACAAAAATACATTTTCCATCAAATCATTAATAAAAGTGTCATCTTTATCACAGCGGATGGAAGCCCGGAGTTCAGTTTCCCACACATTTAGCATTTTTAAATAAAGCAACCAAAACGCAAAATTTCATCTCAAAAATATGCGCCTCACAAAACGATACGGCCCTGTTCTGGGTAGAACATGCACCTCTACACTTGGCTTGGGTTCCTTTTGAATCCATTAGATGCAGGGGCTCAGCCCGTTGCCTTGGCTTCCTTAATGGAGGACTTCAGCTCATCTGCATTGTTGGCTCAGGTGTCTCCCATCTTCTTCTTGACAAACGTCCAGAAATTCCCTGTCGGCCTCATTCCAGACACTAAGTGACTCCACGGTTGTTCCGGCCGGTCAGCAGAGGGCGCCATCAGGTGCTGCAGGGTGTGGAGGTGGACGGGATTTCGCTCATTACCGTCTGGATCTCTGAAACTCCTACTTGGTGCCTCTCCACTTTTGCTCCGGATTTTGGGATCTTGGCTTTCAAACGAGGAACAAACTTATCGTTATGCGAGGTTTCTTTATAAACAAAAAAAAAAGCAAAACAAAAAAAAATCTGTGATCACTGAAGCAACAACCAACTTTTTCGTGACATTTTTGTTTATGTAGCTGCACCTGTAGTTGAGATAGATTTTTCCAACAACTCCCCCCTGCCAAAACGACCAGCGGGGCCGCCGCCAAGGCCGCCCCATTTTCAAACTTTCTGGAGCCGCCCCTGGCTCAGGCAGCGTCCGCCCCCTACCCTCACCTCCCTCCAGCCCCACTCCCTCTGTCTGCTGCGCACAGCTCTGCTCAGGAAACCAAAATCACCTGCAGAGGCAGGTGCACACACGCGCCTCACATCACGCGCTTTTCCAACATCCGCGCGCGCGCGCACACACACACACCCACGCACAGCGACACTTTGACACACACTTATCCCCACTCGCCTGTCAACATCCAGCACAAAAAAAAAAAACACACACACAAAAAAGCAAAAAATTGCAATTTTCCACCAAATTCGCGCAGAGCATCGTGTCCTGAATGCAACTTAAGCGGGGAAATAAAGCCTCTCAAACTGTCGGGCGCACAGCAGGTTGCGCTCAGATATACATATATTTCCGTCCGTCTGTTACATTCCTCTACTGGCGGCTGATTCTGCGGGGAAATCCTGCATCCAACTTTGTAAGGACGCCGCCAAGAAGCTCCGTAATGAGCGCGAAGACGAGACCGAAAATCAGGTCAGGCAGCCCGCCGCTCTGCAGCGAGCATCCCCGCGGCTCCCCGCATTCATCCCGCACAAGTTCCGCCGCTTTCGCTCCAACTTACCGATGAGAGCCAGATGGAGAAAGTACAGTCCGAGGAAGTCCATAACGGAGGAATTCAGATGGATGCAAATCCCGGCCAAGGAGATAAGGCGTTGCGCCGCGATGAGGAGAATAATAGTAATTTAAAAAAAAAAAAACAAAAAAAAAAAAAAAAAAACAGAAGAAGAAGAATAGGAATAATAATAATGAAAAACTAGAAATTTTTTTTAAAAAAAAAACAGGACTCCCCTCCTTCTGCTGTAATTGGCAGCGAAATTAAAGAGCGGAAGAGTCGCAGCTATTTCTCAAGTGATGACTGGCCACTTCCACTGACGCTGAAATCCACAGCAGTGCGTGAAAAAACAGCAGCGGAGCCGAGCAGCATCTTTTCTTTTTCTTTTTTTTTCTTTAAAGGAGTCAAACTTTTTTTTTTTTCTTTTTCTTCTTCTTCTTCTTCCCTTTTATTTCCTGTCCTGAAGGCGATTGTAGCTCCGAAATTCTCAATAAAGATGCTGGGGATTTTTTTTATTTATTTTTTTATACGTATATATAAAAATTAAGAAACATATTTAAATATATATACATATATATATTATATATGATATTTTGTTTCAAATCTTGCGCCTATTGAACATCCCTGACTGCTTCATCAGATCCGTCCCGCGGCTGTTTGCTCTCCTCTTCGCCTCCACCTGGAAACTGCGGATGAATCACTGAATCACTGGCGCGTCGGGGTTTTTTTTTCGGAGAAAAAAAAACCCCCTCGTCCCCCCCCCCACCTCTTCTTCTTCTTCTTCTTCTTCTTCTTCTTCTTCTTTTGCGCTTTCCCACAATGAGAGGCAGCCCCTGTGATCCTGGCTGATGGGTTGTGGGGGTTTTGGGGTGAGGAGGGTGGATGGGGTGTCCAGCGCCTTTAGAATAAAAATAGTGATAATAATAATAATAACAATAATAATAATAATAATAATAATAATAATGATAATACAAAAAAAACTGAGAGGAAAAAAAAAAATCCAATCCCGGCCAAAGAGTTGAAACAGGGCGAGTGAAATCGATAGCCTATTTCACACAGCCATAAAATGGAAATAACAAAACTGGAAAATGGTGCATAGCCTGTGCAGGAGGGTGTGGGTGCAGTTCATCTGCTCTTTCACCTCATAGTGGAGTTGTTGTTGTTTTTTTTTTTCCCACCTTGTTTTTTTTTTTTTTTTTTTTAAAAAAAAAAAAAAAAAAAAAAAAAAAAAAAAAGGAAACTTGTAGTAAAATGGAATAATTTGTGATTTGCGTTGACGTGTGAGGAAGCGACATCATAACTGTGTCGCCATAAAGAGCCTCATCTGTTAGCGCGACCTGTTCCGGATTGTTCTTTAATAACAACACTTAACATCAACGAGTTTTGGAGAAGAAAAACCTAAGAAATTGGTCTTCCAAGTCTTGAATTTTAGGCAGTTCGTTCTGGAACCTCATTGGCCGCTGCTGAAGCCGGAAGTTTACGTCCACACATCAACAGTCACACAAAATAAAAATTCTTCTGAATTTAAGACAGACTAAACTAATCTTGTTTTGAACGGCCAAAATCATATCAGTTTGCTAAATGTCACAGTAACGTGAGAATCTGTCAAAGATTTATTTATTAAAGGCTTCAAAATCGAAGGCCAGATGACGACGAACTGCTGATAGGTTACCTGACACATTTGAGTTAATTGGAGGCTCTCCTGTGGATGTATTCCATAGCCACACCTCCAACACACCGCTTCTTTGTTTTGAAAGATATAAGGAAGAGAATGAGGAGTTCCATGAGTCTGATTCATCCTCAGGAACAATTTCCGCGATTCATCTGTTCAATCACCTATACGAGAGTGTAGACATGATGGGAATGTCAGGCATAAAGTTTAGGTCCAATTGGGTCTTCCAAATGGAGACCTGACATCAAGCTGATGGATTAGAGCACAAACTCTTGAGCCAGGCATTCTTGTCCAACACCAGTGTCTGACCTCACTCATGACGCTTAAACGCTGCGGAAAGCCTCAGCAGATATGTAAAAGGTGCAAAAGGTAGGCCAACACGTTCCAAAAAGAGGGCGATTAATGATATTCCCTCATCAGAAACATACATGGAGCAATGCCTCATTCTTTAATTCTTTAACCTCCATGGCAACCATTCCGCTTAGCAAAACGCCTGGGTGGAGACGCCGCTCCTCCTCTAAAGCTTCTGTGCTTTCGCCTCACAGAGTCCTCCCACTCTCAGCTCCTTCAGACTAGCCAGCAGCAATTAGCAAACACCTTACGGAACGGTGCATCTGCTGAACTCATTATAGGAGCTACTTCTCAATGCAACACTGGTAAAGACGTCGTCGTTAGAGGGTCAATAGAGGAGCCATGTTGTGATCACTTTCTGAAGGCGGAGTCTCAGAAAGAGCAGGAGTTTTTAAAGAGACAGAAGCCCAATTTCAAGGTGTTAAATTACAAAGTGGAGTTTCTTGTAAGTCTTATTTTATATACAGCATTTTTATAACAGTCGAAGGTAACATAGTTGCTCAATTTTGCTGCAAAAGGATACCATGTGCCCAGAAAATACATAGTACCTCAACCTTAAGAAAGGTACATCTCGTGAGTTTATACTTTAGGTGTATTTGGATTTGTCTGAATAGATTAAATTCACATTAAATCCAAATTCCCACCGAGTTCCTGTTTGTATCCTGCACCGAATTCCACCTGAAGCGCAAAAGTGCAACTCGTATGCCTCTTTAGGAGCCCAAAACCAGCGTCACGTCAATTCTGCAGGGATGTAAACCTAAAGCCGTCGACAGAGCGTCCTCACGCTCTCCTTTCAAAACAAAACCAAGAGTAATCTATTTCCATCTGGGTTTTTGGGGCAGCGGCAGTGATTGACGCATTAGGCAATCTTTACTGTGATT
The DNA here is from genome assembly GCA_010277015.1 of Poeciliopsis turrubarensis. Taxonomy (NCBI): domain Eukaryota; kingdom Metazoa; phylum Chordata; class Actinopteri; order Cyprinodontiformes; family Poeciliidae; genus Poeciliopsis; species Poeciliopsis turrubarensis. Next base: position 596,725 of record VMRN01000046.1, on the reverse strand, counting down.
ATTTTCAGATGTAACCCACTTTTTTTCCTCATCTTCTGCTCCACGCGCCCGGAACATCCCGGTTTAGATCCGGGAGAGGCCGCGCGTCAAGGCGTCAAGGCGTCAAGGCGTCAAGGCGCATTAGCCCGGAGTCGCGCGCGCCGACAGCCGCTTTGCGTGTTCGGTTCTGACATCACTTTTCATGTTTCGTCCAGAGTCTGAGTTTTCTTTCAAGCTGCTAAAGCTCTCGCAGCTGACAAATTAAAATTTGAGCAGTGGCCCTGTTGGGAGTTGTTTTCCCTCCTCGAGCCTATTCTTGGAAGTTTTACAGCTTCTCATTGACACTTTTATCTGAACGCTTGCTTGTGTAGTTGGTAAAAAGAAGAAAAAAAAAAGAAAAAAAAAAAAAGCCAGTTATGGAAATATAAGAAAATTGACACCTATTTTTTTGTAAAAGAAAATAAAAGCCTCAGACGCCACAAACCTCTTTGAAGCCATCTAGTCTTTTCAAAAGGAGCGTGGGGACACTGTGACTCTGACGATCTGGTTGCTCAAACAGTGGGAGGGCTGAGAGTAGAGACTCTGCAGGGGGTGAGATGCGTCTGGGTGGATTTGTGAGAATTCCTCACAGCCCGCCGCAGCCTTTGTCGTCGATTTCTCCACTGAAAAGCCAAACTGTGTCTTTCGGCGTCTTTATATCCGTGGGGTTTTCTCTGCGGCCCTGCGGACGCTTTCAATTACTTCAGGGTCCAGACATAGTCTCCAAAGCCAGCATAATATTTAAACACTCTTCCAGATCTTCCAGGTGCCAAGCATGGACCAGGACAAGATGGAGAGTAAAAAGTTTGAAATGTGACTTACACAAAAGAGGCAAAAGACAAAAGTGCCATGCATTTATTTATTTATTTATTTATTTTATCTAATCGTCAAAATAAACATTTAAGGGTGGAGCGTTCTGCATCTTTGGCCACTATAGAGAGTGAAACACCTGAATGTAGTGATTTGCATAATAAATCCATATATTCAGCAATTTGACGTCTTCTGTAAATACAAACGGGCAATTTAGACTCGTGTCTAATTTTCTTTCCATTTCTGAACTGTGCTCCACTTTGTCTCAATCTACCACATCGCTGTGCTTGGCAAGGCAACTCGTGTGTGTGTGTGGAGACTTTTAGGCACATTTTTGGAACTTCTTCTTGCACTGTGTAGACTCAAGAAGAGGGAAAAAAAATAGCAACGGAGTCCAATGGTTTGGACTCCTTGGCGGTGGTCCAGATTCAGATAACCTGAGAACCTCCTCTGCAGGAACAACGAAACCTCGACGCCTTGCTGTTGGGCAAACTGGCCACGGCAGGAGAGGACGATGCAACTGTTCCTGGGGATTTCAGAACACTGTACGCCAACGTTCACCTCACCTCAACCCTACCTTCCTGCGAGCTTCTTCAAATGTACATCGTGTGCCAGAACACCCCCCCCACACCCCCACATCGCACTCTTGTTCAGGGAGAAATATCTCCTGCATCTGCGCCTCTCCATTCTTTGCCTTTTAAAGCATTTGCCACTCTGATGTCACAACCCGGGAGACAATACGGGACACGTGTCTCGCGCGCCAGCCTTGAAGAGGCTTTCGCTCCCCATGAGGTGCTAATTTATCTAATGTATTCGGTTTAACACCATCCCCTGCCTTGCTTCTTTTCATTCGAATTTACAGCATATCTCCACAGATTCTCAGTCTCACAGAGGCACACGGAGAGAATCTAGAGGGTGAAGAAGAGACGGTGGGGGGGGCAGAGGGAGAGGAGGGCGGGGGGAATGTGAGAGAACTGGCGCTACACCACCTACACAATCAAGCCAATTCAGTGCGACTCGACGTTCGCAATGGAGTCACTTTGTAGTCCTGCTATTGAGCGAGGACGGCGCTGAATCAGATGCCGGAGCTGCTTCCAAGGCCGTTCTGCACAAACAAAGTCTGGCTGGGCAACGGAGTTACAGTTACAGGATAATAACCCAAGGCTGACTGCAGTGCAGCTCTTCTGTTTGCCGCCATTCCTTTCACTTAGTATGTCTCAGTCTGCCACCCTCTCTCTCTCTCTCTCTCTCTCTCTCAGTCTTGCACTTTTTGACGTTCTCTTGTCTTGTTTCTCACAACACAGCTTTCTCCGTAATTCAATTATGAGTGTAACTTCGGTTATGCAGTGTTTAGTGGCTGTTTCCTGAGCAGTAGCCCAAGGCTGAACTCTTAGTCTTATTTGCAAGAACAAATGCTCTCGCTCAACATTTCATTAGGTGCAGCTGTTCTATAGTTTAGCATAAATAAATGACGTGGCAGCAACTCGACGCATGTAAGTGTCAAGATGCGAGGAAGGCAATTGGCTAAAGTTCCAACCGAGAATCAGGAAGCGAAAGAAAGGCGGAGTTTAACTGTAGTCCCCTCCCTGGTTTTGGAGCGGTCTCCAGTCCGCTTGGCATTCACATGTGCATTCAAACCGCCCCAGAATTCACTTCGACTGAGCCGAGGCTGAGGTTTCTACACAAACCAGAGTTTGCTTTTTTTTTTTTTTTTTTTTTTTTTGGGCCTGCGAGTTCGATTGCGCACTCACACTTCCTCAAACGCACCGTGCATTCCAGCCGTACGAACTGGAGTTGGATTAAAGCGGACTGAGCAGGGCTGGAGAGAAAGCACCCCGAGTCACTTCACACATTTTTAGAGGAGGCGCGTGAACCGTGATTACTCTCTTCAGTGCCGAACACAATCTCAACGCACAACACATCATCAAACCATTCAGCAGATGGGATACGGCAGCTGAAGACCACACAGACAGCTGCTCCTTCCCGCTTGTCGCAGGCTGATCAGAATCAGATTGTGATTACAGATTGGAAAAGTGTTGCCCGGCCTAATGAGTCCGTAATTCAGCTGTAGCGTCGAGACGGTTGGGTCGGATGCGTGGAGGCGTGGACAATAATCAGGAATATTTAAACGTCACAGCACCTGAATACTAACAATCATGTCCCTGCATTTCCTCTATGATCTGATGGCGACTCCTGACTTGATGAAGTCAACTATCTCACACCGAGTTCTTGAATATGACAAGAAGTTCACTGCAGGGTGATAACATTCGCAGTCGGGTCTCGGTCTGACGGAGCGTCTTTTTGATCTGGCTGTACAAGGTCGGATCGGTCTGACCTTTGCTTTGTGCTGATGTATCGGCTCTGCGGTCCGTCGGTACCGAAAAGCTTGGCCCTCAGACCTGGGTTCAAAACGCGCCGGCGTGACAGACTCCGATCGCCGGGGTTACGAAAACGGGCGTCTCGGTTCGCGACGCAACATTTTGATGGTCTGCAGAGACTCAGTGGATTGAAATGGACTGAACAAAACAAACACAGGGTTCAACAGCAGTACAACGCTGGTCAATATACAGAGTGCTCTATGGAACTCGTGATTAGTTTATTTCCTAAAGGACACGTCGCAAAAAGATCAAGTTTAATGAACTTTAATTACATTCTCAGTAGTAGCAACACAAACTCTTTCATTTATGCTGTATTTATGAAGGGATATGATAATAGCTCACCTTGTCTCCTTTATGAGAACTGTCCTCATCTGTAAGCGCCGTTTATATTTCACAGTAATAGAAAAAGCTGAGTTTACATCATTCTCCACTGTAGTCTGCAGGATTTCTATCGTAAAGTTTCTTTAATATTTACTGGCTATGGCACAAGCCGTTTGTTTGCTGAGTTAGTTGTTTTTTTTTGTTTTTGTTTTTTTTCCAAAATCAAGAACCAGTTACTTATATTAAGGTTAATACAAGTAACCTCGTGTTACTTATATTAATATAGTTTTTGAATATTTCTGTATTCAAAAAGTTAAGATTTCCTATTTAAAGAGCTTTAAAAAGATTCCAAAAAATGTGCAGCGGGATTGGAGTGATTCATAGCAATAACCCTCATAGAAAAATACTGAGAAGCTTCTTGCTTATTTTCCTCTGAGAGCGTGTTTTAAGGAATATGTGAAGCTGTGAAAAAGATACTTAATTTAAAACACTTGGATCATATTACACCTTTTCACTGAGAGTCAAGGCTGTTCTTTTTTTTTTACAGCGATAATAGACACACAGTCGGGTAAAGAACTTTCCATTTCAGGGGCCTTACAAAAAAATATTAAAGTTTATTAAGAGAAAGGAACATTTTAAAAGTCCTGTTGAGCCATTAAATTTGATATAAGGGGCAGTTATTATTAACATTTATTAACTCCAGGAGGACAGAGTCGAAAGTAGATCTCAAAGCTTCTTTTCAGGCAATTTTGTCTGTTTGGATCATCCTCAAAGCACAGGCTGGAACAGAGTAATTGGATAGAAACATTTAGAGCATTTTAGTGTAATGTCAAATCTTCTTCCGTTCTGCAAGGAAGGAAGTTGCACTCATGTCTTCTTCAGAGGTTTTTCCTAAAGTGGTTCTTGGTGCAGAGCCACCTCAGGTGAGGGAAAGAGACAGTGCAGTGTGAAAGCGAAACACACCAGTTGAAAATGTAACCCTCGAGTCGAGCTGTGAAAGAAAGCTTACAAGATACTGGACATGCAGCAGCATGGAAAGTAATACAATGTGAACTTAATTGTTTCTGTAATCTAAGTACTGTATAAATTGGAGCGTGTGCTGTGCTTCATATTGCGTGCTGGTCGATCGTCCATGCAGCTCTCTTTGATGCTTTGGTTTGCTGTCTGTCGCGTGCAGACAGCGTTCTGTCGTGTGCTGGATGGGGGTCAGTGGGCCTCGGCTCAGCTGCTTGCTGCAGCGTTTTGATGTCAGATTTACTCACCAAAGCAAATCAAATGGCGAGAGAAGAGCACAGAACAAACTCAGTGACTCGCGAACAGAACTGCATCAGGGTCTTCTGAAAGCAGTGAGACTTCCTCAGCTGGCGAAGGAAGAACCGTCTCTGTTGGGCCTTTTTACCAAGTGACTTCCTGTTAGGCATCCGCTTCAGGGGTGGTGTGTATAAGTGCTGATTTCCAGAACTATTGATCTATTGGCTACGCTAAACAGGCTTATTATATTTTTGAACAATGTCTAAGATAATGAGATTTTAATCTGGCTCTGTCACTTTAAATCCAAATAGGCTGCTTCTGGCCACGCCCCATAACACCAGCACATTACGTAGCACAGTTACATAACCATAGATCTTCAAAAAGCATGTTAACTTAATGAAAAACTTGACTTTTCCAGCAGCCATTGTACCACGCATACACCGAGACCTGCCGCAATCAGCAACTAATCACACGATAAATTAAAACGAACTCAACAATTTGCATTCTTACGATTAATACTTGTTTCAAAACGCAATTTGTTTGACACACTCTTCATGATACATTTTATCTTTGGTTTCGTTTGTAAGTCGTTTTGATTTCTGTTTGTCATTTTTGGTTGTTGTGCTCTATTTTCAATGTGGGTTTTTTTTCTTTTTTCTTTTACAAAATCAAATTTCTTTAGTCTTTGAGAGGCCAAAGTTACACTATCATAATCGATTCGTTACTTGAAGATGGTCTCAAGACAACAGTATTATCACTCATGTAATATTCCTGCAAAACCTGGTGTGATTTGGTCATCAATAGTCAGGAGGGAACAGAGCAGTGGGAAGAAGACACAGCCCTGCGTAGCACCTCTTGAAGCTACTCCTGGATTTTTTTATTTCACAGAATAAAATACAAACTCAAATCAGAGGTAGGATTTTCTCAAATTTGATGTGTGGCTTTACGCTGCTACTGAATGTGTTTGCAGGCGTTTTAACCCGGGATGGTAAAAACACGAAGCTGCCGCTGTATCACCAAGCGGAATCCGACGCTGTCAGAACGAGACGGGGTTTCTTCCTGACCGAGAAACTTTACTGGAGAAAAAAACAAAAAAAAAACTCTTCTTGGCTTTGAACAGCCAAAATATTTATATTCGTGGAAAGTTTTTGACCCACAATGACATGTGGAGTAAGAAAACAGGTTAGACGTTAATGCAAGCATTTGTTAAAGTTGCTTATGCCTCTAAAAACAGTGTAGCAGCAACAGAGCCAGACTAAAAAGACATGTGTGATATGCAGCTCAGAGTTTATGAACTTCTCCTCACCGACAGTGGAACTGTCTTTCTGAACAGTGTTGCACATCGTTGCTTATAAACCAAGGTTTAGCACCACCTGCAGAACAAATCCGCCACACATACACAACCTAGATGAATTCATTTACCTTCTAAAAGGCTCAAATGATGACACACACTCGTGTTTTTTGTAATCTCAAGGTTTCTCTCCGTGCGAGACTTTTATTTGGGTGCAATTTACTTTTCCACCACAGCAGCCCTTTTTCAGTCGCCGTCTGCTCTTCATTGCCGGGTTGCTTTCACGGTTCTGTGATAAGCAACGTGTTTCTGCTCCTTCCCGTTGTTGCCAGCTAGTTGCTAGACATTCTGAAAGCAACGAAGCCTGAAGCTAAACCTGGAAACGAGAGATTTTGCTTGTGTGTGAGATGTAAGGAGGCAGGTGAAGTGTTTTTGTTCTGGGTGATCGGTACGGACAACCTTACAGACTAGCCACGCCTTTGGCATGTTTAGCAGCTCATCGCGTTTCAGCCTGTTCTTTCAAATGCACGTTAACAACATGAAGAAATGGTTAGTCAGTTTCTGTTGCGCAAATTGAGATGACGAAAATCAATTTGCTAAAAGGAAACAGGACAAAAATTCACGGAAAGGTTTTCGCGCTACGATGAAGGCAAAACTGCGATGGAAACACTTTTTCGCGTGATCAACAGCCGGGTGTTACTACTGATGGAAACGTCCCAGAAGACAGGAAGTCATAGGAGGACAATGGTTTAATGTGTCATTCCAACATGTTGAATTCGTATCTCTTCTGTAAACTCAGCATCATGTGGGTTGTGTTTAACCCCTGCTCCACCGCAGCAGCCCAAGAGGTCGTGCGCATTGAGAGTCGATGTCAAGCCCCAGAGGTTTTCAGATGCTACAAGGCGGATTTAGCTCTCATTTTGATGAATTGTGTTTGTTGTGGATTAAGGGGAAGGACAACGCGACAGATCAGCCACGCCTTCAGCTGCTCGTCATGTGTTGGCAGCGGCATGTTTCAAATGTACAGCAAGGACGAATAGAAATGTGCAAAGTCTATGAGGCCTTCTTGAGAGAGGAAGCAGAAATGGAGGAAGGGTTTAATGCTGACGTTCTTCCAGCAGTGGCCTGAGAGACCTAATTATTCCGTTCATTAGCGTGACGCAAAAAGAAGAGAGAGGTCTTGTTACTTTTTTTCCAACACACAATTATAAAAGAAAATTTCCTTTTAAAAAGTCCCATCAGGAAGTTAAAGGTCATGTGTTTTTTTTGTTTTGTTTTGTTTTGTTTTTTAATAAACCAAGCAAAATATTAGCAAACTTTCTTTGAAGAGTGGCTCCAGATGAGGCTCTGAAAGATTTTTTTTTTTTTTTTTGATTTAGAATATTTTTGAGTAAAAGAACAGGGCGAGCTTTAAAAGATGACTTTCACATGCAGATAAAGAAAATAAACAACAACAAAAAAAAACACACGTAGCCCGAGGAAAATAATGAGATGAGAATTTTGTTGCCTATTTTGACATTCGGGGTCGACTGGAAAGACAAAAGATACACAAATACATGATTTTTTTTTTTATCAAGATCTAAACAAATATTCCAAGGCGGCTGGACTGGCTTAATATAAATCAATGAATTCAACTAAAATGTCTCAACAGGTAATTATGCACTGCAGAGAAATTTGTGAACGTTCACACTTACACGTTTGTTGCTATGAAGATGCTGCAGATCTTCTAATAAACACCAATCGTATTCTAAGTTAGCTATTATTTTTCTTCTTTGGTACAAATAATGCCTCGGCAAAGCCTTCATGTGTGACTCCCTCAGCTTCAGAGCAGAGGTAACGGAGCGCAGACGTTAAAGCAGCAGCAGGTTTTCACCCGAGACCAGAGATGGTTTCTTTCACGTCGTGTAAAGAAGCTGTGAAGGCAAAGCTGCTAAAAATTTCAACCTTCAACCTCGAGTTGAAAATCGCACGCGCACAAAAAAAATGTGCTTTTCACAATCTAACTCCATTCTTACATATTCAGATGAAAAGCGGCCAGCCTTGCGTTGAGCTGAACGAGCCGGCCCAAGGCAGTTCGAGGTAAGCGGCTACGCGTTTCACGTTGCCGTACGATGTGCGGCAGCACGCGTTGCCCTGTGATTCAATACTTTATGGGACGTATTAAAATATTAAACTTTTCAAATTCAGTCGACCTGACATAACTTGACTATTAATTCCTGAAATGTATATATAAATAGCTCCTATGCCGCGCTGAATTAGTGGGCGCAGACACTTGGAGAGCACCGACATCTGCGACATGATCATCAACCTCCAAAGCAGCCAGCGTGTCGGAACGTTTTTTTTTTTTCTTTTTTTTTTTTTTTTACTGTTTTCGAAAGCATCCAGCTTTCAAAAACACTCGAGATGCATTCGACCTCTAAACGTGACGCCGGGGGACCCGATGCCATTTCAGGAGATAACGCTTCCTCCTCCTGCTCATGATATCAATAATTACTCACTGGCAACATTATCTCTCATAAACTTGGGAGGTAGGGATGGAGGGGGAGGGAGGGAGGGAGAAAAAAGCAAGAAAAGTGCCTGGCTAGACATCAACCTGTGTGAGTTTTCCCCTAAGGTAGCCTGTGCAAAAAGAGACGTGCGCGTCCCTGAAGCTACCCAAGGCGTTGCATTTTTAAACAGGCAGATGTGGTGCGATTTTTTAAAAAACATGTCATTCCTTCCTAATTGGACTACGGCTTTTAGTGTTTGGCCCACCGGGCCGAAGAAAAGGCTGCAGCCAGGAGAAAAAGAACAAGCATGAGAATCGAGACAGTTTTAGAGGATGCTGATGATGATGGCAATTTCCGTCACTGAAGAAGACAGAAATGAGGCCTGTCGGAAGCTGAAATGTGTGACAAAGCAGCTAAATATTAAACAGCTGATGTGCCCCTTCTCCATTCCACCGTGATAAAACTCAAATTAAATAGTCTGGCCACGATGATCACTGTTATGTTTGAAGGAACAACTGGAGAGCTTGCAGTCCTGACGGCCCCGTCCCAGCTGTGGTGCACAGGAGTGGCAGCATTATGCCGCGATTCTGTCGAGATCGATTTTGCAATCAACCGTCCTTGAAATTGTTCAGATACATGGATATAGTCTCGTTTTGAGTCCATTGTTAATTAACAGCATAAACTCCGCTCCTTCAGACTGGCCAGAAGCAATTAGCAAACATCTGGTGGAAATGTTAAGGTCATTTAATGATTCGGCTCGTTAAAGTCTTAATAGAGGAGCCATGTTGTGATGACTTCCTGAAGGTGGAGTTTCAGAATAAGCAGGAGTTTCTTAAAGAGACAGAGGCCCAATTTTAAGACGTTAAAACAGGAAGTCAAATTTCCTCTAATACATATTTAATATGTATAACATTTTTTATAACAACTGAAGTTACTTTATGCTGTAAGACGATACCATGTGGCTGGATAATACATGGTAAGGTCTGAATCCCTGACTCCTAGATTTCTAACCATGCAAGATTTATCCACAGCGACTCTCGAAACATACGAGTTCCATTTCATTTCCCTTTGGAGTAAATAAAGTATTCCAAATTCAGTCGATCCAAATGTTTCACTGCAGGGACTAAATGGGGTTCTTACGAAGACGAAAGGACATTATGTGCAAATATCGAAGCAAGAGCAGCCAGGAAGCTGCAGCTTGGGCACACAGTCTTCTGAGCAGACGGTGACCCTAAACATGATGCCAGACGAGTTACAGAGTGACCGGAGGACGACGAGCCCTGACCTCTGTGTTATAGAAAACTTGTGGGTCGATTCATTGACGTCAGTTCTTTCTATATATAAACCGATTCTCTGCAATAATTTTCTGGAAAGTCTAAGTATGATTTATTGACAACAGATCGGGGATTTTTGCTTTCCACAAATTGTTTAAAATACAAAAAAAAATATATATATATATATATATATATATATATATATATTAAATTACATTGTGTGCTAAAGGGCTGGTGTTATGCGACATCATGTTATAATGTTATTCTCTCATCAAAAACATACATTTACTGTTGCCTTCATTCTTTCATATATGTCTGAGAAATCCCTTAATCTCCATGGCAACAAAATGCCTGGTTGGACCAGGCACCACACAGAGCAGCCCTCCCCCGCTCTGCTCCTTCAGACTAGCCAGCAGCAATTAGCAAACACCTGGAGGAACTGAGCACCTGGTGAGCTCACTATACTATACTATAGTTCTCAGTGCAACGCTGGCAAAACTGTTGTTAAAAGGTTAATATAGGAGCCATATTGTGATGACATCATGACGGCAGGAGTTTCTTCAAGAGACAGAGAACCAATTTCAAGGTGTTAAATCAGGAAGTGAAATTTCTTTATGGCGATATTTGATTCATAAAACGTTGTCATAACAACTGAGGGCAAATATTTACTTAATTGTGCTATATGTCTGGAAAATATGTAATACAGCCCCTTTAAAACTGGATTGTCCAAAAAAGCAAAAACCCAAAAAATCTGCAAGAGATTTAATTGTTTTTCACAACAATCTATAGTTCTCGTAAGAGTCAGCTCACATACTGTACAGAACCTACAAGTTACTCAGGCCTGACCAACTGAAACGAGTGGAGCTGCTTGTAATTGTGCTGATATTTTTTGTTCCATCGTAGCTTGCTGCTTATGTAAGTCCGAACAAACGTCTCATACAATCTCTCATTGGCCTTGTGGCATTTTCCGATGAGGTCAGGAAGAACGGGCAGGAAAAACCCATTAGAGTTAATGTTGTTGACCATCCGGCTGTGTCCCGAGCGCACCCCGGAGCCGGTGGCCTCTCTCCCGGCGGAGAAAATCGCTCAACAACAAAGCTCCTTTGGGTTTTTGTCAACAAACGTGACAAGGCCGCTGGACGTTGAGCTCCCGAGAGCTCGGCCCGGTCACTCATCTGGACAATCCAGCGGACCAAACCCAGTCCACGAACAAAGCAAGCCAGCAACCCACAGGACCCCCAAAAGTCCCACTGCCAATATTTCAGAGTCCAACGTCACAGAAGCCCCTCAGAGGACGAACGTCTGTGATCCTAAGGGTCACAACTGTTGCGGTCAAACAAGCCAAGTCAAGAACTTACATCTGTATGTGTGTTTGACAAAACACACAAATTAAATCGTTAAGGTCCGTTGAATGAATAAAACACTTAAACGCCTAAATTTGACTTCTGATTTATTTCGGTATTAGTAATTCCAGCATCTATTAAATCAGCAGCCACGCATGAGGGGAGCAAGTTTTGAATAATGCAACACAAATGTAGCCTCTGCTGGTAATAATATCTTCATATTGGGTAAGCAGACTGGACATGCACGCACTGTCTTAGCTTAGCATTTCCTTTACAGATGGAAACTCCACAGTGTGACCATGCAGAGCCATGCAGGAACACCCAGCTGCTGCTCTGAAGCTGCTTAACACCGAGAGCATGTGAAGAGAATTGATGCACATTCAAATTTCCCATGCCATAATGTGCTAAATCCACCAGTTTAAATTATTCCCTGATTTATAAATAGCAGTACATTATATTATTATGTACAAATAAGGGTGTTTTTACATTCTGTCAAACGAATCAAACTTTTGAAAAAAACTGTTCGCCTCCTTGTCTGTGGAGGCGCTGCACCAGCAACCACCGGAGGAAAAGAAAACCTGAGTGCAACTTTCTTCTTCATGAAATGTAAACAAAAATGGAGCGGCGCCAGATTTCAGCGGTTGTAGGATTTTGTCTTTTGTCTTTGTGCAAAGACCAGGAGCCGTTTCTGCCGCTTGCACTAGACAAAGTCAGAGTTTGTGCTGGTTATATTTACCCAGAATTCCATACGCTATCGGCCACTTCTTGCTTTTGGAGCGATTCTACTTTTGTTTCACGTCAGAGTTCGATTAAAGTGGATTAAACAGGGCAGTGGTGAACGGCACACAGCTTTCAATAAGTTCTGGTCAGAAAATTAAATTAGGGAAAAAGCCTTAAAGAAAGACTCACCTCTTTCATCTGAAAGGTTATAGGTGTTTGAATATCGTTTTCCTCGCACTCTTTTTCAAATATTCCAGTTATTATCATCTAAGTTAGCTGCGGTAAGGCCGTGCCGTACACTGTACCACCACATCTAAAGTTTTGGGGGGTTTTTAATCACCATGCTTGCTGTCTGTTCCTGAAAATTTTAAGATCTTGCCTAAAACCTTCACCTTCACTTATGCTAACTTCCAAAAGAAAGGGATGAATATAAATGAATGCCACAGACTTCATATCATTTCCCCCCCAGCAATTGTGTATCGCATAAAATCTCGATAGAACATGTGATCGTTTGTGGTTGTAACACGGCAAAGTGTGCAAAAGTTCAAGGGTCAGGAACATTTTGCAAGTGGCTGTAAAGTGTCGTGATTTTCCAGCGATCAATAGGAACAGCACAGGAAGCCACAGTTATTCATCTCTTCGTATTATTGGGACTCCTTCACGTCATGCGACGGCTTCACTTCAAAGGCGGGAAAATGAAGGTCGGCTTCAGTGGTTGCGACGTTTTGGGAAAATGCCTTACAGTGTGTTGCTTTGACAGGGATCACAGGCCAGCTCGCCTCGCACACAAACAGCCCCCAACCGCAGACAAATAACAGTGCTGAGTCTGACAGTGCTATCAGCACTGAAAGATGGGTGCTTTTCCTCGAGATGAAAAAGATGTTGACCCTGGGAAAGAGAAAAAAAACTAAATCTGAGGGGAGCGTCAATGCGAGCCCTTTGAAGGTGGCACGATACGCCCCTCGTTTCACCAGCGGACGTGTTTTTCCCCGAGGTCTTTATTGACATGTCTTGCGACATGTTTTGGTCAAAATGCAGCAGGATTATTGAATCACTGTTATCTTCCCCACTCAGACTTTATAGCTCCTCACTTTGCAGAGTGAGACACCCAAACTTTGTTCAGTGTGAGGTGTGTCTTTTGACACAGACGGCGTTCCGCCATCATAGCTCTTCGTGTCTGCTAACATCCCAACAGGTTGCAGAACGTACAGAGTGCTACCTGTCAATAGTGCAGCTTAAACTTTTGACAGCTTGAGGTATTATTAGTGACTCCATTGTACTTTTGTGTATTTTTTTTTTTTTAGTCAGATTGAATGTCATACCGCTAGGTAGGACGGGTTTGAATGAGCCCAAATCAAAAACACTTTGTATTTGCGTTGTCTGGTCCGCTACAAACCCAGGTCTTGCTTTGGTTGGCGTGAACTCTGGTGCGCCTTGAATTTATGTGTGAATGAAGGTGGACCGGAAACCTTTGACCGAATCAAGATGATTTTGTATCAGAAGACAGACAGCAAGTTGGTCTCACTCGCTTTAAAGCACAAAGAGTTTTCGAGTTTCGATATTAAGTGGGTCATCTAATTTCTGAATCATTGTAATTTATTGTTTTTGATTAAGAAATCTGACATACGAAATACTCAATTTCTGTGTGACTAACTGCCCAATGTGGCGCGGTTGATGGGATAACGGTACATAATACAGTGTTGTGGTCCCTCGACTTGAATGGCCTTTCCATCATCCAAATGTTTTGCCAATTTTAAACTGTCAAATAAAAAAAAATGAGAGGAAAAAATGCATTTCAATCTTCTGGTTTAGAAGCTGCGCAAACTGCGATTCATCAAACGTCGACACATGGTTGCAAACTAGCATGTGCCATACAGCTTGCTATTTAGCAACTTGTAATTGTTCTGTCATGTCAGCTAATATAGACATGGGGTTGCAGAGAAAGCCATGCAATTTTAGCGAAACAGCTAATCAGTCATGCTAGGTAAATGTTAGCTGCTCATTCGTCAAATTTTTTGCATGAAAACGTAAACCACCTCGCGCGAGCGTAAAAACTTTTTTGTGAAGCTTTTTCCAATGTTGCTGTTTTCACCAACCTTTTCTGTTGCGATGCGTTGATGGAAACACGGTCGACGACTGTTAGCTTTAGCCTCCACCAGCGGCTAATCTGGATTTATGCCGACTGAGGACAGAGCTAGCTACCACAAGTAAGTTTATATTTTTAACAAAACTTTGTAAAAAGAATACTTCTTTAAATTTTAAATTCCACATTTGAAGTTTCTCAGAGGGCTAATGTTGTGTTCTGACCACATTAAGGGAAAAAAGTAAATATCCTCCCCACCCAAAAAAATAAATAAATGAAGAAAATGTTCAGTAATGAGTGTGTGGCATAGCAGTGGTGAGCTGCGTTCAACAGCACGCTAATGAGCTCACTGAGGGAGAAACGGCGTGGATGAGAAATGGTTTAGTGCTGACGTTCATTCGACAGTCGGCTCACTGAGCTGATTATTCCATTCATTACGGAGCTGGGGAACAGAACCTTGTTATCGGAGTCGCCGCGCCGATTCCCACCTATTTGTTTCAATAATGAACTTTTGACAATCATCGTACAGAATAGAGAGCGTGCTTCAAGAAACCAAAACCAGATTAGGAGGAAGAGAGGGAAAAAAAAAAAAACATGATTGCGCCGCAAAATTAAAAGGTGTTTATTTTCCTTAGGTGTTGTGGCGTTATGGGTTAACGTTAGACGTTTGTTCATCTCACAGCACTAAATGGGTCGTAGATTAGAGAGGCCTTTGAATGAGAAAGGAAAGTTTGTGGGATTCGTGTTCAGTGAACATTTGTTTCGTATTTCTCCAATCGACTTCAAACTTGTTCTCAGCACCTTAAAAGAAAGAGATTAAATAAGTCTAAGCTCTGCAAAGAAAAATGAGGACATATTGTTTTTCTTTCTACCTGAGGACGCAGTGGAAAAACAGCTTTTAGCGTTTTGTTCGTCATCCGGACATATTTCAGATTGTCAAACTAATTTTTATGTCAGACAAAGAAAAGTTGAGTAAACCAATCATTATCAAACACCAATTCAATTGACGGGAAAAAAGTAATCCACAGCAATCTGGCATTATTTCAAAAAGTACATGGTGTGAATTAACTTGAATTCTGCTCTCTACCAGGAAATCCTCAGTCACCTTTAATGACCTTCAACATACGGACGACCATCGTTGCCTGCCTAATGGTAGTAATAAGATGTAAAGTTGCTGTGGAAGATTAAAGAATTTCTCAAACACTCTAATATGACGTCAAGCGAAAAGAGAGTAAGTTTGGAAAACATTTGGTTTTGCGTTACCTTTTATTTTGAAATAAGTTCAGCGCTCTAAAATGGTCTAAAAATGACGCGCAATGAGGAAAAACGAAAAAGCGAGAATAGAAGGAATCTATAAGGCGGGCAGATACTTTTTATACAGCCCTGTTTCCCACCCACTCTCTATTATCATCATTTAAATTTGCCCAACTGTGAAACAAGTAGCACGGATCCCCCACATTGTTAGACTGAAGCAGAGTGAAATTTGCATGCCGCTGCACCCAGTAGCCAACATCTCAAATATTTCAAACACAGCATTGTGGGTGTGAACAGCTAATTCGCTGTCGGCATCAGAGATTGTTGCTTTATTTATTATTCAGCAACAAGAAGATACAATTCCCATGAGGTACTGTTGTTCAGCATCAAATTATTTCTTTCTTTTTTTTATGGGAGGGAAACATTTTTCTTTTTGTAGATATGGGAAATTTAGAGTAGTTAAGACAGCTAGCTCAATAAGTAGCTAAGTACCTAGCCAGACACATAGTTAGGTACTAAGCTAATTACTTGCTAATTGGGTTAGCAAATTACTTAGCTTGCTTGTTAGCCCTAAGCTGGGCTACTTAGCTAGCTCAAAGCTGAAAAAACAAAAAACTGATTAGCGGTTAGCGAAGTAGCTAACTAGGCACTTAGCTACTTATATAGCTAGCTAGCTGGTTCCTTAGCTGCCCTAAATTTTAAATTTCTACAAAAATAGAAAATAAAAATGTTTCCTTCCCACAGCCAGTTTTGTTGTTTTTTTTCTCCCCCCAGCTTTGGGATAGCTAGCTGCTTAGCCAGCCCAAAGTTGAAAAAAACAACAACTTGTTTGTAAATATGTGAGTTCTTTAGCACTTTTATTTTCAGCTTTATTTTAGTACTTGCATGAATGTGCAACTTTTTGTTGTGTCCCATTCAAATCCCAGTGAAATAGATCCACGTCTACTGTAACGCCATTGAACGTCAAAGAATCC
Source organism: Poeciliopsis turrubarensis (assembly GCA_010277015.1). Taxonomy (NCBI): domain Eukaryota; kingdom Metazoa; phylum Chordata; class Actinopteri; order Cyprinodontiformes; family Poeciliidae; genus Poeciliopsis; species Poeciliopsis turrubarensis. The sequence continues at coordinate 580,519 of VMRN01000046.1, read as the reverse complement.
AGGCGTTCGAATGCTTCTGCAAGGTTCACAGTGACAGTAGACAACCTTGAGTTGAGGTTTCTGAGGGGCCAACAACGGCCTGCAATAATAGCACTTTGTCACCGTGACACACTGCTACAAATTTCTGCCCTTTTTAGTGTGATGTGTGTCAAGTGTCACTGCCTCATATTACACGGCTGCATGCGTGGAATGGTTTTTATGCCAACGTAAAAGAACTTGAGCGATGTGACGGCAAGTAATGTGGAGACCCCTTCATATTAAGACTCTCTTCTCTGTGTGCACAGACCATTTCGCTTGTAATGAAGCCGGTGCATCTGAAGACTGGAGAACACGAGCAGCACAAAGAGTTAAAGGCGGCACAGTGGTTAAGTGCTCGTAAAAGTGTCTTGAATGGTTGAAGTGTCATAATTTAGATCCCTAAAAATACGTCCAAAAAAATTAGTCCTTTTTGCAAAATTATAGTTATTTCAGCAGATTTGTTTTATTGTTTGTTTATTCCTACACTTACTGGCCAATTTATTCGATAGCATAACACAATATTGAGGCCATACTAAGAAAAACAGAGAAACATAAAATTACGAGAATAAAGTCCTAAAATCGAGAATATTCATATGATGAAAATAAAGTTGTTTGACAAAGATGAAGTAATGTGATAAAGTAGTAGTATTTTGGGGATAAAGTTGTATTTTGAGAATAACGTTGTTTGGTTAGGTGAGATGAGGTAATTTTATTCATATAGCACATTTTCAGCAACAAAGCAATTCAAAGTGCTTCATTCTGGTGACGTTATCCTGGTATCCTGATGTTATTTCTACCACGATCTTGCAATATTATGGCTTTTCCAAATTTTAAGGCTTTCTTCTTTTAATTAAATTTTTTTCAATTTACCACGTAGCGTGGCCCTGATACTCCATCCTACAATAGCTTGTATGGTTTGTAGGGTTATAGTTTGGTGTAAGCGACTTGAAAGCACAGATCCGTCCTGCTGTTTGTTAGCATTTAAGGCTCCTGGTTTGAGGTTCAACGGTGTGAAGGATCGTCTCAACCTCGATGACATAGAAATCACTGAACTCCAATGATCTCCACAGAAAGATCGTCTCAAGTGTTCGTACGCCCGGAAGGTAAAAAATGATGTATAATCCGGCATGCTGGTTTGCGCACACCTGAAATGTTCCTCAATTAATCACAGCTATACATAAAAGTTCTTCCATCAGAACTCCAACAATAAACTATAAGGCTCAATGGAAGCCATGTTGGGAATGTGACGGTGTACTGAAATTACCCTGCTGATCAGTGTCCTTTGGTGATCGTCAGTGGTAACCGCGGACAACCGGGAAAGGGAGTCCAATATCAGCGAGGCAGAAATGTCTTAGTGAGTGAGGTGGAGAATCCTGACAAACGTTGGTTCATCGAGTGGCAACACGTTGTTACCGCTGTCCGTGCACTGAGTGGCACGCGGACGACCACGGCTCAGGGGAACAAGTGGTCAGATTTGAAGATGGAGGTGAAAAAAAGACTGACAGGTCCCTCTAGAGCGTGTCAGCCACGGGTCGGGTTACGGGTATAAATAAATCGATACCCTTAGACAGAAGAATGGCCTCCATACTGCGGCAGACGAGCAGGTGTAGGCGTTGTGTCAGGAAAGGAGGGAGATACGGATTTGACAGGATTCAGATGAGCAAGGAAAGCAAATGAAAGTTCCCCTATTTAATCTGTTTTCTCGGCACATGGTGTTTGTTTTGTAGCACAGTCACGTAACTGTTACCTTCAGTTGTTGGAAAGATGCTGTATATATCAAACATGACTTAAAAGAAATTTAACACCTTGACATTGGGCCTCTGTCTCTTTAAGGAGCCCCTGCTCTTTCTGACACTCCCCCTTCAGAATGTCATCACAACAATGCTCCACCTGATGCCGTTTAGAAGTGCTGTTAGGAGTTTTGGGCTGAAAGTAGTTTGTACGATGAGCTCAACAGACGAGCAAGACCACCAGGTGTTTGCTAATTGCTGCTGGCTAGTCTGGAGGAGCTGTGGGCGTGGGGCAGTGCTGTGTTTGAGCAAAGTTTTAGGCACCCTTGAATAGCTGCCACTTAGACTGGAGGCCAAAAGGAAACAACCTCAAAAGATAGTTTTTTTTTTCATTGTTTCTTAAATAGGTTTTGGAAAAATCTGTCCCAGTCAAAGCCCAGACCGAATCTGACTTGACATTTGCCATTAACAGACGCTCTGCTTCCGATCCCACTGAGCTGGAGCTGCTTTGCACAGAAGGAGCCAAAGATTCATCCTGTAAATGTGTCTCTAACAAATCTTGAAATTAAAGTGAATGCCTGACTCTTTACATTTCTGTATCTAAAAATGTTTTGCATAAAAATAAAAATAAAAAACACAGAGTGGCTGGTGTGTCTGTGAAAACGGTGTAAAGGTTCAATTTCCCTTTCATTTCCCTTCCACTACAGATGTAAACACCACTGTTTTGGCCTACTGCATAAAATGCTTTAATACACATAAAAGTATGTTCCTGAAATATTAGTGTGAAATACTTAAAGACACGTGGATGCAATCGCAACACACTTTGCGCTTCTTTTTAGCATAAACTTGAGGGAAATCTTCCAGCCTAAATGCAATGTTTAGGCTGGTGTGACGGCTTGTGGGTGTATAGTTCAATCATTTATCACGATAGACGTGGAGCCGCACGCTCCAACTACAGCAGCAACCGCTGAGTTTACCACAACCCCACTGCAGTAAATCAAACCATGTTGTGTGAACACCGGAGAGTAATTCTGCTACTTTTTATGGTCGGTAAAAACAAAAAACAAAAACATTCTGCTCTACTAAATGTTTTCTACATATTTGTTGAAACAGTCAACACATCCTGAGAGATTGAGACGGATAATCTGTGAAAAGTTTGATCTCATCCACGTCTCCTGTTGACATCTGAAGAAATGCACCGACCAAAAACAAACTATCGGAGGCGGATCCAAATGCTGTCAATCAAGCTTGTGAACACACTGCTAAATGAGTCAACTTACGGTTATCGAAGGCCATGCTAACTCGCCTTAGAGGATGTGCTGGCTGCAGAACAGCAGAGATCGAGGGGGTGAATGTGACGGGTGAATGACAGCTGTAAGACCCGCCTCCTGCCTCTGATTGGTTGTTTCTTGTCTGCACTAGGAGAAGACAGGGAATTTTTGAATTACATTTTTGTTTGGTTTTTTTTTACATGTTATCTGTCTCATATTGTCATGACATGGTGACAGCTTCAACAAATATGTAAAAAAAAAATGTTTTAAGTTAAACTTAATTACTTAAATTTAAATTACTTAGTGGATGCGACTGTTAGCTTTAATAAACTAGCCTTCCTTTGCTCCATCTCAGCTGCCTTTGAGGAGATTGGGGGGGGGGGGGGGGGGGGGGATGGCTTCCCATTTCATTTCCCCGTTGCCATGCGTCTCCCTGCACTAAATCAGAGATGCAGCGAAGCGCCCGGCCATGGCCGTGACTCCATCTGCTTTTTCTTTTTTTTCTGCTGTTTGGTCAAAACGTGCTGCGACCGGGACAAACACGTTTCTCCTTCTGCCGGCTTTCCCCGGGAAACACAAGTCACTCTTCCTTCCTCCCGACTCAAATGCATCATAGGGGGGAAAAAAAAAAAAAAAAAAAAAACCTCATTAAACAGCAGCACTGCAGGGCGCAAGTGTTTATTCTGCTCAGCATCCTCTAGGTTTGTTATCAACCTGTGACAGTTTCTATTTGCAGGTGTTAGATACCGGCTTGGCTGCCTCCCTTTCCCCCCCCCCCTCTCTCCTCCTTCTCTCTCTCTTTGTCACGGCAAACATGACAGAGACTGTCACCAGCCACTGATTTGCAATTTCGTGCAACTCTAGCAGGGTTGATGTTATAAAGAGCGAGTTAGCTCTGCGGTTTGAACTGCACTGCAGCAACAAAAAAAAAAAAAAAGAAAAAAAAAATCATTTTAAGAAATGCCCTAAACCACCAGACAGGCAGTCGCGAGGGAGAGTTTCACCATTTGCATGAAAGCCATTTCAGATTCTTAAAATGACATCAGAAAGACTTTAATGCAAATCTGAGGCGCTGTCAGGTTACTCTGTGGTTGTGCATATCTCGGTGGGCAGAGCGTGACTCCAACACTTTTTCTCGGGTAAAAGGCTGAATTCTTCGAGCCGCTCGGCAGGCGGGAGAGTGAAAGCGATAGAAAACTCCGTGTTGACACTGCAGGTACTTCAGTAATCAAGCGACTGGAATGTATTTCCCTCCGTGGGGACGTCTGAATTAAGTGACAGTAAGGAAAAAGATGCAGAGGTAGTTGCAGAGCTTGCTGCAACTAGGAAAACAGTTGGCTCGCGACGATATGTTGTCACTGCCAGTTACTCCATCCGCTAACAAACTGCAAAAACCGTCTTTGTCGTGTTTTTTCTAGGCACACTTTTCACGATGGCAAAATGTTTTTGTGGAAGAGGTCGGACCAACGTTTCAAGGTCGGTTCGTTGAGTTGGGGACCAGAATTGCAACATTTGCTACATTTTCAGCGGGTTTTCCCCTCTCTCCTCTCCAGTGGTGGCGCCACACCGACTTTATTTCAAAGCTGGGTTTTCAGTGTTAGCAGTGTTAGCTTTTTTTTTATTTTGAGCAATTGCGCATTCCCAACTGCCCAAACAGACCGGACTTTCTAGAGTGTGATGAAAACGCACAAAACATGAAAACGCACGAAACAGGCCTGGTGTGAACGCACCCAGTTTCTGTCTTCAAACGTCGTTGTAACCATACAATCAGAAAGAAACTGAAAAGTTTTACTTCCATGGAAGGAACCGGACATTTAATGAGGTAATCTCATTTTTTTCACACCACCTACACCGTCCAGTGATACGACATGCAGATGTTCTGTCTCCGCTGGTGAAGTTTTGTTGAAGCTTTGGTTTGAAGCACTCTAAAACAAACGACGCGACTGGCCAAAGTGCTGTGCACTAAAAGCAGCAAATAAAACATTAAAACCAACATCTCAAGCAGAGGCGAAAGCCAATATGACAGGAAGTTTTAAATCTTAAATCTCCCCGTTTTAAGATTTGAAAGCAGGAAGTAAGTTTGTTAAATTAACCATCGCCACACGGTTAGCATATCCTTAAATACGGAGAACAAGATGAACTGAGACGCTGACACTGAACCACAGTGAGTTTTACACATGCTCTCTTCAGAGAGGCTGCACCAGAAGTGACATGCTTCATAGACATGACAGGACTTCATTTTTCCTCAAAATGTGCCTCATGTTTAGAAATAATGAGGAAACATTTTGTCATTTCACTTCCATTCCACTGATCCTGACTCCAATCTACTGGAACCGCCCGGTTAAAAAATAAAAAAGAAGAAAGAAAGAAAGAAATTACACCCCCAATCCAAAAGTAGGAGAATCATCTTTCTTGCTGTGCCAAGTTTAGAAAAAAAAAAAAGAAAAAGTTGGTACACAATAAAATTGAAATAAATTGCTCTGTCTGGGTCAACCTGTCTGGGAGCCGCTGCGTTGTGGACCAAACGGTGAAGAAAGGAGGAGTTACCTCGCTGTTGGCTGTGTTTTCCACAAGACGACTCGACGACTGACAGACTTTCCTGTCAGAGGTGGCCTTTTCATATCTTTGTTTGGAGTTCTTCCCTCACAGAGAGGATTTTAAAAAGAGAGAGAGAGAGAGAGAGAGAGAGAGAGAGAGAAAGAGAGAGAGAGAGAGAGACGGGGCTTTGTCCAAGGGAATCATTCATGCTACAGGCAAAGGTTTACCTACTTGTTTTTGCTCTCTTCAGACTGTTGATATAGGGATTGAAATATTGTAAAATGGTTTCTTGGAGCATTTTAAATCAATATTTTACATCTTTTCTGTGGCCTCGGAGTTATTTATAATCCTCGCAGCTGTTTGTGTTTTCTCGTGCTGCAACTGCAAACTTTACTTGATCATTTTGACGTTTCATGTGATTGATCAACAAAACCTCATGCAGTATTTTGAAGGCATACATGGATTTAAAAATTTTTTTTTTCAAATATCGGTCTACAAGCCACAGTGCGTATCAATTCTGCGATGACGTATCATTGTAGATAGGAAAAAAACTGTTGAATTTTGCCAAAAAATTTTCTAGAAAAAAAAACTTTTCAGTTTCTGGACTTAAAAAGTCTACATTTTGTGAGAAAAGACTCAGAGATTTTGAGATCAAACTCAGAAATGTTCCAGGAAAAACCTGGACAGTTTCATCAGACGAAAATGTTCAGCTTTTGGAAATCTTTTGAGTTTCAAAAATTAAAATAGAAATGTCTGAGTTTTTTTTTTTTTTTTTTTTTTTTTGATGAAAACCATCTAAAAAAAATTGTAATTTTTAAAAATCTAATTATCCTAATATACCACCGTACAATTCTGTGTGAAATAACTCGCGCTCGGTCAGGTCGGGTTGCTACGGCGCCGCTATGAACATCGATTTTCACATCTGAACTCTTAACTGACCATTTTAGCGTATGAACACGTTTTCCAGAAAACATTTTTTGCTGCCTCCAACTCGTTTTCGTCTGGGATTATCCTTCATCTCTTTTCCTAATCAACTCTGAACTTCTCTGTCAACGTTGAAAAAACATTTGCGTGGTATGATGCTGCCACCACCATGACTCGACATACATGCAGGCCAAAGAGTTACATTTTTTGTCTACTTGGCCAAAGTGCATTTCCATCCCACACTCAGAAAAATCTGAATGAATACCTCAAAGTATACCACTATCCTGCATATTTATTTGGTAAATATGTTTTAGAATTTTGGTGGACCTACAATATGTTGGTTTTTTTTTTGTCAAAATTAAAAACTCTTATTTTGCATCAAAATTCTCAACCACAGAGAGGTGATGTTCAGTGACTCACTCCTCATCTGCTGATAATTTGCCTCTGATTGTTGAGTAGCTTCATGGTCATTGACTTTAAATAATTGGGTGTCTTGTTCCTGAGGAAAATTGGCTGCTTCTCCTTTCCTTTGAAGCACCGAACAATTGGCATGCGAGCCAAAAACATTCGAAAAGAACATCTGAATGCCGGCTGAGTGCGCTCTTCTTATCGGAGAATCTTCAGAGCGACGGACGATGAGAGCACTGGTCTCTGTTGACTAGCCTTGGTGAAGCTGTTAAATAAACGACTATTAGCCAATGTTTTGTCCAAATCAGTCCCATTGTAATTCTTGCTGTTTTGAAAGGTTGGCATATGAATTCACTTCGATAATACCACCTCCCACCATTTATTTATTGAAGTAAGTATTCCCCACTAGTCTAAATTAAATCATCCTTTACAGACACAATAGAGCCAGTGCATACAGAACAGTAAAGGACAAAGATTCAAAGATGTTTAGCTGTTCATTTCTAATAGGTGTTAGGTGTTAACCAATTTGTAAAATTTGATCAAGGATCACAAATGTGTTTTAAAAAAGGCCTTTGAGGACTTACAGTGACTGACCATATTACTGTTGCAAAAGCTGCTGTTTCCTGTCTGTCATCTCAATCCACTCATTGATGTTATTTTTCTTTACAAATTCCACTTCCTGAGTATTTCCTATTTTTTGAAGCTCTCCCAGCAGATCGGTGGATTCGACATGAGCTGCGTTTCCAAATGTGCGCAAAACTTTGCGTTCCATTATTGCTGAGAAAGCGCAATTTCACAATGCCGGTGTGTCCGTAAATAAGAGACACAATTCAAATCGCACGCGAGTAAGTCTGTTTACGCGACAAGTCGCTAAGGTAACGGGCCGCTCCATTCCCCTCCTACTGCTTCCTGTCGTCTTCTTCGTGGTTTTCGCCAGTGGCAACACCTGCGACTCGCACGATGTTAAAAACATATTTCAGTGACAGTTTTGCGAAATAAACCAATTTAGATGAGGCCAAAAAAAAAAAAATGTTTTAACTCATCTCGTCCTAGCGGCAAGATGAGTTTTATTCCATCTATTGAAGGAACATTCGAAGGAATTCCAGGATCCTGTAACTTCTGAAAATGGACATAAAGGAGCTACATAAACGTAACATTATGGAGTGAGAAAAAAACCTAGTGATCAAAGCAGTTCACTTTGTAAATGTGACCTTGTGTGGAGGTCATTGCACCACTTGGAAAAAAATCCCTTAACATTTTTAGTAGGGAGACACTCTGGTGATGTAAGAGTTCGATCATGTCGACTTGTTTGAAGGCTCTTCATCACACAAAAAAAAGCACACCTGTGATAAAGCAGCAGGCTGTGGGGGGAGAGGGCACGACTACGGAGTTCACCTCAATTTTTTAGGGTAATGAATATTCATTTAGCGTCTATCAGCCTTTAGGGATTAATCCCTGCACAGCGAATAAAATCCAGAACACAAAGCCGCACAATCGCCATGTTAAGTCCATTACGTACAGTAAAGCAGCAGGTTCTGCCCACAGGAGACTAATGGCTTTTTATCAAAGATCCCTGGAGGGCTGCGGCCCTCCAACTCCCAGCAGCCCCGGCTTCCATTAACGCGAGGCGGGTTCGGTTCAAGAGCACATTTTCCAAAATGCTCCTGTTTTAAAAGTAAAATGAGTGACATTAGTGAGACAAACAGCCCACGATTTTTCTCTTTTATTTTCACAGAGGGCAACCTTCAAGATTGCCTTTTCGAGCTGGAATAAAACGCTCCTCTCTGTTGTGGGTTCGTTTGCATTATTGGCGCCGTCGCATTTCGCCTCGTGACGGCAAACGTGCTAACGTCGGGGGCAAAGCAGGAACAAACACAGGGCAATTAGTTTGTCGCAATGAATAAAAGTGTGATGTTGCGCAATTTTACAGCCGTAAGTGGAGGGGAAAAAAACATCAGGCGCATGAAAAAGCTGCTAGTTAGTCATGCAAGGTAGATGTTTGCATCTAAATTTGCTATTTTATCTTTCGTCATTAGTATGCTGCAGCGGTACAACAAAAGCTGTGGCCAATTATATTGTTAAAACTAACTCAGAGTACTTTTGTCGAAGCAGTTTCTGTAATTTAAAGTAAAAACATTTTCAACAGGAATCAGCAGTGGCATAATAAGATCTTTTGGCAGAATAAAATATCTTATTTATATTTTCCAGCACGATAAGAAGCTGTTACCTTCGGTTGTTATAGAAATGCTGCATATATCGAACATAACTTTGACGCCTTGAAACCAGGTCTCTGCCTCTTTAAGAAGCTCCTACTCTTTCTGGCACTCCGCCTTCAGGAAGTCATAACAACAATGCTTCCCATCACACCGTTTACAACCGTTGGGCTGAGAGGCAGCTTGTACGATGAGCTCAGCAGACGCCCAGCTCCTTAAGGTGTTTGCTAAATGCTGCTGCCGCTAGTCTGGAGGAGCTGAATGGACGAGAAACATCTCGCCCGGTAAAAACCAGCCCCGTGTTGTTCGCTTTGCTTCACCCAGTGGGTCTGAACTCTTAGCTGTTGAGAGTCATGGACTCTGTTGAGATTTTAAATGTTATCCAATCGCTAACATTTGCCTGTGACGTATGTAATTTGCCAGCTGGATGCTATGAAGCTTACCAGAAATGGCCTGAGCTATCAACAGCCATTCTCCTCTGCGATGAGACAAGTGCCGATAGGAGCGAGGCGGATGTTGACGTCAGTTCAATATTTGGAGCCGCGGCCAACACGAACTGAACGGCTTAGTTCACTTCCTCCGCTGCTGTTGCTGAAACTAGATGCATGCTTCGTTCTAAAACAGCACAGAATATGGACTTCATCGTTCACAACTGATTCGGTTTGCTGATTGGCCCGGTTGAAACTCTGCTGAAGGGAATAGGCTTCAAAGGGAGAAAGCCAACGCACAGCACTGAACGGAGATGAGAATCAAGTGAAAATGCGTAGGAATTTTCCCTACAAGATCATTAATTAGGCCTTTTTTATTTCATCACCTCAGTCATCTGCTGTGCTGTTGTTGTTTTGTTTTGTTTCTTTTTTTTTTTTCCGTAGCTTTGGTCTTCAGTCCCTCCTCTACATCTGAGACCTAATGCTAAATTTTGCATGTGGACCCAAATTCATTTCCATAAAAAGCTATACTGTGAGGTGGGTGGTTATCAAATCCGCAGTTCAAGACTAATGTGCTGTGAAAGGCCTTTATATAACATTACATTGTTCAAGGTGGGGTCGGATTAGATTCCACCTCCACTCCATCACGGAATTATGACTTCAGAGCTGCCGATAAAAGTCCTGCTCGGAAAATTGGTCCAGGAGAAGGTCTGGCGTCTGCGCCTGAGTGCGGGGTTGTGCCGAGTCTTTTAAAAACGCTGCTTTTTAGCGCGTTTAACATCTGTCTGGTCTGATCCCTGAGTTTGGCAGACCCAAATGCCACGGAGGTAAATGATTTGATGTGTTTTGGAGGATTTCAATTGAAATATTACAATATAAATTCAGCGGTGCTGAAAGAGAAAAAAAACAAACAAAAAAAAAGCTGTGTTCCAGTGCGCTACCTTCAAACGAGGTTGTTGGACGTCCTTGTTAGAGCGGAAGAACAAACAGCCTCGGCATTAAACAGCTACCTTCAAGTGAGTCCCATTTACATTTCAATGTAGTTCATTAAGCTCAGACACTGGAATCCCGGTTTGATGTTGGCATTGCGGAGCAAACGCTTCACACAAACGGTTCTGCAGTTGGACCGGAGATAGAGTCGGTTAGAGCTCAGAAAAGCATTTATTTATAGCAAAAGAAAAAACAAAACAAAACAAAAAAAAGAATCGATTTGCTTTATGGGTCTTCAAAAAAAGGAATTAGCCACCTGCTCATGAAGTCAGCATCATGGCGCACGTTTAAAATCGGTCTGAAGTTTCTTTCCTAATTTTAATGGCGGAAAGTTAACCTGAGTTGGTTTAGAAAATAGTTTTTAAATGATAGAATTTAACAGCCATCACACTTTTGCAAATGAATTCTGCTGGAAATATGTGCCGCTTTCTGGTCTAAATGATGTAAAAATCCCAATTAAATACGTGGAGCTCTGCGGTCATGATGTGAGAAATTATGACAAAGTTTCTCCAACGGAGCGTTTTCTCCTGGCAGAAAAGACGTGATTAAAGATGGAAGGTACTGATCACCTTTATTATAATATATTATCTAATATGGCAGCTATTCCGAATTCTGCACAGCACATTACAAATTTAACAATAATCTAACCACATCATAAGTCACTATCGCATAAAAATGCTCACGCCTCATTTGGAAGCTCCTTCTACTTCATTTGCTCTCGTGTTTTCTGAATGTCTTATAAATGTGTTTTCCAGGAGCGAAAGTGGCACATTTTCTTTCTCCTGCAGAAACTCTTCCCCGATCTTTTCTTGTAATAAAGACGAAACGAAGCAGCAAATCATCTGGAAAGTTCGTCACGGCCGAAGTACGAGCCAGAAGGTTTGTCGTCGTTTACCTGCAACCTCGTAAAAATACTGATTTTCTCTCATTTCTCTCTCGATCACGGCGGTGGAAACGCATGCGAGCCGAGTCCAGGTGAAATGTCACTGCGTTTTGACGGACGGCGGTAAAATTGAACGTAATTTGCCCGCGTCCACCTGTTTCTTGCCACGGAAGATGATTGAGGTTCGTTTTATATGCACTCCGGGTCTATCTGTTTTAATTTGCACATCTGCAATCAAGCCAAGTGGAAAGGTGCCCCAAAGGACGGTGAATGAATGTAATTATTTTTCCTCGCTAATTAGCAAAGCATTTAAATCAGAGTTAATTAAATAAACCTCTGTGTTGCTGGGGTGATGCCAACTGGAGTACATAAAAAAAGCTGGTCAGAGGATCGCCGCTATTTTTTTTTAAGCTCTTTAATCGTTAAAGCTGCAGTGTGTAACTTTTATAAAGATTTTTATTTAATTTTCTGTGCATTTGTTAAAACTTTCATCGTGGCACTGACAATATGTGGTGCTAAAGCTAGTTAGCATAGCCATGATGACCAATGGTTTTCTTGTAAGAATAAGTTGTTTCTCCGCAATGAGCACGTTTAGTAGCATGTACATGTGCATGATTAGCAGTGCCACTTGGATTTTGCTTTGCCACTTGTTTTATCGGTTTTTATTACTTGATTTTTTTGGTTAGCAATTAGTTACTTTTTTTTCTTTCTTTTTTTTTTACAAATCTAATGAAGTAACAGTTCCTTGTTACAGTCACAGCGAAGTTAAACTTGTTCCAACAATAGTGATTAAGAAGAAGTAATGTGTTAAAGTAAGACATTCAGTTGCGCGTTTCTCGGTTTACTCGGTCCTGGTCCTCTCACCTGCTGGCTTCCTCACCTGGAAGCCAGCAGTTAATTAATAACTAATTGTTTTGTTAAAATGAACAAAACATGAATAAATCTACACATCTGTGTGTGCGGGTTTATTTAGACGAGCCTACACGTTCAATGACTTGCTTTACTGCTCTTAAGTTGTAGCAAAGGAACCGCTAATTTTTGAAGTGAAATAATCTTTATTCGGTGTTTTATGAGAAAAGAAACTAATGTTCCATGTGTGCTTCCCGCAGTAAAACTGCAGCACGCGTTTCGCTGTGGAGCAACTTAGCATTTCTGCTGTGTAGACACTCATTCCTCGGTTCTGCAAAATGCCCTTTAATATCAGCGGTTGAAATATGAGAGTAATGCATAGTGTAATGAATAACTATCTTATTACCTCTCTAAAAACTTTAATGGCTATTGACAAAAATTCCTGATTCACTTACTCTGCCCTCCGCGAGCAATTACCAAACAAATTAGACTTGAACAGCCCAGATGTTTGTTGTCTATTAAATGCACAGATGACTCTTATTGGAAAAACGTCACCGAAATTGAGGGAAAGCCTCATTATCAGGTTGCTTTATTACTTTTCAGCTCGCTCCCATTATGAGAAACAGCATTTTATATGAGCCGAGGGCTTTGCAGTCGGCGGAGCAGTGTCCTTGGCGTTGTCGTGAGATGCGGGGCGTTTGGCCTTCATGCTCCAGGAGGCTCCCTCCCCTCTCCACCTGCACAAAAACGTCCCTCTCCAAACTCGCTAATGGTTCTGAGCTGGGACTCATTCAACTGTGAGGGCGACATTGTGCCTCCCAGACTTTGTGGGGCAAAACCCCGGCGGCCTGAGATTCCCCCTGCTTCAAATGTTTGGATAGGCCTCACATAATTCGGAAACAATTGTTCTCTTACCACAAAAGCGACGGCTCAGCCTCTTGATTTTTTAATTTTCAATTTTTTTTAAATGATTTTTTCATTTATCTTTTCTGGAAACAGTTCCAGGGAAGCGGCACCAACAAGTTCACACACTTACACACTTGTTCATTATTGATGTCCATGTTGTCCTGTTGTGAAATTGGTGTCTTGTTTCTATAATCTTTTCATTTTTCCAGTTTATTAACAAATTGACCCTCAAATGAGTTAAAGTGAGATGAGTTGATCCGACCCACGTCCACGGTCATCAACGCTCGGGCAAAGGGAACCAGAGTTTTTGGAGACCAGAAAGAACCCGGCCCCCGCGGGCGACGCGCCGGCTGCAAAGAAAACGCCAATGTCGTTTTGCCGTTGCTTCTCCTAATACCTGGAGGAAAATGCGGCGCTCTCTGTGTGACCGTTAAGTAAAAGCGAAATAGAGGATTGCGGGGTCGGAGTGTACGAGTCGGGGCGTTACGTGTGGCGCCCCGAGGGCTGATCTGCGGCGTGCGTGAATACTAATGTCCTGAAACAACGTCGCGTCCTGGACCCCAAAACACATTTGGTCTGAACGCAGCATGGATGAGGCCTGATGCAGAGCAGGTGTGCGGGAGGAACCACCTCAGCCCCGCCCTCCAAAACCCGCAGGTCATCTGTAAGTCATCTTTAAAACTCCAACAATATCAAAGCTTCCTGTCTGAAGGAAGCCCAAAGCCTTACGGCGTCTGTAACACGCGGCTGACACTCCGATTGCAGCGCTTCGCTCTTCCGCCCATAAACACGGCACCGTTACGTCCGGAGCAAACCAAATACTTTATGATCCTCCTTTCTTTTCCGTCCTTCCCTCACTCAGCCCGGCCTCCCAGCTTATCTCGGAGCATCATTCCAATAAAGCCGCGAAAGTGAATCAGCAAGCAGAACCGCAGTTAATGTTTCTGTTTAATGCGTCGAGGGGTCACGGAGGTCTCGGAAATGTCGAGGTGTTCATCGCGGTGCGGGGGAGAGGGAGGTGAAAGAGTCTCCGGCACTTCATATCAGAGGAATAATTTATGTTCTGAGGGGAGAATAAAAAAAAAAAAAAACCACAGCCTGTGACATTTGCTTCTCGTTGTGATTTCTGTAGATATTTCCACCGAACCGTTTCCAGGGAGCGAAGTATGAAAACATGTCATGGAGACATTAAGAATAAGAGCCTGTGATTGATATTCCGAGTGTGCCGGCGCCGACTGCCAAAATTGCAAGTCTAAACAAAATGCGGCCTATTGAAATGCCGACTCCGGCTTGCCCTAGTTTTTTTCCCTCATATACATTTATATTGTTTGGGGCGGGGCTCGGGATCGGGGACTTATCGTAAAACGATATTATCTCATAAACAAGTGTGTGCGATGCAAGTGCCTTTCTTTGTTTTGTGGGACTGAGATATCTCTCGATGCTGGGAAAAAGGAAAAGAGAGAGAGAGAGAGAGACAGGCAATCGAGATAATTCTGCCCCGTAATCAGATTTTTGTTTTGTTTTGTTTCCACCGCTGACAACTGCGTCACCTGCGAAGAACTTTCGCAACACATCAAAGATAAGACCATACATTTTCTCAGAGAGAGAGAGAGAGAGAGAGAGAGCCCGCGATAGGGAAATCTGTGTGATCATGCGGGGAAAATGACACTGCAGGTGATCCTTTGTGCTGAATCCCACTTTTCTGAAGGGGAGTTTTGTGGCGTCGCGACCAAGGAAACGGAAGCGGCTCCCCGTGCTGTGTTGACTGGTTTTGTTGCATATCCGAGCACATTTAATTTTAGTGATGTGATTCTGCAAACGACGCCGAAATTAATTGAGGGGCTCAGCAGGCAGCGCTGCGTAACAGGCTTACGGCCTGAGACTGAATGTGAATCATCGTGAGAAGGGAAGACGTGATGTAGATCAAATGCAGGGAAATTAAAGATTTATTTTGTCTTTCGGAGAGAGAAAAACAGATCATTTTTGCGTATGATTTTTTTTTCCAAGAGCTTAGTGCTGCCACTGAAATCACTGAGTGTTTAATGGAGCATACGGCGTCCACTGTGGCCAAAGTTTTCATACCCAATAAGCTTTGGGTATGAAAACCAAACCCAGAGCTGGAATTGGTTTGTGTCATATTTTAGGCTCAAACCTTAATGTGTGTATGGCTGCGTTTCCATTACAAGTGTGCATAAAACCTTGTTGATATTCTACTGATGTCCAGAAATCACAATTTCGCAATTGTGGTGTTTCCATTAAATAAGAAGCGCCATTAAAACCAGATGTGAATGAGCCAAGCCATCATCCTCTACACCACCACTTCCTGTCGTCTTCTTCATCGTTTCCACCAGTAGTAACCTCACATCGCATGTGACTCATGCGATGTGAGGAAAGGTTTTCCTTTGCAGTTTCACAAAATATACTCAAAATGCATAACGAGTTTTTTTCTCTGAACTGTCGTGTTTCCATTGAACAAATTTATTGTCGTGATTCCAATTTGTGCAATTCTATGGTTATTGGAAACTCAGGTTTCCATTGACTGTAAAATTGCGCAAATTCTAGTTACGTAAATAAGTTTGCTTCATGGAAATGCGCCAATATTGGGAAAAAAAAAAAAGTGTTTGAGGTGTGTTTTTTTTTTGGCCATGTCAACAGGTCTTTTACGTTTTTATTTGTGGGAAAAAAAAAGTGAGTACCAAATTTGAAAGCAACATATAATTTTCGCTTCCGCTTCACAATTACGTTGAACGACACATTTTCAGGGTGAACGGTTCCTTTCAGAAGACATTTGTTGTTTCTTGTGTTTTTGTTTTCACACAGGTTTCCGGCCATGCCGTTAACTTTAAATAAAAATTAAACCAGGCGTTTTTTAAAATTTTTTTTCCCCTTTTTTCTTCTTTTTTCGACCCGTCATGGAAATGCAGTGAGAGCCAGTCATCCGCGTTGCTCCCTCCTGCAGGCAACGGTACGTTCCCAGTGAATCTGAGCCTGCACAAAATTAAACTGCTGCTGAATTGGTTTCCGACGCGGCGCTTCGAGCAAATATCTGGTGTGCTCACCGCGACTCGACGTCTGCTCACTTAGTGACACTCCATGAGTCACGCCAGATGGAGCTGCTTGGAAACGGCAGCTACATGACAGAGAAAGGCGCGAGTAACTGATGCTGATCTGCGCCCACTGAGGAAGAAGGTCGGGCTCAAATCTTTAGCCCAGGTTACATTCAGAACAATTAAAGCAGCAACAAGAATTTTAATTGATGTCGTTGACGGTGAGAGAAAAACACAAACAAGGACATGAAAGTAAATGGAAGTCCTTTTATACAAGCATAGGCCACAGTTGTGTTCTCAACTGTTATTATTATCAATGAAATCAAGACGGTTTTTATCTGTATTCTGCCAAATCGCATTAATTAGTCCCTCCAGTTTTGTGTGATTTCACAAATAAGTTTGTGCAAAATCAACAGATTTCTCAGACTTTTTGATTGTCAAAAATATTGGATTGTGGTGACGCTGACCCCCACCTGAGGCTGGCCGGTAAAACTGGAAAACATACGATACAAGCATGCCATATCGATAGCTGTATCGATTATTTATTCATTTTAAGTATCTGGAATGCTGCCAAATTCCTGACATTAATTTTCTGTTTTAGCCGGTTTTTACTCCATGTTGTTATTTTTTTTTTATTTTATTTTAATCAGTTGTGAAACTGATGGTGAAACTTGAAACTGCTGCTGCGCATGTGACTGAACAGGTTGTTGCTAGGTAACTAGAAACGAGCGAGTGAGCTGATACCATCCAGCTAGCTTAGCTAGCCGTGAGAGGTTGAGCAGCTAAAGTCATTCATCTGCCTACGTCTCCCATAATGCTGTGCTTTCATTTTAAATGACTGAAAATTCGATCAGATGTATTTCCTATTGATATTGATGACATGTCTACCGTGGTGTGTATTATTGATTTAGAGACTCTAGAATTACCACTTTTTGACCTACAAATTAATATTTTCATATTTCTCTTAAGATAGCCTTAATGACAAAAAAGCATTAAAACATTCTCAAACTGACGAGGTCTCTAGGTAAATCTCACAGCGCTAGAACGCCATGCTATTCCCTGTAAAAGTCAAGTCTGTTTAAGATAGTGCCGAGCAATTACTTCAATCGTGTGATTAGATCTGCAGAATCCAGTTAAAACTGTTATCACGAGCTCCGGTGATGGTGGAGAGAACTTGGGTTAAAACGCTAAAGTAACGGATATCAATAGATAAAGGTATTTTGTCACTTTGTTGCCGTTTTTTTTTCACTCCTTAAAGAGAAAATCACAGCAGAATTACATTGTTATCGCTCAGGTAACCAAACTATCAACATCGCCAAACCTCACTTCAAACAGAGAATGCAAACTGTCCCTTTAAGACCAGCTTAGAAATCCCCCCCAAAAAATTATAGAACGTTCCAAACACCTGCTACGTTCATGCCTCGCCGGTAATGCATTCAGACCGGCAGTCTGTACAGGTTCAGCATGTTCCTCTTGTAGCCACTGCATATTTTCTTCATAGTCAGTAATTTGTGTAATTTATCTTGGCCTTGATTGAGCTAAAGAATCGGCTCCATCAGCCGATGCATCAGGAGCATGTGCGCCACAAGCAGTAAATGAAACTGAAAAGAGCAAATGAAATTAGGTTCAGCCGACATCAAGGTCATAAAAACAGCTCAACCCTTTGACAGTCATCCTTCAGCTTTTTTTTTTTTTTTTTTCACGAGTTTCTCTTAAGAGCAATCAATCACAGCCTGACCGTAACTTAGGCTGTCACATGAAAATATTCACTCCACATGACATTTTCATTTCACCAAATTACATGGAACTAATGGCATTTTCACTTCAAAAGCTAAAGGAGAAAGTTTGGCACAGTCGCCGGTCGAGGATTGCTTTTCTTGAAAATAAGAGGGGGGGGGGGTGGTAGGGGGATGAAATAAAATAAAATAAAATGGATTCTAACCGAACTGGCGAAAGAGCGGCGGCGGGAATGCCTTCGGTGCATATTGATGCTGCCTGACTGTAAGTGAGAGGCAGCCGCACGGGAAGACACAGACAGTGATAATGAAAACGTGTGGAAAATACAAACAAAGCCAACACACCTGTACTGTACGACGTCATTTGTTTTCAAATTGCTCTCCTTACGATTTACTAACACTGCCATACGTGAGTAACGTCCATCTAAACATATGACCTATTCACACATCGAAAAACCAAACCGGTTCTTTCTCTATCGGCTTCAGGCTCAAGATTCTTCCATCCTGTTCTTAAATTCCTGGTTCTTGGCAGCAGACGTATTTTGGGGCAAACTTTTCTGCGATTGGTCAGGAATCTGGAGTGGGAGGGATGTAAGAGGAGATTCCAGTAGTCCTGCTCCTCACTTCTTATAAAGTACGACATTTCTTGGCCAGACAGAACTCTGCTTTTGTTCTTGTCGTTTGTGTTTTTGGGAATCACAATCGACGTTTCCTCAAACCCGCGCGGCGTCCCGTAGCGATCGAATCGACCCCACAAGTTCTTTTCTGTTTTTTTTTTTATTGTTGTTTTTTTCCCCATCTCTCTCTTTCTCTCGTGGTTTTGGGAACTGACGGTCTGACGGGACACTTCATGTCCTTTACAATAGAGACATTTTACACGTGATATACTTTCTGTTTTTGTTTTCTGGAGTTAGAGCACTGCCAATAATTAATCCCTAACTCATGGTTTTAAAATAGATACATATATAGAGATATGAAGAAGACTTTGTGGATTGGGGCCAATGTAGAAGAAAAACAAACCTTTCCTATTTCATTTTTATATGCTACTATGAAGCCAAAGAGCTACTCTGGATCCCTGGCCTTGTACAAAGAAATAGAACATTTCCTTTTTATTTTTGTAAATGTCATTGCTTATTTTGAACTGTGTGTTGGATTTCATGAGCGTCGGTAAGATATTGTCTAAAATCTATTCCATGTTCTTTTAACATAATTTCACGGAAAGAAAAAGCTTGAAAAATGACCGCTAAGAACCCGTCTGCCAGCTTTGCTGTCATCAGATAAACATGGCCGCCGTGTGGGTGGAGAAGCTCTGTGTTTGGGTGAGCAACGGACTGACTTAGCTCAACGAAGCCGTGACTCCGCCGGTCTCGGCTCCGTCGGCGCTCAGCAGCTGTCTTGAGAGCGGCGGGAAAAAAACCCCAGAAGACAACAACCGACTGGAAGCGTTGGAGCAAATGAGCGGAGCAGCAATCTGAAAGGAGCCGCCGTCTTTACAGGAAGTACACAAAGACGACCCCGACACGCGGAGCACAAAATCGTCTCGTCAGGGTTTAACCGCTTCGAACGACGTCCTCTCCTTTGTAGCGCCTCAAATTGCGACTTTAAATCAGCCATCTTGTGTTGAATGTTTCATTGGGGTTTTTTTTTAACAGCTACCATTAAAATCTACTTCCAGGATGGATTTTAAATTGCTCCCCACCGTTTTATAACAGTTTCCTGAGGTGAGACGCTTATGCAAAATTCAGCGTTTTGTATAACGGTTGTAATCTCGTTCTGGTTTTGTGAAACAAAAGCCGCTTTGTGGCTGAATGAAAGTCGCCTCCGCAGCATCTAAACCTCAGAGCTGCGGGGTGTGAAAACCGTCGGTCTAGTTAAATCACCGCGGCCTTTTCCTGACGTTCCGCTCCGATCGCTTCCGTTGGATCGCTTCCGTTGGATCACCAAGGAGATCATCTGGAAATTTTATGGAATTAAACTCTTAATTAAAAACATCTATCTCAATAACTTTAACTGTTCATTTTTTCCTTCCAAACTCAAAAATGTTCTTGTTTTTCTGTAAAATTCCCAGGATTTTCAACACTTTTAATTTCCTCTTCCTTTGTTGTTTCATCTACAATGCGCCATCGTAGAATACAACTGTATCCCACACTTTTCAGATTTTTTGCCGTGAAAACGTTTTCAAAGTCGTATCGTATTTTTATTCGCACTTCATATTTCTGCTCGCTGATGTGAAAAAACTCTGAATTCACTGAAAATCAACTGTAAAAATCTGGCAAAAAGTGCAGATACATTTAGATCTGACCGCATATAAAACTCAGAAACTTTGTGATTGACTTGTAATTAGTTTGAAAAGTCGACGTTTTGTAAAACTTCCAGAAAATTTCTCAAGATTCATTTCAAGATGTGATTTTTCTTCCTAGCAAATTTGGACCTTTACAAACTCAGAAAAGTCTTTGTTCTCTGAGGTTTTCTGAGATTCATCTCAAAATCTCTTGCTGTATATTGACTTTGTCTTGAATCTAAATGCAGCTGTCGGAGGTAAGACTCAAAGAGGTTCAGAGCTGTGGACGTTATTTTATCATTTACTGTAACTCTGCTTCAAAACGTCTCCACGCCGCTCGCATCGCTGGGTTTTATCTAGGGATGTTAAAGTAAAAGGGCGAAATCGTTTTTTTGTTGTTTTGCCTTCCAGTTTAGATTTACGCTGTGGGTCGTAGCGGTCTAAAATAAAATACGCGCGGATGTTATGTGACGAAGCTGCACAAAATTCAATAAATATGAGTGAAAAGCAGAGTTCTGATTCCAGACGTGGAACGATTATCGGGACTTTGAAGGACCTAAGAAAGCGACGGAGTCGTTTTTGGCACAAATTTCAAGTGGAATATTCCTGCAGACGCCTTGAATACATGCGCTAAAATAGCAACAACAAAATAAAATGATACGTTGTTTTGTTTTTTTTTTTGGGCTTTGTAAAAATGTCTCAGTTTAGATGTAAAAGGAGACAAATTCTCCAAAAAGAGAGTCTCAAATAGAGTGATGGAGCTTCCCCGGGTCGGTGAGGTTTGAGTGAAACGTCACCCGGATGAATAATGGCGGCGACGTCCAGCTAGAGGACAGCTTCTTCACTCCCCCTGTTTTCCGAGCTCCGTAAATCGAGCCAAGGTTCCTCAGCGGTCCTCTCTGCGTCGGGTGACGGATTTATCATTCCCAGATAAAGGCTCGACCCCATCGGCGCTCGCTTTCACTCCCGCCGCGGGGATTCATGGGAACCGTGCGGCGCGGCGCGGCGCGCTCTTTTCTCGCCAAAACCCGGGTCGCACAAACGAAACGCCATCCAGATACAGAAATCTAAACGGCATTGGGGTTTATTTTTATTTATGTGAATGAAAAATGGAATTAATCACTCTTCATTTTATGGGACTCCACAACACACAACCCAACCGGTGTTGTGAACCTCCTTCAGCGCGACTCCATTCTTCACCTTGTTTTTGTTTTTCTTTCTCACAGTAAAAGATGTCTTCGCCCACTCCCACTGCCTCCTCGCCCTCGTCCAGCGTTGCTCCCTGCTCCTTGAAAAGAGCCGTTCGGCGCTCATTAGCCGATGTCCTGAGGCACAGCTGTCTATTTTTTGCTTGTGCGGCGCCTGTAGTTGACCTGCGGGTGCTTCTCCGCCGGCCCTCGCTCTCCAGCAGGCTTCCCGTTCCTCCGCCGACGTTCATCCGCGAACGCCCGCTCACAATTTGCCGAATTGTTCCGCGACGCGTCTCATACGAGGGGCATTTTTAACTTGTTTTTTTTTTTTTTTTTTTTTTTTGCTTGCACCACAATAACTGCGTGTTTACCTTTCAGATGGGATCTGATTTGCTCACACGTAACTCAATATATGTTCTACACGAGGCAAAGCGGGAAATAAGCTCTGTGTCCTGAGAGCAGAGAGCTTTAGATTCAGGTCACACGACTGCCGCCGCCGCCGCCGTCTTCTTCTTCTTCTTCTTCTCCTCCACATGTTTGGTCAGCAGAAACGCTTCATTTACTATCCCACTCATGCTGCTTTGACAGTTGGGCTTTTGTTTTCAGCTGACTCAGCTTAATCTCTGCCTCATCAGCTGAGTCACCGAGGCGTTGGAGGACTTGGAATCATCTCCACTGATCAAAGGCTCTTGACCATCAGCAAAAACAGAAACTTTGGTCGACTGCAGCAGGTGGACGTCGTTCGGAGAGGCGAGGCGCCTCTGAGTCTCTGAACTCACACGGACCATTAAATCCAGCTGAGGCGCCGACTCTGTTGTTTGTTTGTTTTTCTTCGTTTGGTTAAATCTCTCTCAGGAATCTGCTTTTTATGAAGTGCGGTGGAACAAACAAAGCAGTAATCCGCATTCGGACGTTGCCTCGGGGTATTTCCCGCGCCTGCATTCCGCTCACGGCGGTGCTGCCAAAAGTTTTCCCACCTTCTCGGCTTTTCCACGCTTTGCTGCTCCAGCCACGAACCTCAGTGCGTTTGGGTTTGGAGCGATTTTGGATGTTGTCTTGAAGAGGAAGTAATGGATGGATTTTCAAAACTTGTGCAATTGAAAAAAATCTGAAAAGTGTGGAGCAGAGAGCCCTGTTTGCACTGAAACTCGGAATAGTTTGAGATAAATGGGATTGGGATTTTTTTTTATTTTTTGTTTTTACTTAAACTTGGAGGCATACGCAGCCTGGACGGGAGACTTGTACCTTTTTTCGTTTCCTTCTGGTTCTACGTCCATGTTTAGTCAACTTGTCCTACGTCAACAACTGCATGTGTTTAGATTTCTCAAAGTTGGTTTGATTGCCGAGATGATCGAACCTCATCGCCAAACCAGAGGAGCATAAATGAACTCTCTGCTGGATGAAACTCTGCAGGTCAGTGGAGGTAACGCTGAGTTCTTTGCACAGATTGTGAACGCAGAAACTTTCGACTGTCCTCACCTTCAGGCCCATCCCGCTCCCAGACCCCGTTTTTTTTTTTTTTTTTAAAACGACCCGCTCGGCATTTATAGTGGTGTTCCTACGCACCGGCGGCCACGGCAAATGGAAATATATTGGCCTGCGGATGATAAGGGCGTACAAAGGGGACGGTGAGTTCGGACGGTGTGAGGAGGGCAGACCTGACTCAGCTGAACGCTCCGGCGCCGATGCAGATCCCAAGAAAGCCGGCTGAGAAGCTGCAGCTCCACCTGTGACGCAGTCTGTGCCCTCGGAAAGGTGGAGGAAAACAGGAGGAAAGCATGGCTTAGAAATTATTCCAACATGCAAAACGGAGTTGAGGAAACGTGACTGGCTGTAGAGGCTTTCGCTTCAAGTACCCGCATTAGATTGGTGTAGCATGTTTTTTGCCCCCACCAGCACAAGATAGTAATGATGGTAAATAATTCCCCCGGCCCCCCCCCCGCCCCCGCCCGGCCCGCCGTAGAGTCGGGAACGTTTCTCCTCCGGCGATTCTAAAACAGGTAACCGACTCAGCCGTTAATCCTTTAAAAGGGAGGAGATGCTAATACGTATTCATGCATACTAATTCCACGGTGACGGGGCGGGGGGGGGGGGGGGGGGGGAGAGCTTGTTAAATTTCACTTCTCTAAAAACCGCCGTGACATTCAGGAGCCCAAATCCCCGTCCTAACCTTGTTAGCTCGTGTAAATAACAAGGGCGGCGGCGAGGCGTAACCCCGGCAGAACGGAACAAATGAAGATGTGTTTTGGCATTTTCACCCAGGGAAAAAGAAAACAAATAGAATCAGTAAAGAGGAAAACAATAAGAGCGTCTCTCTGAGGAGAAGGAAGGAAGCCATCGCAGATTCAACAGTGAAGTCGAGAGAGGAATTCTTCGAAACACAATATAACAGAAAAGCAGAGCGTCGCGCAAAAAGTTCTCGCGTCATTTGAGCTTTTGTACATTTTGCCGCGTTTCAAACACAAACCTCAGTGTGTTTCGCTGGGATTTTCACCCATTTTTTCCACGTAGCAGCAGGTTTTTGGGTCATTTTTTTTTCGGATAAAATGTATTAGTACAAAGAACTTTTCAGCAAGATACAGGAGCCGATTGATCCTTGAAAAGCGGCAGGTTGTATTTTCCTGGCTTGAGCAGATTTTGCGCAGCAAGCTTCGGCGTTACTTTCATCAGTGGAGTCTTGTGCAGTGAGTGTGCGCAGAGGTTTCGTTTAACGCGCAGCTCGATGTTTTTCATGGTGAAACCTTAAGCTTCACGATGCTTCCAGTTCATTAAAGTTCTCTTTCAAACAAGTGAAGTCTTCCTAGAACAGCCGAGCTTTAAGGCCTTCTAATAATCTCGATAAATGAAACACAAGTTGACTTCAATTAACAGCGAGATCAAATCCGAAGGAAATCGCTCGCACTGGGTTTTATTTACGTCAGAGTTCAGAGGATTAAAGCATAAAAATGGAGCAACACGCAACATTTTCCTCCAACTTCTCCAGTTTGCACCGTGTGTGCTCGTGTCACGACTGCGACCTGACGAGACGTAAACGCTCGACCTTTACAAGACGCTGGAAAGACGGTCAAAAGTTGAGGCCGCAGCGTCAGCGCTGACGTGTCGCCGCCGCTTTGTTCTCTGTGAAGCACGGCATGCTGCGGCACAACGACTCTGATGCTGCCTAATAATAAGCTGCGATAATACGCTTCGGAATGAGAGGGAATTTCCTCAGGGCGTTGTATAAGTTATGCAAATGTGCGAGAGAATAAAGCAGCGGAGCTTAACGGAGACGGCGCGAGGTCAAGAGCAGGAAGGAAGAGCTGCAGCCGCCGTTTCCCCTCTGATGCCGCAGCCGCATCTTCTCATGGTGTACAAACACATCCTGAGCACGACAGCGTTTTGCGATTAAAATTTCGGCTCCCCACGGTTTCGAGCGTCAATCTGGGTTCAGATAATTCTCCCGCTGGTCGTTTGACCTTTGACCGGCTGCGTTGAACAGGAGCAGCAAACTGCCGCCGAGCAAGTGCTAAGATTAACTTGTTCAAAAAAAACAACAGCAATTAATTCTCAGTTTTTCACAATAACAGCCTTTTACCAGGGGAGCGAGATTCAAATTTTATTTCTTACTGGAGTCACTTTCTCAGAAAAACGCTTACATTTTTGGAAAACAGCTTCCAGAATTTTGTAATTTTTTTTTAACATTACTTATGAGATTTCTGAACAGGATGGAAACTGAACATTGTGTTGAGAGCAGCAGCAGCAGCAGCATGACAGGCTTAGTGAAGAGAAAATGACATTCCCAGCCAACACTTTGTACATTTCCTGCAAAAATCCAACAACCTATTGATCACTGCAACGTTTCTGCATCTCGCCGTGTGAGTAAATTGAACCGCGTGACGCGTCATTATGCAATCAGTGCTTTGAATTCTGCCGTTCAGTTCACACTACGGTGGCTGTCAAAGGTACACACACACAAAAAAAAGATCTCGACAATTAACATCAAAACCTGATCCTGATGTTTTCAGAGCAACAGTTACACAGAAGCTGCGTTTATTCCTGAAACTGGACCAAAAAAAAAACAAAAAATGCAACAGTAGATTTAGTAAACTGGATTCTTTTCTTGTAATTGTGGAAAACTTCATAAGTGTTTGAGTTTCTTTTTTTTCTGGCTTTTCAGTTTGTTCATTTGTTCCCTGCGTTTGTCTTTAGAAGAGACCATTCTTGGCCACTTTGGTTTGATCAGGTTGATGTATTTTTTGGGTTTAGTAATTTGTCAGTGTTTCTTCTCCATTTGTCTCTCTCTCTTTCCCTCAGTCTGCCTTCTGCTCTCCCCCTCACAGCTGCACCTCATTTTGTAGTTAATATCAGCTTTTTACCACCTCTCCTTCAGTCACTCCTTGCTGGATCCTGCTGTTACTTCATGATTCCCATTTCTTCCACCCCTTGTGTTCTCCTTGTTTTGGAAGTTTGTGTTCTACTGTTACTTTCTTCTTGACATCGTTTGTCCCGTCTCATTTGGGTCCTACACAATGTAAGAGCACAACCATTTATTAAGTTGTAGACCTACTGACTTACACATCAGTTTCCTAAAACAAATATCGCACTACTTTGATTAATTAAAATGACAAAGCTTTAGGTTTCTACTTAATAACAATGTATTATATTTGTGTGATTTTGTATATTATTAGTAATATTTTTAACTACATTTTACATTTTAGCCCATGCGACCAGAAGTTTGGCAAATGTACAAATGATGATTTCTAGTTATGGACTGGCAAAAAAAAAAAAAAAAAAAAAAGTCAAAATTTAAAATTTAGTCCGCTGTGACATTTAGTTGTACTTTCTTCTTCTTCTTTTTTTTTTAAGTATAAAAATCCATTTTTTAAAAATCCTCACATTTTTTGAAGGTTTGATAATCACCTGACACATTAAGCCTCCTCCTTTTCTCCTCTGAAGCTGTTAATGAAAGTCCCGCTTTTGAAACTGTACATCGGTGACAGATTTGCAATGTAGGCATCTGCAAAATGAAATGCAATAATTGCTCGACTGCCTCAAGTATTGCCACCGGCTTCGGCTGTTCATAATTCACACACTGTAATTGCATTTTTTTTTTTTCTTTTTTTGCGAGGGGCTGGTTTGGCTTTCATTACTCCTGTCGGGGCTTCGTTTGACGTGCCGCCGGAACAGGAAGGGAATTTGTACAAGTTCACAATGAAAAGGCTATTAAGTGTTCAGTGGATTTGATGGGTGTTACGCGGTAATGGTGCAAACTGTAGTGGGCGCGCTGACAGAGTCATTACCGCTGTCCTTGTCCAATGAGATTCGGAATGACAGTTCTGAATCTCGCCCGTATTCCTTCATGTAATCATGGAGTCTCATAAAGCGCTGCGAACACCGTCGCTTGTTCTAATTAATCCGCAAATATGCAGCTGCACAACACAAATCTTTCATCACGAATACAAAACTGAATCTATTAAGTCCTTCTGGGGGTTTTTTTTTTGTTGTTTTTTTTCTAGTTCGTGTTACACATTGGAGTCTATTAATCACAGTTTTCTGTGACTGAACAAAATGTCCCTTTTCTCTCTTTGTTTTGCTGGAGGTTGGCCGAACGAACTCGGCATTTAGGCCTAAAGAAAGCCCAGGGGTACAATTTCCCGGGCTCCGCTCCACCGGCGCCAGCCAACCTCCGTGATTGGTTCGTTTTTACTCTTCCTCATTTATCACACCATTGGTGTGGTTGGAAGTTCCACAAATTCCTTTTTGTTTTCTTTTTTTTTTTTTTTTTTTTTTTTAATTTCATGGATTTTGTGTTTGAATTGGGTTTGGGTGCAATTGCCCCCAGTGTGGCCGATTTAAGGCACTACTTTAGTGCCTAAAACCCGTGTCGTAAATCGAGGTAAAATAATAATGGCGCGAAGAAGAAAGAAAAAAAAAAAAATCGCAAAAATTCAGGACAACCCTGAACATTTTCATGAGGGTGAAGACATTTTGTTTTATGACACTCTGTGCAATACAAGAAAATCTACAATAAATACTTTCCCAAAACCATCAATAATCTACAACAACTCTTTGACAAAGTTAGAACAACATTTAATGTCCCTTTGGGTCAATAAACTACTTTTGAGTCGAACTGAATTACTTACTGTACTTTAGTGACGGTGAATGCTTTGACTCTGTTAGAGTTGAGTCCATTATTGGTTTATGACGGGTATGTCTCAAAAGATAATAATCCAATATAAATGTGGAATATGAGCCTTGATTAAAAAAGCAAGAATTAAAAAAAACAACAACAATTACATTTGGCTAAAAATGACATGTAGTGCATAGATTGCTGATCCACTTCTCAGCATTCCTCACCTAAGAGGGTTATGAATAATTTTGGGCTTATCTGCACAAATGTTTATTTTTTTATTTTTTCCACACTACAGTTAGCGAATTGCCTTAAGTACTCAAGTGTTGACAGCTTTGTAATTAACAAACCTGCTGTTTCGCTGACACTACTGATTCATGCCAAACATCTGATTTTTTTTTTTTGTTCTACAAGCTGTTCAGTGAAACTAAAATAAATATGCAGGATGAAGAGATTGTAAATACAGTGTTTTGTCCTTTTCAGACAATGTTTAGACTCAGATATATGTGGTACACTATTTCATCGTAGTCGACTGGATGTGTGAGTGCACAGGGCTCAATCGATTGATCGGCTTTGATGTGATGAGATGATTATTTTAATAATCGCCAGTTAATTTGGGAATCAACAAATCGTTAACTGGAAGATACAGATTCAAAAGTAGACCATTTGCTGAAAGAGCAGCATACATAAAGCAATAATTGAGACAAAACTGTACAAAAAAAATATATACTTTGCATTTAAGGTAAAAAAAAAAAAAAGCCAATTACTGGTAATTATATATATATATATTTGTTTTTCATGGTCATGAAACGCAGATCATTTTATATTCAATAAAATGTTTTTCAGATTTTAAAAAGATTTTTCTTTCATGTATTTCTAATACTGTATTTATAAGAAGACTAAATTAATAAAAAGTCTGTAAAAAAAAGTGAGATTAATCGTCTTGCTTGGTCTTATTGCACCGACTGAACTAATTAAAGTTGGGTTGTTTTTGGTTACTAGCTTGTGAAGCTGTTGTTGTGCTGTTCTGGCGCAGAGCTAGCAAATTAATTTGTTATTCAGTTCATTTTTGTCTGTCCAGACAAAAAGGAACATTTTAAGTTAATTAACCGTCTTTCTGTATCGGATCGGCATCGGGCGATACTAAACCTCAGGTATCCGTATCGTATCGGAAGTGAATAAACAAAACGGATCAGAGCATCAATAAGAATATTTAGGCCGTTTTCTCACATTCATTCAGGTTTTCATTGCTACTCAAATCAATGGATGAGGCTGAAACATTAAATCGTGACAACAAAAATGCAAGGACAGAATAAATCTGTAAAGGGGGCAACACATTTTTCTGTCACAGTATCTTGAGGGTCCACTTGAATCCACTCTAATGGCGGCTCACTTTGAAACTAATTCACCAATAGAGCGTCTGTGACTGTTTACCCGAGTGCCGACCTTTCAGCAAATTTCCCAGCTGCCGACTTTAAAAAGCGCTGACTTATCGTGCGCTTCGCTGGTATTTAACCACGCCACGTTGAGTCTGAGCAAACTCCTAATTGCTGCATTGTGGCCGGAGGGAGAAAACCCGACACGGAGTCGGAGCTCAGGGCTGCATCACAGAAGCTCGGCTCTGCTGGCAGAACTCAAAAAAACCAAACGGTTAATGAACAAACAATTTTGTTAGTGTTTCTGACAATGACGTCGAGATCCGGCGGATTACTGGCAACTCTCGTATGTGTGTGAGATAGAAAATGAATGTCTGGTCGAACTCGGGGAAACGTTTTGTAAAAGCGATTTCTCTCCAAGTCGGCGCTAATTAGAGACTCAACTGTACATCCACATATTTAAACATCCAGAGTTAACTGGAGTCTTCGGAAACATAATCCTGAGGGTGAAATTTGCACAGTACATTATAGCTGAAAAAGGCATTAATTTTAAGGAAGGCGCTTTGTGATAATACTGTGAGATGGGAGAAAATTCCTTGTACAAAAACAAATCTGGCATTTAATTCACAATCCAACATAAAAACAGATCAATTAGAGAGGGGGAGATATATAAAGGCTGAAAGAACCTGAAGGTGGATATGGTGTTAAATAGTTAAATAGTATGTAACTGTTATGAAAAAAGTTTATATATTTGTTAAGTCAAGACAAATATGTGAAAAAATTGATCTCCTCTGCTATCTCCCAGGCGAACCAGAAGCAACCAATCAGAGCCAGGAGGCGGGTCTTAGCGCTGCCAATCTCTGGTGTACACACTGCTCACATTCCTGGCTCTTTCTCTCTGCTATGCTACTGCTTCTTCCTGGTAGCACAGCCTGCTGTGAATGCTAAGGCTAACTAGCTAGCGAGGCTACCGGTGACGCGGATAAACAATTGTCCCGTAACGTTGAGTCGTTTCTCCACCATTGGCACATTTAGCAGTGAGTGCATGAGTTTGACTGACGGCGCTAAGCCCCGCCTCCTGCCTCCGATTGGTTGGCTTTGATGCATTTGGCGACAGCAGCTCAGGCAGGAGGTGGAGGAGATGGAACTTGTCACAGATTGTCTGTCTGGTAACATAACGTGACGACATGGTGGCAGTTTAAATAAATATGTAAAAAAAAAACACAAAAAAAACGTTTTTGTGAAAGTTCCCCACTGCAGCTCTAAGCATTCAGTCACCTTCAGAAGAACCAGAGTTGTTAATATTTGACCAGGGTGTCTGGCTAAACGGCAGCAGCGTCTCTGAAACTGAGGACATAAACGGGGTAATATTTGAAACTTTAATTTTCGCCCTCCATTATAACATCGATATTTCTCTTTTTGAGGATTTTTTTTTTGTGTGTGTGTTTCTGGCTCTGCTGGCTTTTATTTAATAGCAAAAAACAACAAGAAAGTGGGTTGTGAGAGCGGAGACAGACGTACAACAAAGGTCAAGAAGTCAAACGTTTGATTCTCCAAACTCGTGGCTGACATTAACCAGGACCGTCACGATCACAGACTTGGATGGTCGGTAAATTGTCCCAGAAATTATCGCGATAAGCGATAATATTGTTTTCGTGAGATCATGTTCAAGCAATATAACAGTGATGATGATAATGCAGGCTTGACAAAATGTAACTTTGCACACAACGCTCCACACTGGACCTGGAAGACATTTTAAATATCCAAAATAAAACACATCAAGCAAAAACAATAAAACTAAAGGAAATGAAAACAGAGACACAAAGTGCAATGCATTATGAATGATGTACCTCTCAAATGATATTAAGTAATCAGACTGGAAATTATTGAGCTCTCATTAATTGATTAATGTCCTGATTTATGCATGCTCTGTCAAGCCTCTCTGGTTAACGACAAGGAAATAAATGGCCTAATACTAATTTACCATCTTCTGTAGGTCGAGTTTCCTCTTCTTTGTATCCAGCAGTTTCTCCTTGAACCTTTGGCGCCGTTGAGGCTTCCCGATTTGCAGCTCGTGAAATCTGGCGAATCGCAGACAGAGAGTCGTGCCTCCGATTCGCCAAACAACCCGGCCTCTCTGATCCCGAGCAGCAGAGTCTCAGACTCCTCATCATGCAGAAACGGCTGGAAGTCGCCTCCGTTCCAAACGCTAACAGTGGAGGGGGAAAAAAAAAACACACACACACACACACATAACAGCAGCTGTAAACAATGACCTCTTCGTTTGTGTGAAAATCCAAACGGATAATGACCCCATCATGCTGGGAACCGGGCAGGCGGTACAGAGGAGCCGACCGGGTCGTTTCAGCGCCAGCAGCAGGATTTGACTCAACAAGCTGGAGACGGCTTGCTGAGGATCGGACGTTTTGTTCTGTACATTCGTGTGGATATTGATATGAATTATGTGGCTGAAAAATAAAAAGCTCCAAAATGTTTTCCACTTACAGAGCGTATTCATCTCCTTTGACGTTTGATTATTGGTAGAAATTGATCGTGATCAGTGAAATTTTTACTCTGACAGGGAAAAAAAAAAAATCACTCTTTAATGCCAAAGTGACATCCCTCAAAGGCGGAGCTACGCCCATTCAGCCATGTGCTTTTCACAGCTGAATGGTTGCCATGGGAGATTAAGGGATTTCTCAAACATGAATGAGAGAATCAAAGCAACTGAAGGAATAACATGATGTAAAGCTAAAGCTGTTTACTGCTCTCAAATGAATTTATTTGATTTTTTAATTTATTTTTTTTTTTTGTGGAATTACATTTCATTTTTAATAACTTTCCTTTGGCTCTTCTCCTCGTCTTGCAACCGAACAGATCGTGTCTCTGCGTTTGAGTCGGACCTAGGAGTTCCCCAGCTGTAATTCCAACAAGGTTCTTATCTAAAAATCGGCCGTCCATTTGTCGCGGCGAGGCCCCGACCCCTGTCAGCGCGCTACACGAAGACCGCTTTCACGAGCAAGGTCACGCCGGGCAGGATGAATAAATCAGTCAGGTGTCACAAATATCAGAGCGACGGCCGTCTTGCGTGCAGCGGTCGGCTCTGTTTTCCCACAGAAGGTTGGCTCTAGAAACGCCCCGATGAGCCTCGTCTATTTTTAACCGTCCACGTGATGATTTTAATGAAAGCAAAAGAAACATTTGCCAGTTTTAGACGCTTTACCTGCACGTGCGTCACACATCTCGGGTTTGGGTGACTTTGTTTTGAAAA
Organism: Poeciliopsis turrubarensis; assembly: GCA_010277015.1. Classification (NCBI taxonomy): domain Eukaryota; kingdom Metazoa; phylum Chordata; class Actinopteri; order Cyprinodontiformes; family Poeciliidae; genus Poeciliopsis; species Poeciliopsis turrubarensis. The sequence goes on along the minus strand of VMRN01000046.1, from coordinate 548,351 downwards.
TGCTTGCTATGTTTAGCCAAACCGAATTAAAGGTTGATTTGGGTGAAGTCACAGTATCTTGATGGATGTGGTTCTGCTTGTTATAAAAGCTTGATTTCTGTCGTACTTAACCAGTATTTTCAGCCTGGCGCGGCGCCGGGCCAACGTTTCCCCTCGCGAGCCGTTTCCTAAACCCGTTTGAGTGGCTGTTCCTGGGCCGACATCAACAGGCTGTTCATGCGTCCGTCTCCTCTTCTTCTTCTTCTTCTTCCTGTCAGACATTCAAATCCAAACCATCACCTGCAGCCTCCCCAAACTGTGAGCTGCTTCCTGTCTGCTCTCCTGAAATGGAGAGTAATTATTCAGCACGAGCTCTGTGACCTCGCACACACCGAGACGCTTGATTTCAGGCTGTAAAGGTTCATAATTATGTTTGCTGGCTTTCTGAAAGAGCTGCTCTGTTTACACACACACGCACACACGCACTCACACGCTATCCAGCTTTAATATTTCACTACTCATCTGTCTGAGTATCTTTTAGCGTGCAGCAGACAGTTGTGTGAAGGTCAACTCTGTTTCTCAGTATGCGGAGTGAAAGCTGTGCGTAGGTGATCGCTTTAAAAAAAAAAAGAAAGAAAAAAAAAAAAACACTTTAATGACTTGGAGGGAAAAAAAAGATCTCTGGGTAAAAAAGAAAGTAGACAATGATTCTTCTCAGAACTTCTCCTGCACCTGAATTGGTTACAGTGTCGGCGCACCTTGAACTCTCTCACATTCTGTCGCATTATAACCAAACATTTCGGCGCTTTTCTATCAGGATTGGACTTGATACGCCGCAGAAACACAAAGAGTCTTTTTAGTCTGGTTTGCAGTGCGAACGTCTTACTACAGTAGAAGAAAGAAGAAGAAAAAAACAAAACGAACCTACACGTCACTTTTCAGCAAGACATAAGAGGTCAGTAAAACATCTAGTTCCACCGGAAGATTATTTCACTTACAACGTGGGAAAAACGTCTTGCTGTACGTGAAATAATCTTTCTTTCATCCATATTGGATGAATTATTGAAGGAACGTCGGAGGCTGCGTTCGTAGTTTTAAGGTGACGCAACCAAAATGAATTATTCATCAAGATAATAAACACTGAATGGAGAAAAACATATTACTACGACTAATAGGAACTAAAAACGAAGCAACGTCTAACGAATAAAAACTAACGTTAAAAACCAGCTGAACCGAATTAGACAAACTAAAAGTCGCAGTGCAATAAAAGTAAACTGTAATGAAAAACCCAAAGGTATTCTCAGTCTATCGTACACACTCTAATAATATACATTCAGGTTTGTTGCTATTATGTGGGGAAAAAAAGTGTAAAAATTGTGAATACTTCAGGAAAGTGCTGCAAAACTGAGATTCCGTTTTGATTGGAGTGAAAAAAGTGACTTTGTTTATGAAAAAAGACTATATAAACTATTATTTGGACATTTTTCTTTAATTAGAACCACAGTGCAAAAGACGCTTTTTCTAGAAACCGAAAAAAAAATTGAAATCTGGTTCAAGGTCAGTTCTTCGTTCCCGCTGTGTGTTTCTGTTTGAAGTGTTTGTGTTTGTTGTCAGATTTATGCTGGTTTCACACCAAGACTTTCTCAACAGTTTCTTTCTCACTTTTCTCCACGGCTTGAGTTCTCTGCATAGGACGTGTTGATGCGGCTGGAAAAAAAAAAAAAAAAAAACAGCAAAGTGACGGAGTTCAGCTCAGAGGACGGAGAGGACAGAGAGGACGGAGAGGACGGAGAGGACAGAGAGGACTGAGAGGACGGAGAGGACGGAGAGGACAGAGAGGACTGAGACGAAGGTTCGCTCTGACGACAGCGCAGGCAGATACTCGTTTCCTGTTTTGTCTAATAACTCGGGTCTAAATTCATTTTCCAGAGTTCCAGTGTCTTTCACTAAAACTGATCGATATGGAAATTGTGAACAAATCCAAAATGAAACCAGCAGGGTTGACATAAATCTAAACTCAATTTCCTATTGATTCATTTTAGAAAAGTGAATCATTAAGCCTCTGATGCAGGATTCTGTGATCGGGTCTATTTTGCGTTTTTATGCGACTTTTGTTATTTTCTATTCGAAATAATGTTTCGTATAAAACTTTCTACTGTGTTTTAAGTCACCCAAGAATTATTTCCTGTTTGAAATATTTTCATTTTCCACTTTCTGAAATGTTTTGAGAAAAATTTGTAGAGCATTTTTGAAACAAAACGAAAACAACAGCAACGACGAAAAGTCAATAATGGACGATGTCAACATCCATTTTGTGTGTGTGTGTAAAAAATGTTTTTTTTTTAAGAAAATCCACCAGGCAAACCAGTTTTATTTGGGCTTTTTGAAATATAGATTTGCCTTCTGGCAACGTTTCAGCTGATAGATCGACACACATCAGTGCACAGTTATGAAATTAAGTGAAAATATTGTTTTACAGCCAAAAATCCAAAGTGAACTCCGGTGCGGTTGGAATGTGAACGCCAAGTGAACCGGAGACTCTCACAAGGGCTGGAAGTGCGCTGCAGCGCCGGGCATTCTGGGTAAATAACAGAAACAAACGCGAGCGCTGGCGGGGGAAACGGCTCTCAGCGTTTCACCGACATCCCACCGCCGCTGAAATCTTGTTCGATTAAAAGTCGACCTCATCGCTTGTAGGACAGAAGCTGCACCAGGACACAAGAGTCAAGACGTCAGCAAATGAACCCTCATCTAAAACGTACGTGAAGCTCATGTGACGCCTGACTCTCGCGGGCAGACCTCGAAGACGAGCGTCAACTTTAATGATAACTATTTCAATTATTGATCTCGGTCCAAGTGGAGGCTGGCAGGAGCTCGGGTTGTGAAAGCAGGAAGTGAGGTTTGTCTCTCGGCGTCCATCCAGTCGCTGCTCGCATTTAACGAAAATTATTGACCAAGTTAAATAATAATAATCATAATAACAACAACATCTTCCAGTAAGCTGATCTCCCCCCTCTGATGGCTCTGAAGTTGTGATATTGTGTCCGTGTCAGGAGACCATGACGTCCTAAAAATAGCTCCGACTCCCGACCAAACGTTCACAACGCCATGTGTGTGAAGAATCTGCGGGACCGCTCTGGGTGATAGTTGGAGATATAGAGGCAATTACACAGTAATAGATTCAATCTCAGGCCAAGAGAAACATAATTGGAGGGGGAGTTCTAGCCTAAGGGTCAGAATATTGTGTACCGCGGCTGTGATTATAGGCACTTGGCGGCGGGAACGGCACCGTTACCAATTTAAAATCAGCATATGAATGACTGATGTTAAATACATCGCTTCAGATCGCCCCCGTTCTGTTTGTCCTTGTCGGAATCCGAGCGGCTCCTTTTGTTTTCCTGCTGCTGCTTGGATAGAAATATTAATAATAACAACAATTTTTTTTAAAGCCCAGATCAGTTCCCACTCTCATGTTGTTGTGTTTGAACAAAATGCGAACGTAAAGCAGACGTTTGGTGGATTTTAATTGTTAAGTGTTTGACTGATTCTGTTGTCCAGAGGCCCTTTTATGAAATAACAAGAAAATCCCTGTCAGCCACGGCAAACGCTCCCCGAAAAGACTGGAGAAATCTATCAGCGGCGTGTTTTCACCGTTTCATACGCGTCTGGGATGAACCAGGGCCAAGTATCGCATGTTTTCTAGGTACAAATTGCCATTTTGTAACACAGTCAAGTTACTATGTTCAGTTCTCATAAAAACTGCTGGACATATAAAATATACTTTAAAGAATTTTGACGTTGTAACTCAACACCTTGAAATTGGGCCTCTGTCTCTTTAAGAAACTCCTGCTCTTTCTGAAACTCCACCCTCAGGAAGTCGTCGCCACAAGCCTCCTCGATTAACCCTTTAACTGCGTTTTCATGAGAAGCAGCTTGTATGATAAGCTAAATGTTTGCTAATTGCTGTGGGCTAGTCTGAAGGAGCAGAGTGGGGGATTCACGCGGGAGTCATGCGCAGCTTTGAGGAGGAGCTTCATCTCCGAAGGCGGGGCTAGATCCACCCAGGTGTTTTGTGCAGCTGAATGGTTACCATGGAGACTAAAGGACTTCCCAAACATTCTTGAAGGTATCACAGCAACACTGCATGTGTGTTTTTGATGAGGAAACGACAACAAAACACGAAAAAATGTGATTATACATAATACAGCCGTGCCGTATACGACTTTACACATTGGAGTATGAGGAGGCGTCAACTTGTACTTGTCCACACAACAATGTCACAGGGCTAGCACATGAAGCCGCTGTTCCTTGCAGCTACGCAGTAAAACCCAGGCAGGCCCGATAACCGGCGCGCGCACGCGCTCATCCGGGCCGCGAGTGGCCGACACCAGCTGAAATTCCAGCGCTCTTAGCCATGATTGGCCGGCAGCAGGACAGCTGGCGTTACATCAGAACCCGCTGAGAATCTCAATGTGCCACTAATGCTACACGCGTGTTTGGGTCGACTCTAACCTCCGTCCTGTGTTCGGTGGATGGAGTTTTCAGAGTACAGGAGAAAGTGGAAACAAGGTTTAATCTCCAAGGAAAATTAAATACAGCTCAATTTTTGTTCGGATAAATTTTAAGGTTTGTTTTCAATTTTCATACCAATTATAATTGACGGTTTTCAGATGCTACTGTTAAAAATATTTGTCATAGAACCTGGGATCTAAATGGGATCTGAGACGTTTGGATGTTAAGTAAGAAGAGTTTCATGAAGTTTCTTGATGATCCTCGTAAACAAGTTCCTTCCTGGACGGAGCGAAGCAACAACTTAAAGCCACGATGAGGAAAAAATCCTTAATAACGGCTCCAACCTTCAGCTTTGTTCGCCACAGAAAGCCTCTGAAACACTCGGCGAGTGCGGACTGAAAGCAGAAGGTTCATGTGTGAAAACTCGAGCTTAGGTATTTGATTTGATTGGGAGTCACAATGCTGGTTTAAGGCAGCATTTTCAACCCAGTGGGGGGCTTCTCTGGGGATTTTATCTGGAAATTAAGATTTAAGAACCTTTAAAGGAGCCACAGCGCTGTCAGAACTCAAAAGAGAAGAAAACCCACAGCCGCGCGTCCTGCATTAAATCTTACATTTATCTTATTAGGCTATTCATTTATTTTGAATATGTATTAGGTTGGCTACAGGTTGTATGCCAGCCGAGCGAAACAGTGCATTACAGCAGCGATAAAATGTTATATCACTGCATTTTATCAGCATGTTCTGCTCATGCATATTGGTGTTTTCTCTCTGCTGTCAAGCATGTTGGGTGAATTGGGAGATTGTAAATTGCTGTTGGGCCTGAGTGCGAGTGGGTGTGTGTGTGCGCGTGTGTGTGTGTGTGTTTGCAGGGTCGTCGGTTCGGATGTGCCGGTGACCGGTCCAGGCTTCACGCCAACCGAGCCCTAAACAGGATGAAGAGGGAATGGAAACCGGATGGAGGGTGAAAAGCTTCGTCCCCGTCCCGATTCGGAACATCCGACCAATAAATATTGACAGTCTGTTTGTTTGTCGGCAGGTTTTTTTTATTTTTTTATTTAATAGAATAGAGCATGCAGTAGGTTTTACTTCCATCGTCCTGGGAGGTGTTGAGTTTTAAAAGTGTGTGTTCCTTCGAGGGCGATGCGACTTGGAATGAAAACGTTTCCTTTGCGGCTGTAAAATTCGTGCTGCTGCCTCCGTGAGGTTTGGTTGCAGAGGGGGATGCAGTTTCCTGGATGGTGAAGTTGTGACCTCGGGCTACAGACATGTCTCCATATCTGGGATCGGCCTTTTAAAAGCAGTTTAAAAAAAAACCAGTTGTCATAACCGAGACATTTTGAACGACGTCAACTTTGTATTAAAAGTGTCGTGACTTACCGAATGACACTTCATGATGACGATCATAAATATTGATAAAGACTCCTTCTTGTTAATGACAGGTGTTATGTCATGTTTATGACGGTCTTACTCACAACCCTTCAAATGAAGTTTCACCACATTTATTTTCAGAATTCCAGTTTCATGGTCGACGGAAACGCAGCTGGTGACACGTGGTGACCAGGATGTTCTTCACATTAAAACCTTTTCAATTCTGCATCAGAAACTCAGGAGTCGTCACCTTTCACTGGTTGGCCTAAAAGTGACTTACATTTGAATAGGCCGTTATGTTTTTTTTTTGGAAGGTGACAAAAGTTTTGTGTTCTGTTGCTCAAGTAGCTGTGCAGTGGTGAAGCAGGAAACGCGTTAAATTGCTCACCTCCTGTTCAGACTGCAGAGCAGCAGGGATTTAAAATGGTCTAAACATGTTTAAAGCAGTTTATTGTTAAGATGTTTATGATTTCAGGGACAAACAAGAGCATCTTTAACCGATGAGCGCGTGTACGCTGATGATACCCAGTGGGGTTGTGCGTCCGTCTGTCTGTCTGTCGAGATAGAGATAAATGGCCAGTGTTGCTCAGTGAGGGAGCGATTGGGCAGCAAACTGTGTTTCATAAGGAGCTCAGCTGTTAACATTTACCTTAATTATCCTGTAATCACCTGGTTTGTGAGAGAAGAACCGCAAAGATGGTGTGAGGTTCCCTGCTGCGTTGCACCTGGAGCCTGCTCTGTAAAACGACCCCAGCGCGGCACAAGCCGTAGAACAGCAACACGATTGCACTGTTTGAACAAAATGATCCGAATTAGTTTTTCATGAAGTGTGACCCGAACCGAGTCCTTTGTCCTGAGTGGGCCGGCGGGCCCGACGACGAGGCAACAAGCCGGCAGCGGTTACGGCACAGACTGAGATTCTGAAACCAAACTCTGAAAGCGCCGCCCGGCCGGTGAAAAGTTGTGTCGTTTGAGTGTGTCGATTCCATCGCTCTGCTGTGAAAACGGCAGCTTCAACGCCTGATGAGACGCCGACGTTCCCAGCGCCATGGCTGAATCGTAGAGCTGTTGACATCTGCTGTCGCCATGACTTTTGATGACTTTATTTCATTTATTTAATGGAAACACACAATTGCTTAATTGTGGGGGTTTTTTGTGTTGGTTTTTTTTTTTTTTTTTCGACAGCTCCTCACATGCAGCTGTTGTCTAAATATAGTCGGTGAGGTTCAAAGACGTGTGAGCGTGCTCATCGCCGTGGCAACCAGGCCGATCGCTAGAAAACCCATCAGAGATCCGAACGTCTCTGGCACAACTTCACCTTCTTCTAACTCCCATAAAGAGGGAAAAGGTCTGCTGAGGTGAAAACTCCAGATACTGAGAAAACAACTTTAATAAGTCCAAAAAGGTTATTTTTGAGTGCTGCTGGAGTTTTCACCTCCCTATAAAGCTTTTCTCCAGCTGGACATGTCAGTTTAGATTAAAATTTCTCTTTTTGTTGCCCACCCACTAAGACGGACTCAGGTCCTCCTGCGTCTCGCAGTGCCTTGATTCCTGCTAATTATCCTAATCAATTTCCTTTGATTTAGGCTCTGAAGTAACTCGGACATTGACCTGTTGGAAAATCTAAGGGCAGTGCTCAGAAGCTGTAATTGTGTCAAAAAAATAAATAAAATAAAATAAATCCCTTTGAATTTAAATGAAACCACCTAAAAATGTTGATCTAATATCAAATCAGAATTCTGCCAAAAACCAGCAGCCTGGTTTGATGGCCGAATATTTTGAGGCTTTGCAGGAGGCATTTGTACCTGGATGTCTAACTTTGACCACTTGGATTGACAGAAAAATACCAAGAAATTAAAAATTGAGGACACATAATAACCGCTTTCCCCTCAAATTGATGCTCTTTAAGTAAAAGAACGCGTCGCGTCAAGTCTCGGCAACTCCTCAGGATTCACGTACTTCGGACCACAGTTAACTCTGAGCCGCTCTTGAAATCCCATCTCGTATGATAGATGAGATTGTCAATGCTAAAAAACGTAAGGCTGGAAATATACCTGCCTGGGCGAGCGGCGGTGCGGTGTGTGAGTGGGCGTTAATCCATGACAGGTTATATTTTACTCCTCTGTCCTCGTGTTGTATCAACAGTCTCGAGACAGGCGCGTGAACCCGACGCGTCCGTGTCCGCAAAGTGTCAGATGGCCGAGATGAAATCCGCAGCTAATTACGTCCGCCGGCGCCGCTCTGACAGAGCCTGTCCGCCCAAAACCAAAGAAGCGCCGCGACATCTCTGACATCTGCTGGAAAGTCCACGTAATTCCGCCGCCTCTCCCGTGAGACGCACTCCATCGGTCCCAAAGAGAAGGGCAGGAGGTCGGGCGTCAGGGGAGGTTGAGGAAGCTACCGAGACAGAGCCAGAAGAAGAAAAGAAAAAGAAAGTCCTGCTATTGATTAGAAGGATGGACTTCAGCTGAGACTCTGACAGGGTTTGAAGTGATCGAAATTGGCTGAAAAGTGGAAACACTTTTTTTTTTTTTTTTGCCTCACACACGTCACGTGATCATTGCCTCTGACGCAAACCACGAAGAAGGCGACGACAGGAAGTGGTTGGAGGATCGTGCTGCGGAATGTTTTCGATGACTTATCGCGTGAACAAACTTATTTAAATGTGATTTAAATTGCAAAATTGTGGGGGGGTTTTCAGAACACTGACAAAGTTTTGCATACATTTGTAATATGGCTAGTGTGGAGTAGTGACTGCAACACACACACACACACACACGCGCACGCACACACTCCTGTGGGTATCCCACTCAGGATATCTCTGGTGAGTAAATTACAGACGTCTGTAAACACATTCAGCTCAGTTGTTGCCCTGCAAGTCTCAATTATGAACTTTAATCCTAATCAACTGCAAGCTTACAAACTTAAATCAATTACATTCATTCTGCCTATCAAAATTCAATTTTGTAATGATTACAGTAATAAGCCATCAGTCTAACAAGGCTTGGAGTAATGAACCTGATTACTGTAAACACAAGAAATATGTGCATAAAGCAGCAGGAGAGCCGCAGTGGCAGACGGCTTAGAGTGGAAGAATCGGGTTGTTCTCTCTTAATGGACTCCTACACGGTAAAACTTTCTTTTGATAACTTTCTGTGCCCAGGAAGCTGCTTGTCTCTTCGTAAATATTCATGAGATGCTTTCACTGATCCTTCATGCTGGTGTGTGTTAACTGTATGGTGGGCTCAAATATTTGGCGGTGGAGTATTGTAAGGCTGAGTGAATATAAAGGAGATGCTGTGATCTGTCGGGAGAACGTTCCTTCTCCGTCGGATGACCTTCGCTTGGTTCACCGTCTGAGGGGAGGTTGGTTTTTTTTCCACAGCGTCCGTTCATGTCGGATGTTGGTATTTATGCGTCCAGGTGCATATAAAGTACAGAATTTGTGTGCGTTATGCTAATCTGCTGCCGCAGTAGAAATCCCATACTGGAAAAGGTGGAAATATTTAATTGAAAGTGCACAGATATTCACTCAGAGGGGGAAAAAAAGCTGGCATTAAGAAATCAGCAGCGCACTTACAGGCTCCCTGGTAGTGGTTTGTTGTTATAGCTCACCTTTTTTCTTTTTTTTTTTTTTCATTTTCACAAGGTTTGAGACTTAAATAGAGGTATCACTCTCTCTGCGGAGTATTTCAAGAGATTGCTCGATTCTCTTCAACCCAAGATTATCACTTGGGTTGAGTTACAGTAAAGACGTAACGTTTCTTTACTGTAACTTTGCATCTGCCGTCTGGTGAAGCGGGCGGACTTAGTGTTGTTCGGCTGAAGCACCCAGTGGAAAGCCACTTTTCGAGATTTGTATAAAGAGTTCATTATGGTCTGGACTCAGTGGTTCCCGAGGCCTTTGGAAGAGAATCAGGCCTGCGGCAACACAGATCCTCTGTTACCAGTGAACATGAGGCACGTTTTACATATTCAGCCCAAACCCACCCGAAACACTGTGAGAAGAAAGATAAATAAATCCCCAAATAAATCCTCAGGAGTTTGGAAAATGTGTGTTTGAGGTGGTAGGACCACGTGGCCGTCTTCAATAACTGGTCGGGATGTAGATGGTGTCTAGGGTTTGTTGTTGTTTTGGATCTTGCATCTTTTTAAATTAGGGGTTTTATTACCTTGTTTATTGAAACACTTTGTGTTTTTTTTGCATCTTGAAAGGTGCTTGGGGAGTACTGTCATTAGCCGTGTTTCCATTAGCCTTAAATTGAGCAAATTGGAATTGACAAGACATATTAACTTAATGGAAACGCGCTCTATCAAACAAGATGTATCTCACCAAACTTGAATGGAAACATTTCTATTTTTTTTTTTTTTTGTATCACTGGAGTCACATGATCAACAACTGGATGTTACTACCAGCGGAAATGACAAAGAAGGCGACAGGAAGTGATAGGAGGATGATGAATGGATGTTTCCTGATTGAGTCAGTCTTGCAGACATAAAGTACCTGCGGCGCAAATGAAGACAAAGAGGAATGACGGGTTAGTGATTGTTTTTGGGGGGCGAGGGGAGATCTTTTAGTCAATTTAGCTACTTCGACTACACAGACGAACCAAAAGACGAGTCAATAGGTCTTCTGGCAAACAGGATTGGTCACGCAATATATCTGTTGAGGATTGAGCTGTTTGCATGCGGTTCTATGTCGTGCAACTCTTCTTTCTTTCGGTGGTTGTCAAAGACATCAAGGTTGTGGACATGTGACGGCCATGAGGGAATCGGAGTAAGGGGGTTCACGGTTCTAAGAAGGAGAGGCCCTTAGCTGGAAGCTCGAAGGCATGTAATTGGCTCACCCACCGGGAACGAAGGAGAACGAGTCCGAAGAAGAATGAAGAATAACGTTTCTGCTCTGGCAACAGATAGAAGGTAAATAGAAGGAAGAAATGTGCTGTAGATGTTACTGTATTTAATGAGGCAGTGAAGGAAAACGGACTCAGATAGAAGGCACGAGGTGAAGGATAGAGAGAGACGAGGACAAAAAAAAAAGAAAAAAAAAAAAGACAACAGCAGCCAGATGAAAGCCTGCTCCATTACCAGGTCCTCTGGAACAGGAAGGGGACGCAGGGCTGGAACAAATGGACAGTAATTGCACACAATCTGTCTTCAGAGCTCAATCACTTTGCCCTACAGGGGCCATTGGTGAAACCCTTCTCTCAAACTAATCTAATAACTTTCCTCCCCGCGGAGATGTTACCTTTCACCTTCAGCGTGTGGAGAGGGGAGAGCGTAAATCAGCTACTGCTCGTAATTAGCCACGCGCATAATACACTGAGAGTGTGAGCGATATTAAACAGGGAGAGTTCTCAATAAATAAAGAATAAAATGCTTTGTAACTGAAAAATTCCTCCATTTAACATTAAAGTTGGTTTGGCTGTAAATAACTATTAATAAATGCCAATTATTAAAGGAGCGGCTTCATGTAAAATGGACTTTTTTGAGCTTTGCGTCATGTTATAACGTTATTCCCTCTTCAAAAACAAAGCTGGAGTGTCGCATTGGTACTTTCGTGCGTGTTTTGAGAAAAACCTTTAGTCTCCATGGCAACCGTTCAGCTGTACTAAATACCTGAGTGGACCGAGCCCTGCAGTCGAGGAGCTGCAGTCTCTAAACTTCTGATCTTCTGCCCAGCAGCTCCTTCAGACTAGCCAGCAGTAATTAGCAAACACCCGGTGGAGCTGCACATCTCCTGGGCTCATTGAACGAACTACTTCTCAGTGCAAGACAAGACATTAATATTCAATTTTCTTATTTGATATATATATATATATATATATATATATATATATTGGCGTTTATTTGATAGTGAATTGACAGGAAAGAGGGTAATGAGAGAAAGGGAAAGACATGCGGCAAAGTTCGCCAGGCAGGGAATCGAATCAGCGACGGCCGCGTCGAAGACTAAGGCCTCCAAATGTGTGTTGCGCTCAACCCCTTCGCCATCGTTGGCGAAGGGGTTGAACCTGCTTTGAATGCTAAGGCGTGTTAGCTTGGCTACCAAAGACAGCAAATAAACAGTTTTTCAGGAACGGTAAGTTGTTTCTCTGACATTGACATAATTAGCGCGTACATGAGATGATTGACAGCGCTAAGATTCTCCTCCTGGCTCTGATTGGTTGGTTATAGTCATCACTGAGGGAAGGTAGTTTATATCAGATTATTTCACGACATAATGACAATTTCAACAAATATGTACAATAACAATTTTTAAAAGAAAATAAAAGTTACATACTGCAGCTTTTAGTTAGTTACATACTGTCAGCTGAGACTAAGAGGTTGACTCAGTGGAGCTGCAAAGATCTTTTACTTTTATTATTTGGGATTTTTGGGGCCAAACACTTTTCATGCAAAGTGTTTCTACAAATTCTGCTGACTTCGTCCGCGGTCGCCAAAGCAAGGGCATTTGTTGAGCTGGTGTGACAAATGACATCGATTCCATTCATTTATTTGAATGAAAAGCGAAATGATGTAGTGAGAAACTAACGGCAGTAAGGCAGAGACGGTCCAACTTCAATTCAGCATAGATTTCACCAGCTCTAATAAAGCCATTAGGCATTAGGATGCACACCACTTAGCCGGGGCAACTCATCCACGAAAAGAAGAGACATGCTTTCATTAAATGAATGTCAATTAATTTTACCATTAGCTGAACCAACATTGAAGCTGCACATTATGATTACAGACAGCAAGAAGTGAGTAAATCTTCTCCCTGGTGCAACACTGGGAAGCCTGGCATACGCTGTAGCAGATTTTCATTGGTGTTCATCACATCTGTTTTTTTTTTTTTTAAAAATGACACATAATAACACTCCATGGCTCGGTTCAGTAGCTCTAATCTCATTACTGGTTTACAAATAGTAACTCGTTTCTGGAAAAAGCCGCGTTAGCGGCGGCACCGCTAGCCAGCAGCGCAGGTGAGAAGAATCAACAGCTAGCGGGAGGCGAGGGTGAAAACAATGAGCTAATGAGCAGAGGAGCGGGAACAGGAGGGATTATGACATGAAAAAGGAAAATTAACACCGTATGTCACTCCTTTATTTTCCTCAGCGAAACGTCTGAATTGCCGCTAGCTCTGTTTTCCTTACAAGTGTTGCAATCGCGGTGTTTCCACTGAAGAAGACACGCAAATAAAATCACGAATATAGTTTATAAATCACTACTTATTCATGGGGAATCAGTACGTAGTTCTATACAATTATCTTGTCTTTCTTTTGGTCGTTTTGTTTGCGTTTCCCTTTAATTCATGTAAAGCACATTGAACTGCCTCGTTGCTGAAAATGTGGTGAATGAACAACATGACCCAACGTTAAGTGAATAAGTTTCTCCACGCGACAAGTCATTGGAAAAAAATGCGCCGCCATCCTCCTCCTGCCGCTTCCCGTCCACTTCTTCGTCATTTCGGCCAGTAGTAACGTCTGGTTGTCGATCACGTGACTGTTGTGAAAAAAAGTGTCTTCATTGCAGTTTTGCAAAACAAACTAATTTCGATACGGGCGAAAAACCTCCTCATTCATCAAACGACGCTTATTTTTTTTCTAAATTGACGTAATTCCATTAAGTGAATTTGTTTTCGTGATTGCAATTTGCACAGCTTTAACTGTCAATGGACACAAGATACTGAGTCTCAGGGTAGAGAATGTTCAGTTAAATTAGTTTAATCCCCAAAAGAATAGAACCAGTACTGCAGGTTTATATATGTATTCATGTAAAATGTTAATGAGCAGATAAGGCTTGAAATGAAGCTCAACTACGATCATCTGGTGCTTAAAGGCGCCTTTAATACGTCCCGCATGTATGTCACAGTGACAAGCATTCTCCGCTTTGTGTGATGGACTGAGATTTGTAACTTCATAGTACAAAAAAACCCCCAAAAAAACGACCATTAATCACAAGTAAAACATTTACCGAAATGACAGAAGGCCACATTTCTCACCTTTCACAGCTGTCACCTGGTGCCGCATTACCAGAACGTGGGACGTCGCTGTCATTTTGATTTCAATTAAATGTAATTTCCAGTGCGGCTTCATAATATTTACTACCAGAGATAGCAGCGTTGCACTGGGGGGAGGGGGGAGCTTCTGTATTATTAAATTTACCTGCCCTGGTGCATCACTGTCAGCTGCTTGCTCACTGACAGATGATGTGTGTTTTATGGGTTGTATGTGAGCGTGCATGTGGTCCACACTGTTTGTCCAAATCTGATTGTTTACTCTTGTCTCCTGTCAGTGACGTTGCACATGTGGGGCCGACTTTATGTTTGGGACGTGCGTTTAATTGGCACCAGGCTTCTACCTGCATCATATGAACAGACACGATTACATTTGAGAAATTCTTTCCCGTTTTGCCAATAACCAACTTTATTTCTAGAGTTACGAGAAATTGGTTTTGTAGAAGTCGTAGTTTTACGTACATGAAAGATCACTGTCCCTTTGAAAAACGGGGAAAGATGATGGTTTTGTCAGGTTCTACGGAGCCCTGCAAGGGACATGAGGGGGGTAAAAAAAAATGGATTTTGCGTTCCCTGGCAATAATCTGCTGATCAGTTATGCGGCATAATTGAAAACTGTAAGCCTTTCTCACGGTGGCCGCCAAAAGTTCAGCTTTAATGTAAGGTTATGTGAGGTTTTTTCATGACACAATCAAAACTGGCATTATTATCACACGATAATAACTCAGAAACAGTCCAAATAGTTTGGAAGTATTTTTATTTCTTTCCTACTTACATAAAGTTTCTGTTTATATTATAGGTTTGTGGTACTTTTCTACACTAAAGAAAAAGGTATAAAATGTCAGATATTTCACAAGGAGATATTAACATATATGGAAAAATCTCACATAACCTTGTATTTAGGCATAAAGTACGGCGGCCGCCTTAAGAAGGGCTTGGAGTATTCAATTACGCCGCATAACGGATCAGAGGCTTATTGCGAGGCAATGGAAAAGAAAAAAATTGTTTCCAACACTTTGATTTCGTTCTTCATGCGTTTCCTCTGCCATCTACCCGGATTACGCAACATCTTAATAACTGCAGCGGCTCACGCAGCGCAAAACACAATGCTTGCAGTCAGAAACCAAAAGCGTCAAAAGACGCAGCCGGAACGAACACCAAAAATCCCCGCTGGCATGACAAAGAGGGCCGTGTAACAACCAGGCCGTGTTTACAGCACGACCGGCCTTCACTGCTCTTAAAGGCCCGGCCAGATTCATAATTTATTCATCCCGTTCAAGCAAAGATCGCTGTCATAGACAAAGCATTACAGGGACGCTTTATCTGACTGTAAGAGCGCGCTCCACCACGCACACGTCCTCGCATCTGCTAATGTCTCTCGTAGCTTGATAGTTTGCCGTTGCATTGGCTTCAGGCTCATGGAAATTAGCTGCGAAACTCCAGGGTGTATTGACTGCACATCAAGTCTCTGCCAAGCATCAGTCAGCACTCTGGGATGCGAGTCCCAGGACTTTAAATCTTAATTTAGCAGAGGTGGAAAAGCTATGCAATGGGTTTACTGGACCAACGTTGGCTGTTTTATCTCTCACTTTCTGAAGTCGTGTTGGGGAAAACATCCGTAACTCTCTGGCGTTTGCTTTCACCGTCAAGAAATTGACTGGTGATGGGGATTTGTTAAAACACAATGTCAGCCATCTATTGTTGAAGTCTTCTATTTTTACCATGTTGAGGCACGTTTACTCCTTCAAGCTGCAAAATGAGAAAGCTGCCAGCAGAGAACAGGAAGGCTTCTACAAGTAGGATTTTCTGTTCTGCTGTTTAGAGCTTTTCACCTCGGTCTGTCATGGATCGTCCACGATTTGGAAGTGTTGGCGGCCTTTTGGAGAATCCCAAAAATATGGATGAACCTTCAATGGGGCCTGAGGACTCCAACTCCTAGAGCCCGTTATTCATCATCCTGTAACTTTTAGTTGGATCCTTGATCCATCCAACGATTTTCTTACTCCCTCGTCCCGACATCCAATAATCTCCTCAGCATGTCTTGGAGTTCGGGAGTCTTGCAGTAGAATTGCTTCATCATCAGTATTTGCTGACCTTTCAACTGTGTGACAAGAAGCTGTGCTACCACTGACCAACTGAGCACTCTGACATCATCTGGAAAACATTAACTAAGCGCAGCTACAAAGGAAGAAATTTGTAACGAAACTCCTATTACGAGTTCAAATATCCCCATAACAACCACATTTAGCACTCTGATCACCACATACACGTCCACTGCAGCAGTCGCTACGCCTTCCCATGTACACCCCATTCTTGAAAGAGCTGATGTCTTTTTATTTCAAGGTCTTTTTGCATCAGTGTGAAGAATCTAAGTCCTACTGAAGGTGGGTTATGTGGATGAATCAGCGTCTGAATGTTGATCAGCGACGCTGATCAGCAGTGAGGAATATTCATGCGCGTGTGTGTGTAAGCGATCGCAGGAGCGAAGCGGAGCTGCTGTCGCAAGTACAAATGAACAGAGAGGCCGCCATTGTTTTTTTTGCTGCAACTGGTAGAAACGCGCTCATTAGGATGCAGCGAGCTGCCGAGTACAGATGCCTGAGCGCGCCGTGTGGAGATCGAGAACTCCTGGCAATTAACTCCCACTAAATACTGCTCGGATTATTGCCTCTCGAGCGCACCAGGATCTTTCTTCTTTCTTTTTTTTTTTTTTTTTTTTAAATACCTGCCTTATTGTAGCTTTTCATTAGATACAAACTAGGAGGACAGAATGGCTTCGGCTCCCAGCTAAGGCATCCACGAGGATTTGTCGTTTGCTCCTAACAGGAACTTTAGTGCAACGTGACAAGAATGTTTATGCAGATGCAGTTTCGTTTTGTTCGAAATGTGCTTTGTTCACATTTTTCATCAGGGTGCTTTTTATTTTTAAATAATTGGTGATACGAATTACGGCGTAATTGTTAAGTGGAAGGAAAAGTATATCTTGTTTAATAAAAATGGAATTCATATTTATTAAGCCCCCTCTTACTCTCATAAATAAAAAACATTGAATCCAATTTGAAAATTAGGAAAAATGGCCCATTTGTATGATTTAACGTCAGTATAATTATAGTTTTTTCTATGATAAAATGAAAACAAGATTAGTTTTTAAAACAATATTAATCAACAGAAAAAAAAAGAACTGCAAGATGTAACTCCCACCTAAACTGGCCTGTAGATGGAGCAGCTTTTGGGTTATTATTAAAGGGCCAGTATTATGTAAAATTGACTATTTTTAAGCTCTATATTTTGTTATAAAGTTATTCTATCATCATAAACATATCTGGAGTGTTTCCTTGATTCTTTCGTGCACGCTTGAGAAATCTCCGTGGCGACCACGGAGATTGGGTGGACCTAGTCCCTTGGAACTGCAGTTTCTGGCTCACAGAGCCGGCCCTCTGAGCTCCTTCAGACTAGCCAGCAGCAATTAGCAAACACTTGGTGAGACTTTGCATCTGCTGAGCTAAATATAGGAGCTACTTCTCAGAGCACTAGTGTTAAGAGCGCTATTAAAGGGTTAAGTGGGGAAAGAGATATAAAAGAGACATAAGCCCGATTTCAAGGGGTGAATTGTGAAGTGGGCTGCACAGTGGCGCAGGAATTACGCATCCATATACAAGCAAAAGGGAACTGATAAGTAAAATAATGAACCCAATGATGAAGGTAACCGATGTGTAGGGGCAGCGAGAGTTTTAAATAAAGTCCCTTAAACGGCAATCTGTCCTAGAACAACCTCCTCCTTTGTTATGTCTGAGGCCTGCCTCCCTGTCATGGAGAACACGGCAGCGAGGGAAGATTAACAAACCTTTTCCATTACTGTAATGACCTCCGCTACTTCAAAACAAAAATCCCGTGAGACAGGAAAGCGTCTCCATCAGGCCCATTAAGTCTCTCTCCCCGTGAGCCTGAGGATGGCGGGACTCCGAGGGAGGAGGGAGCGTTTGGCGGCGTCGCCTGGCGTCATCGATCACAGCGCCGCCACTCGCACCGAGAATCCAATCCAGCCGGCTCACGAGTCCGGAGAGATCGGCAGGTTAAAGGCTTTCGCTCGTGATTAAAAGGAAACCCGTTTGTCTTACAAATGGGTGTCGATGCGAGTGTGTCTGTTTTGGGTTTTGTTTTTTTTCAGTCTTTACTAATAATATCACTAATACTCGAAGGATGTAGCAGGAAGTCATACATGTGGATCCCAGCAGGCAAACTGCTTTGAAGCCAAACTGACCAAAGTAGATTTGACTTCATATTACACACAGTGCATGTCTGAAAACTGAGACGTAAGAAGAGAAAAGCTCAGAATGCGTCTAACCCGGCTGCTTAAGAAGATAGGTCTCATGCATTTGAGCTCAGAGCTCTTCCTGTCACATTTGCTGACCTTTCAAGTATAGTAGACGCAGCTGCCTTTGTGCATTTTGTCAGGCTCTTTCATAGATAAAAAATATGCTTACGAAGAACACAAACTGAAGGGACTAATTTGGGTGCAGTTTAATTCAGACCAGCAAAGGTATGGAAGCTGTTGGATTTGTAAGGAGCCGCCATGTAAAAGTACTTTTTCACCTTGCATTATCGTAGAAGAAAGATCTCCGATGTATGTCGTACATTTCCGTAATAAGCCAGCAAAACGTTCGGCGTGAACTTTTTGGGTCTGACCGGTGCACTCTGCTCGACTGGGGAACAAAAATGACAACATTTACCACATTTTCAACTTCAAACAACCTCTGAGCGATTGTAGAATTTCTCTTTTGTCTTTGGTAAAGGACCAGCAGTCATTTCTCAAGCTGGCGCTAGATTTGCGTGTTCGTTTTGGTCTTATCTACCCAGAATGCCCTTTTACAGCAGTCTGGCGTTCACATATGCTGTCAAACCAGACCGGAATTCACTTCACCCAAACCAAGACCAAGATTTGTAGATGGACCACAGTTTGCTTTTTTTTTTTGGTCCACATCGGAGTGCGACTGCGATCTCACACGTCCCCAAACAAGCTGGACTTTCTAGATAAACCAACTAGAGTTTGACTACCAAGCTAACTGGCTAACTCTGGAGTGAATGCACCCTTTGAAGCTGAAACACCTTGGCGCAATGCTACTTAGTTGGCTGGCATTCGCAAAGCAGCCAGTCCAGAAACGTCATTCATTTTCCATTCCCCCGAGAGCAGAAGACTGTATTATACTGTACGTATTGATGTATATTAAGGTATGTTAAGACAATGTTTGAGAAACACCTTGTAACAGGAGTTTCTCAAACATCTATCCGTTGATCTGTTCAACAGATTATCTGAAGGCAGGTTTCCAAGTAACAATCGTCTCTTACAGTCAACATAATTATCTGAGGCGCTGCAGGTCAGCTAACAGTGAGCAGTGCTGCTCTTTACTGCCTAACGCACTCAAATGAAAATCCTCCAGCCATCTGATGGCTAAACGTTACCCCTACTGACACGCTTTCATCTGCTTAAAACTTCTGATGTTCTGTTTGTCAGCCAAGGACGTTCTCACCAATGTCACCATTGAAGACAGATTAAAGGTGGTGTTGCTTTAGCAAAGGCCTGTGCGTAACCGGACATGCAACTCAATTGAAGTGATGTCGTTTCCTTCACATGTAGTGTTCAGTAAGTACTGACAGCAAACAGGTATCTCCTGCGATCGGACAAATAATCCAAACAGTTACATTTATTCAATCTAAATCAACGTTTTTGTTTAACTTGTTTGTTTATTAGATTGGTGGCACAGTGTCATGAATGTTTCTTAAAGAAACACGGCTAGAGATTTTTTTTTTTTCAGTATTTTATACAAAATGCTGCTTACGCAAAAACACAATTCTGTCTACATTGAGTCCGAACATCCATGTAAGATAAAGTCTCATCAAAGTGGCATTAAAATATAAAAAAAAGACATTTTTAATAGTGTCATTTCTCTGGTTATCTATGTTAAGTCATCCATTTCAGCAAAGCAAAATTTACAAATATTACATGAGAAAACATTTAATCTTTAGTACTAACTGTAACTTTATGGTAAGCTATAAAATTTAAGTTGGAAAAAGCACCAATCTGCAGTTCGGCACACAAACGCTGAAGATTAATTTTGTATCTGTATTTTTCTCCAAACACCTTTTTTTTAACTCGCAAAACTCGCATAGCGGTGAATAAAACATTCTCTTGTTTCAGCAGCAAACATCCGCCACCTCCCACTCTGAAAGAGAAACAAGCTCTGGGAAGTAAAAATCCAAAATCTGCTGTTTTTCATTCACAAGTTTTAAATCGTGACTTCTATTTAAATCCGGAGTCTAAGTTGACTCTTAAGCCACTGTTTACACGCGAGTCCCAAACTGTGGCGCGAACCGCAGCACCGGATAACACCTTGTTGGTCAGACGGAGCAGACATCCGGAGCCGCGCGCCGTGTAAAGATTTGTTTTTAGGAAGCAGCCTTCAGCGCGGGCCTGTGTGATTGCTCTCAGAGCCTCAGCCTGCGGGCTAAATACCGCGGTTAGCTTGTGTTTGGAGTCAAACGGCTGCTTTTGCCGAAGGTTTTGGAGGCTAAGAACATTTTGCTCGGCCCCCCGCGGAGCCTGATTTGCTGTTACTTAAACACCTACTCACTTCAAGATGCTCTCAGAGGCCTCCCCACCTTCCCTCTGCCGGGCTCCCCCCATACCATTTCTCTTTCACTCGCTCAATCGCGGTGTCCTCTCTCTCTCTCTCTCTTTAATTCATTTCCTCTTCTCCTTTCTTGCTTTCCTCCTGATGTCTTTGTATCCCTCCCCCATTCCTCCCCTCCACTTTCACATACTAGTTCTTCCGCTCCTGCCTTTTCCTCCCTTTCTTTCTGCCTTGCTCGTATTCCCCAACTCTCCAGAACACTTACGCTGCAATACACTTGCCATCTCATACACTCCAAGGGAAGGTGTTCAACTGGTACATTATGTCTCTCGGGTATTTCATCGACTAATGGAAAACACTCAAAATGCCTCGGCATTCCATCTTCCACTGGTAAAGCAGAAAGTCTCGGTCCACATATTGCCTTCGTAAGGGAAAGTTATTGCTAACAAGTTCCTCCAGCGTCTGGTTTCCAGAAGCACTGCCAGCTCTTTTCAAGTAGTTTTTTTTTTTTTTTTTTTTTTATTTATGTTTTTTTCTTGCATTCAGGGTTGGTTTGAAGTGCGGTGCTTGCATGCCACCGGCATGCGTCTTGCATGCCGGTGACGAAAAGTCGTGGCGTTACTTTGGAGGACAGCAAGAAAAAGCTGCCTGCACGTTGAAGAGGTTACAGACATGCTGAGTGATTGTAAAAAGGAAGAAATTATGAATATTATGTAGAAGTAGCATCTTTGCAGCATGGTTAAACAAAGATACCATTGACCTCTCAGTTGGAGGGACCCGCGTCAAGCATGTGACATGGTACTGCAGGTCACAGTTCAGCGCATTAACGTTAATGTCAGCCGATTACTGCCAACATTTAAGTGCCATATGGTTCAATTCCAGAGCCAGAATCAGCTTCCTTTGCATTTGATATGGGTTCCGTTTTGGTCTCGCTATGCAGTCTGTACCATTTTACCACCGTCACGTAAATGTTGCCTTCAGTTATGAAAAATGCTGCATACATCAAGAGCAACTTAAAAGAAATCCGGCTTTGCGGTTTGACGCCTTGACGTTGCCATCCGTCTCATTTTGGTAAAACCACAGTTTGATTCTCTCTCACAAATTTTGACAAAGCAAACATTTACGATGTGACCCCATGACGACACAACACCATCCTATCCCTGGCAATCTCAATACTCCTGGTATTAATGTAACGGTCTGTGTTTTTGTACGCGCTGACAAGTCAGTGAGTGTGTAAAAAAGTAATAAGACTCCATGATGAATAGTGTAATAGTCGGCGTGAAAGATGTGAGCTCGCGACGCGTTTGGAAATCTCTGCGGCGAAGACCGCGGAGTGTGAATTCGTTATGTTGTTCTTTCACTCCAGCTATACATGGTTTTCACATTACTGTACGTCTTACATGTTGGAGACAGCGCGAGAGGAAGTCATGCGCACATAACCACGGCAACTGAGGACACGGTGCAAAGTCAAGTGACTGACTGCAGCGTGGAGCTGCACTCAAGTTACGCTTTAACGCACCGTTTCTTTATGTGGAACTCTTGAATTCGTGTAAGGAAGGTGCAGATTAAACTAAAATTGTCATAAAAACACAAAGCAAAAAATCCTATTCATACCATAAACTGAAACTTCAACTTCAGTCGAGTAGAAGAAAAAGAAGGTTTCCAGAATTTTCAAGTCGTATTTTCTTTCATGCCCGGCAGCAGGTTTTACCCTCGTCTGCAAGGTATTTGCCTGCCTGCCTGTCAGATTTAATCTCATCTTCATCCCCAATCTTTTTCTTCTTTTGTTGATTTATTTAATTAGTCTGCTGCAGACGGGTGAAAAGATGGAAAAGATTGACTGAAAAAAAAAAATAAACAAAGTAAAACGTGAGCCACGTGGCGACGTTTCTGTTCCGGATTCAAACAAAGGGACATCCTGAAAACGCGACCGAGCCAGAGGAGCCGCCAGGACGCCTCCGTGCATCTCTTTGAAGATCGCTTGTGACTGGAGGACCGTTTCTACAGGGAAAGGCTGTTTATCTGGAAGATAAAAGCACTGCGGCGGTTGAGACGAATGAAATATGCATGCTGAAGTGCCACAAAGATTACAAATCTTCACAGATGTTGTTGTGTTCTTGGTTCCCCACAATGTGCTGGGAACCACCCGGCCCCCATTACACAGTCATACACCACATTGAACACGGTTCACACTGTAGTAACATGTTACACTTTGTCATGTGGCGCAAAGCGAAATATTGCTGCCGTTGTTCCAAAGAAAATGTTTGGTTTCTTCTGTTTTTGCAAACTTTACATGCTTTAGTTTCATTCAGTTCAGTTCAAATACTCCTTATTAAACACAATGGTAAATTAAACTACTTAATATTTACTCAAGGTCAATGTTCGGGATTCATTATTAGCAGAGAAACTGGACAAAAATGTCATTTGTTGAAAAGTTCCAAGGCACAAACTCTGGCGATCAAAAACAACACAACGGCCCGTCCGAAATTCCCCAGGAAAAACATCCGGATGATCACTGAGACTTTTGGGAACATGTTCCGTGGACTGAAGAAAGTTTGACTCGCAATGATTCACTTCCTGCTAAAGAACCCCCTGGTGCTTGAAGAAAACCCCACAGAGACGCCACCAGGCTGCAGGACTGGACGGGAGACGCAACAGTGAAGCCGTCCATCAGAAGGGACAAGAGCAGGCGCCATGTGCCTGCAGAAGACATGGCACCGCCCCGATAAACACTGAATGCAAATCTCCCTGCCTCCGTCTTGATAACGAGGTCCTCGAGCTCGCAATGCGCGCGCGCTCCCGCGCCGATTGTGCTTGCATAAGGTTTTAGTTTCACCAGGTGACTCCTCCGAAGTATTAATACATCTGAAGGCGCGGAGGCCAGGTGGTGAACCGGGCCGCTGCGCATTACTGCTAATGATGTCTCTCAGCAAAAAGCACACACGCCAGGCGTACGCACATTAAGGCACAGGCACGAAGACAACCATGAGGGTCTGCACTCCGAAAATAACAATTATGTGCATATTCACACATTATGCTGATTAATACTTGCACCAACAGAGCGTGGCGCGTCGTCTTTTAGGGGCGGGGGGGGGGGAGCGGCGGCGGCGGCGTGTAGTCAAACTGATTTGGGTGTTAATGAGGGAGGCACTGAAACTTTGAATCAAACCCAAGAGAACTAACCAAGTGCTTTCACTGTCATTTTCGCATAAAAGTTATGTAAAAACCAGAAACTTTATTTTAATACAACCGGTACAGATGTAACAACACACACACGCACACGCGCGCACACACACGTTTTAGTCAGTAACTGTGGATCTAATACAAAAAAAAGAAAGAAGAAGAAGCAGCATGCTGCTATTATTCATCAGCTTGTTTCAGAGAAATATATATTTAGATTTTTCAGGTTCAAGTCAGGTCTAGTATGCCCATCTGTAGATTACGGATTTAAATCATGCACCGTTTTATCCTCAGGGTTAATTTAATTACCTTCTGGCCAAATGACTCAAACTATTTTTCATACTTAATTCAGATGCTTTAAATTACTTTAAAGTGGAATATTTACCCCATTTAACAGATAAATATGCATTGCATCCTGACATCCCAATGGCAGAAATGAATTACCTTTGCATGATGTTGAGTTTCTGAGTGAATCAAGCTGGAAGTGCTTTTATTTTGAAACACCTGGAGCGTCTTTCTGACACTCCGCCGTGTTTGAGTTCGGTTTGAATCTGTTTGCATTTTGATTGTTTTCTTTGTTCGTTCGGTTCGGCCCTGCTCTCGTCGTCTGATGAGTTCATCCCGTCGTGTTTACTTTGCTTGGTTATTTTTATTCTTCATTCATTGGAGTTTTTATGCCGAGCCGTCTCCCGTCGGCCGCTATTTACGGTTTCCCTCGGGTTTATTATCTTCCTCTCCTCAGGTTTTGCTCCCTGATCCTCTTCTGTCACACCTGAAGGCGGATCCAATCAGCCACCTGTTCCTCATCCAGTAATCAAGCTCCCAGTGTTTAAGCCCCTCATGTTCTGTCATTCACCTCAGGAGTTTTCTGTTGTCCTCTGTGAGACTCTGCCTTCGTCTGTGTTGTTCGGGCCCCCCTCCCCCCACACGCCTTTTGAAGTTTTCATTGCTGTTTGATTCAATTTCTTTATTTAAATAAATCTCACATCGCTTGAAGATCCCTACAGCAGGATCCTTTGCAAACATTAGTTGTGACACTATTAGAGTGGAGTGCATGTTGTTTATAGATGCCGAGTCGCACTGTGAAACGATAAAGCCAGTAATTAAAAAGAGTTCGATAGTTTTAATTTATCGTGCAATTGAGTTATTGTTTACCGCGACTGGCCTACGTCAAACAAATTGATGAACGTGTTCCCCTCCTCGCCTGTGGCGGCGCTGCACCGAGAGCCACTGGAGAAAATGACACAAAGACCTCTGAAGAAGAAACTGAGCACAACTTGCTCCTTTTCAAAATGTGTCGGATTTTAGTGGTTTTAGGAGTTTTCTTTTGTCTCTGAATTATATTTACTTAGACATTTGAATTGAGTTCTCAACCAAAACCGACATTTGGGGATCGAAATGTTTTCACCTGAAACACTCAACCGAATTGGCACTTTAGTCATGGGAAGTCCTGCTGAAAGTTTTCAGAGTTGGCAAAAGTGCGACACCAAAAATTAGCTCTGCTGTCGGAGCGTTTGTAGAAGCGTGCCCTCCACTTCCTGTTAGGAAAAGCAAGTTTGGTTTTTTTTGTTTTTTTTACAACTAAATTCCCAATTAAGTCACTTTCATTCTCTGTGCCGCTGAACTCCGTACGTGATCCCAGCTTTAAAAAGCTACGCTGTTTTTATCCGAGCTCTGCTTCGCCTGACAAAAACACAACACGCTTAATTCATGGAATCTTGTTATATCACTGTGGCTGCACTTATGTGTTCAATCACCCCCCCCCCCAAAAAAAAAGTGTTTCTCTGGTACTTTGTTACAGCTACTCTTCTTTCTGCAGCCGTCCTCTCAGCCTGCATACGAAGACGTGGACGCGTGTTGCTGCGTCTCTAAGGTGCCTGGAGGGTTTAGCTGTGCATTTAGTTCTGAGTGCTTTATAGTTAGATTTAAGTGGCACTAAAAAGTCCTGCTGTTTACTTCATTGCCTCGTGTAAAAAAATAAAATTAAAATAAAAAATAAAATCCCTCTATATGTCGCCCTGACACGTTTAATCCAAATACGTGTTTTCAAAACTTGAGAGAGGGAGGAACAAAAAGAAATCTTACGTGAACTAAATAAAGGATGAAAAGGTTTTCCCACAGCCAAAGGTGAAGTGTTGTCTGCCTGGCTGAGATAAGGCAGGAATGAATCGCTTGTCTTCAAAATGTTGGACTATCTGCTCAATCTAACGTCTCCTGGCTTTTGGGACGGCAGCGAGAATCTCTACAATTCTTCTAGTTCAGACTGAGACTTTATGAATGCTTTTTTTTTTAACCTTAAACCGTTGACACCCAACATGTTCAACGGTAAAATGTTTAACACCGATTTAAAAGTTGTGTTCCTGGGTAAACAGACGCGGCGGTGTCTGCTGAAGAGTGTGGATCTTAATGCCAACCTTGCATTTTTAATCATTTTTTTTCCTCTTTCATTCCACTTTTCCTTTCTTTTCTCTTTCCCTCCTTGTTTCTGTTTCTGATCATTCGATACGTTGCGTCATTAGTTGGTCCGACTGTTTATCCTTCCTTTCGTCTGTCTATTGTCCCATCCTTCTCTCCGTTCTTCCATTTGTTTGTCCTTCATTTCTTTATCCCCTCTTTCATCATTCCTTCCTTGCGTCCTTCCTTCATAATTGATTTTTTTTTTTTTTTTATGATGAGGAACACGGCGTCTGGCTCAAATAAAATGACGGCGGTTTTCTCTGGTACTTTGGGTTCTTGCTGACTTACGAAACGCTCTGTTTGTTTTATTTTTGTTTTTTCCTCCCTAAGCTGTTGAATTTCAATGGGGGTGGATCATAAATCAGAATAAAACACATATTTGCTTCTTAGTTCTAAAAAAGAAATTAGAAAAATGCCTAACCTGACAAGCTAAAGCCATTACAATTAAATTTTAAAGCTCCATGTTTTACTGAGACTTTTGCCAGCGACAGGCCATAATTACAGCTTTATGTGGCAAGTTTGAGATACAATGAAATGGAGAAACGTACCTTTTGCTGTCACCGCTACACGAAAGAGCAGAAAGAAAAGTAAATTACTCAACAGCAGCAGTTTTGATCAGCAAAAAAACTGTTTTCTGAAAGGTTCCTTGTGCGGACGGCGGCAAAGACCAAACGTGTTGACAAAGGTGCCATTCAGCAACCGACGGCGACGTGTTGGTCCAATCAAAACCCCCCAAATAACAGCGATCAATACCCAGCCGTACGACATGATCCCTCTTTAATTAAAACCCGAGTGTCAGCCCTCACCATGAGAGAGTCGACCAGCTAATGATCGAGCAACACGGGCGGAAAATTAGCAGTCGGAAGACGTCTTTCGGCGCATGGTGAGACAACAGCAGTGATCAACAAATAATTAGGTTCTAAAGGCGTCTGGAACGACACAAAGGGTGCAATCACAGAGGAAGAGAATCGGGGTATGATGATGGATCACAGCTGGAAGGGGAAACATTTTCTGCAGATTTTTTTTGTTGTTGTTGTTGTTGTTGTTGTTTATCAGATCCCTGTCCAGCATAAGGAGGCAGAGCATGCATGAAGATGTTGATGACTGCTGCTTTTATTGGAGACGTGTGGGAGCGTCGCAGTGCGAGCTGGGGATTATCACGTCTCAGAACTGATGGGCAGCTTTGCCTTTTTCTGCTCTGATGTCACTGTAACTAGATGAATCAGGATTTTGTAAAGAAGTTAGCCCTGGTTTTGTAACATAAACTCATTCAAGTGACAATAATTGATGCGCTTTTATTATTTTTTTTAAAGGGACGGTATTATGTATGTGCCATTTTACAGTACAATAGAGTCACTGTCACCTGGAGTTGCTATGAAAAATTTTAAAAAATGACAAAAATGTGACTTTGCAATTGATCGCTTGGAAATTGGGCTTCTGTCCCTTTAAGAACCTCTTGCTCTTTCTGACACTCCACCTTCTGAAAGTCATTACAACAATCCTCTTAGGAGTGTTTTTCTCCTCCAATGTTGCTTTAAGTAGATGAATCATAATTTTGTAAAGAAGTTAACCATTGTTTTGTAACTAATATTCATTCAGTGCACAATAATCGGTGCACTGTTTCTTTTTAGTTTTTTTTTGTTTGTTTGTTTTTAGATAGAGCGTATTATGTATTCTCCAGGCGTACAGTGCCATTTAATTGCACAATTAAGGAGTTATGTTATCTTTAGCTGCTAAGAAAATGCTGTATATATAAAATATGACTCAAAACCAATTTTACTGAACACCTTGAAAATGGGCCTCTGTCTCTTTAAGAAGCTCCTCTTTCTGACATTGTGCATTCAGGAGCCATGCTCCTACATTAATCCGTTTCTTAATAGTGTTTTTCCTGCTCTGTCACATTGGTTGAGATCAACTTAGCAAAGGTTAAGTTAACTAAGGAAACTGTTTTTTCTTTTATTTATTTTCATTGAAGTGACAATAATTAATGCACTTTTTTCAACTGGCAGTATTATGATTTCCAGTGACACATAGCATAAGCAAGTAATTATGTTACCTATAGTGGCTTTGAAAACTATATACACAACTACAAGTTGTGTACATGAAACACAACTTAGAAGAAATTCGACTTTGCAATTGAACACTTTGAGAATGGGCCTCTGTCTCTTTAAGAAGCTCCTACTCTTTCTGACTCTCTGTCTTCAGGAAGTCGCCTTTGCAACACGGCCCCTTTCAAAGATAGTTGGATGATATGAGTTACATCATCACTTAAATTCCCTGTGGGATAAATAACGTACTTTTTAAATTTGGTTCCTAACCTCAATAAATACCACTGTATAGAATTTTGCTTTGGTGTCAAATTGAATTTTAGTTTATCAAAACAACAAAAAAGTGCATTGAGGGGTGTTAATACTTTTGCAATGCAAGCTACTTTACATTATGCGGCAGAGAAGCACAAGGGGTTTTCAACACAGGAACACACGCGCCCACACGTTTAAGCCCACATAATCTTCTCTGCACTTTAAAATGAATAGATTTTTAATCCCGGGGCCAGGCCAGGAGATTGAAGCATCGCCATTAAAAAGCCAGGTCAATATGTACCGAAGGAAGCCATCTTCGCTCTCTCAGGAAAAACGCCGCCGCCGCCGCGTCTCTCTGCCTCTTGCCCGGCTTCATCAGCCCTCCCCGCCTCGGGCGTCCCGCTCTCACCGCTCCGCATGGACACCTCGGCAGCCGGACGCCATTAGGGAAGAGCCCGCTGCAGCAACACTCATAAATATTGACTTGGTTTCGGCGTATCCCTCCTCAGGAAGCGCTCCAAACAGCAGGCACTGCATTAGCGCGCGCACGGCAAACACGAGCCTCGGTCAATACGGGGAGGAAGCTGCTTCACTTGACACAACACCCCGGTTTGCTCGTGCAGGGAGACTGCCACAGGATTAGAGGTGTTGTCATGGAGAGTATCTAATTAGCAGCTGTGTTAAATGTCTTTTTGGTGGGAGAAATGGAAACCAACAACAGGGCTATGAATTTCTTTATATCCTACATTTTGGCTGTCCACATACGAATTGATGTGGCGTCTGGAGAAACCGAGCTGCTTCCTTCCGGGCCCGCAGTGCAACGCTATCAAAGTAGAAATGACTGTTCACCAAAGCAGCACCTGAATGAATCAGTTCAGTGGATTGTATCCTCCTCCTACTATAGGTGTGGTTAATTAAAGAGGGACTGCATTTGTTCCCCTGAATGTGAGCAGAGATTATGCACTGCTCTCTCTCCCTCTCTCTCTCTTTTTTTTTTTTTAAATCAGTGGGGAAGTCTCCCGGTTTGGACCTGTTAATCAATCTTATTGGGAAGTTCACTAATTACATTCTCACGTTTCACAAGATCGGGAGCGGCGAATTAGTCGAGGCAAAGCTCATTTTGCTACGGCAAGGAGAGGCAGTCAGGTGGAAGAATCGAGTCATTCTTTAAGGAGTGAAAATGAGGTTTGAGACCTGCCCTGTGCTGTGCTGTGCTGTGCTGGATGGATGGATGGATGGATGGATGGATGGATGGATGGATGGATGGATGGATGGATGGATGGATGGATGGATGGATGGTGGCTCATCGTGAATCGTTGGGTTACGAACAGATTCATGGTAGAGTGGTAGAGAATCTCAGAAAAACGCCAGACAGCCCTTGTGTATGTCTAAGATATGTGGACACCTGAATATTTATTTAAAGTACCTGTAAATAATAATACTGGTACTTGAGCAGCTACTCTGCTTTGCATTTTCCGTTTTGAGTTTGCCACCTCTGCTTTCAATGTATGTAATCATTTGCTTCTGTAAAATCAACCACTTGTAGAATATTAATAACATGCTAATAGATTGTCTTAACCTAGAAACTCCTAACATTTTGGAGGTTGGTGTTTTTAAGAAATTTCACCTTCACCGTCTGGGGCCAGCTGATTTGCGTTTGCACCACATGAAAACGGCATGTTACTGGCTGAGGTCAATATTTGAACTGTTAGCAAAAACTCACGTTAGGTCTTCTGTATAAAGTACAGGCACAGGCCTGCTTAGCGTAAACCTTCAGTCGTAGCGGGTTAGCTGCTACGTTTGGCTCCAACACAGGGAGGGTGAACACAATCTGTGATGGGGTCAAATTACTATTTATTTATTATTTTTTGCAGTTTCACCGTCATCTTTTATGGTTATGTGAGACCCTGAGCAAAACATTGAAAACATAACACTCAATTTATAATAATAACCAAAAGGCCTACAGAGAATGGAACAATCAATACTGCATTACACAGACATAAATTATGTCCAGTGAAATAAACAAACAGATGCTACAGCTTGTGCTTCTTCTTTTTAGGTTTCTTGTATGAACATAACTAGAGTTGTTAATGTTCTGTTAATTCTTGTGTATTTTTCCAGTGAGACAACAATTACTACTAAAAACACAAGACATGCATTTGTTAACCTGTTATTTTTATAAAATTTGTTCACCGGAAAATCATTGCCCTCCATCCTTTAGTTGTTAATGAGGATAACATGAACTCAAAATTCAAATCCGGTTTCGGTCAAAGTATGTTCATATGTTACAAGCCATGCATTATTTCCCTTCCACTTCATAATTATGCACAACTGTGTGCAGCCGCACCCCTATTAACTTTATAAATACAACAAAATTTATTGGGGATCTTCTCTGGGAGGCCAGTGGGGTGAGAAGCAATTTTCCATGTGGGGCCATGGCCCCTCCTGCCCACCCAGTGGGATCACACCTGACATTCTGTTGTTATATCAAAAACATTTTGAAATTCCAACAACAAAATGCAACATAAGTTTGTGGTTGTAACTTGATCAATTGCAAGAAAGTGCTTTTCCAAGGCATTGTATGTTCACTATATAAGTAACAGAGCTAAAACTGACATGTATGTAAATGATTTAAGTCAAATAAAGCAGTCAGTCCTGCTACTTCTAAATAAACCATCCGCAAAGGTTGTGTGCAGATGAAAGATCACAAAAATAGTTTTTAATACTTCATACATTGTGATTGACAACTTAGTTTAAAAATACCTTATTAGCGTCGGATGAGCCTCTGTGTGTGGAAATAACCGAGCTAAATGTTTAATGATGTTTGTGTTGGTGTTGAAGCGCGCGCCGTGTGCTTGGTGTCTGAAGAAGAGTGACAGCATAAATTTACAATGGGGCCTCATTAGCTGCCATTTTGAGGAAAATGAGCTAAAATAGCAAGTGTTATGATTAATTCATTATGTTGTTTTAGCTGTCATTAAGGAAGCGTCTTACTCAGAACTGTGTTTTTTCTCTCTTAGGACCAACTTCTTTGGATTTTTCACATTCTTTATTGTAATAAGAAGTCTGTATTTTAGTTTATAGTGATCTAGAAATGAGTACAAAGAAAATAACGTAGAATGTGAATTCCAAAAGCACGGAAGTGGACTTTGGCCACTTAAATAAAACCAAAACAAACGTGCAAATGTCACACGGCCGTTCACCAAAGACGGGAAAAAGAAACCTTGCAACCGCTAAAATCTGACGCTGCTCCGTTTTTGTTCACATTTTGTGAAGAAGGAAGTTGCGCTCGTGTCTTCTTCTGAGGTTTCTGTGTTGGTTTGTCTTCTGGCTCTTGTTGCGGCGCCACCATTGGCAAGGAGGTTTTTTTTCAATCAGTTTGGGCCGTTTCGAAAGTGAAACAAACACACTAACTGAAAACGTGGCAAATTTTGTAAATTTCGGCCCCCGGTCACACCGAGTCTTGATTATTGTTTCATATGATTCCATACCAGCTTCTTTCTAAAAGTACAATAAATCGCAGTTTTTAAGTATGAGGCAGAAACAATATTTTTTAAAAGAACAGCAACAACACACACACAAAGGTGTTTAGATTCAGACGTTTTTAGATGAAATGCATCATATATTGCATTGTACCATGTACTTTTCAGTGACGTTGTGGTTGTTATAATTAAATATGCTTATGCGGTTTGTTACTATGGTTTCTCTTGTTTTTTTTTCCCTCTTTCTGCAGGTGTAAAAGCAGACTTCTTGGGTGTCTTGTATGTTCTCTCTCTCTCCTCTGATCTCCCTTTAAACATCTTCTCCTGCCTCTCCTCTTTTCCTTTCCCCATCCTCCCCTTCCATGTGGCAAAAATGCATCTTACACATTTCATATTTTCATTTGTAAAGAGCTTTGAGAGCCCAGCAAGAGACATCGGGGACAAAAAGACATCAAATGGAGCCACAAATTGGATCACTGGAGTTTTATGTTGTCAATGCTTGCTAAGCAAATTGCAGAATGTTTTCCTTTCGCTGCTTCTCCTCTTGACCAGTTTCAAATTATGCATAACTATGTGTGAAAACAGTATATTATGTTGTTTGTGCGGAGCAGCAGCCGGGAGATTAAATTCCATTTTGTGTTATTTTATTTATTTAGGCCCCAGGAACATCACTGATCAAATATACCCTGAAATCTAAAGGATTTTTTTTTTTTTTTTTCTGCTGAGGCATGAGGAAAAGTCCTCCGCTTTCCTTTTGTAACCGGTGAACCGTGCTGAGTTGTTATCATTCTTTGAACAGTATTATTAAAAGAGAAGACATGCACTTCTCACTCTTGGAAAAAAAAAAATATATATATATATATGCGAGGGTAGGATCGCGTTTTGTTTTTGTCTGTGAATAAGCCCGGATGGATAAACTTGGAATTGAGGGGGAAAAAAAAATAACACAAAAGGGAGGAGGTCTGTCTTCATGAAAATTAAATCCACTACATGTGTTTAGATTTGCCAAACGGATGAAAGCATTAGCGCACCAACTACTGCAAAAGCCGTTCGTGTTTGATTTTTAACATTTTTTTTTTCTTTAATTTTCCACTCAGACAATAAGATGTAAAGAAGGGAATACTTTACCAATATTGACTGTGTGATATGTAGATGCAGAAGCTCAGTGTCATTAGATGAAAAGATGAAAGCAAAATGATTTATTTTTAGTTTCTGACAAAAGCTTTCAGCAGTGGCAAAATGTAACGAAAATAATTAAACAATATCAAATGGGAGCATTTTCGTGGGGAGCTCCATCGAGGGATGCGAGAGTGAGCAGAGATCTGCTTTTGTTTGAGTGACTTCAGTGGATGATATGACGGAGTATTATGAGAATGATCATTTTTAAAAGTTACTTGAATAGAGTCAAAATGATGGGAAAGTTGTAATATTGTGAAAATGAAGTCACACAGGAATGAAGTTAACAAGAATAAAGTCGAAATGTTATAATTTTTTCATATTATGACTTTATTCTTATTTCAACATTCTCAGACGTCTTTATTCTTGAAATGTGACTTTATTCTTGTAATTCTTTGACTTGATCTATTATTTTTATGGCCCTAATACTCCATTGTAGGATTTTGACATCAGTACCATATTATTTTTCTGTGTCTCCTGGACGACGCAGCACAAGATATTTCTCATCAAAGTGGAATCTGTCACATAGAACAATATTTAATTGCTGCAAAATAAAAACCTTATGAGTTTTATTTGGGTTTTCTGTTTATAGAACCCCTTTTGACTCGCCCACTCAGCTACTTCAGACTAGCCAGTAGCAATTAGCAAACACTTGGTGAGAGCAACACTTCTGCTGAGAGCCATGTTGTGATGACGTCCCGAACGCGGCGTTTTAGCAAGAGCAGGAGTTTTTAAAGAGACGGATTTGAAGGCGTTAAATTCTGAAGTCAATTTTGTGTTATGAAATGGCAATATGTGGTTAGAAAACATAACACTGCTTGATGATTTTTTTTTTTTTTTCTTTGCTTCTTGGTCAGAAAAAAGCCATGTTGTGTCCATCGTGATTGATTTGTAAAAGCAATAAAAACGGTAAAAGGTTCTAGGGGTGGGGCGGTGATATGGTTGGTCAGAGATGGTGTAATAAAGCCTCCTACTTTAGTGAAAGTTACTAACAACTGGAGCCATGTTCGCCCCGTGCAATTAACATCAAAAATGATCATAGGACCGATGAGCTCTCACTGTGTGAGATCTGTGGAAAAAAAAAAAAAATGGTTTTCTAACTCAATGGATACCCCTTTTATCCATTTTGTCCATCAAACTGTACTGCATGCAGTTTGATGACAAAAACAATTTCGTGCTACATACATTCAGTCCGGCATATAGCAGATTGTGAGTATGAGTTTGGACAGTAATGTGTCTCAAGCTGACTCCATGCTGTTCCACTGGTACATCTAATTGGGAGACTAATGAGTCTGAACTTCTGTGGTTAACGTATCGTGCAGCTCTTTAGTCTTACAAGGGATTTTAAACAAAAATGAAACAGAAATGCAGTCCGCGAACCGCCGGATTGAGTGAATGTAGCACAAAATTGTTTTTGTCATCAGACTGTATACAGTACGTGCGTCCATTGAGTTAGTATTTTTTATTTGCTTAGTGCTTCTCTCCATGGACCAGCTGGACAGTTAGATGGGCTCAGAGGACTGTAAAGCTCAGCTGTCCTAATAAAATTAATGTCCCTTATATTCTGAGCTTTATGGTTGCTTTCTTCTACTGGGAAAAAAACAAAAAACAAAACAGTTTCCAGCTTGATTTATCAGCAAAGACTCGCAGAGAGAGAGAAACCAATAACTTTCAATTTCTTTATTCTTTTAAACAAAACAACTTCTATATCAATAATGCATGCCGGCTTTAACATTGCGCGCAGCGAATTCGGGACTCCGAGTCATTTGTGTTCGCCGTAACCATGGAATGTGAAATGTAATATAAATACTTAGTGAGAGGCTGCCAAGACTCCAGCAAACAAAACAAAAGAACGTCGGACAATAAAGTCCATTCATCTTGGAAAGTATTGCTGAATCGGTAAAGAGGTTTGCAAACGCTAATTAAATGCCTTAGATGATGTTTCTTGTGTCGGCAAACAACCAAGTAGAAATAAATCAATGAGAAACAAGAGGGGGGGGGAAAAAAAGTATTTACAGAAGTTTTGGGAATGAGGCATCAGCTAAATAAAATCTCTACAAATATACGTTGCATGGCTTAAGGGGGACTTGGGGCGTCAAAGTAGGTTAGGTGCAGTTGAGCAAAGGTAGATCTCGGGATTCTACCACCACCTACCGGGCTAGCACCTCTAGGACCGGTCCTTACTTACAGTGAAAGTCTTAATCATTTACGAAACAGCGATGGAGAGAGCGCCACACTGTTCTTCGCACAAATGTACTGGAGAGAATTATCTGTCCTCAATGCGGAGGGCTTGATGAATGGGGTTGAAAAAGAGTCAGGGAGCTGAATTCATAAATTCCATTTGTTAAAAGTAAAATACAGCTGGTCCATTCTGGCATGCCTTTAGGAGCTAATGGACAAAATGGCAACCAAGAACCATTCTGGTTACCCAGTGATTGGGTAAAATTTAAAACCCCAACAGAGTCCACACCTCCTGGAAGCAATCATTTCTGGACAGCCGAAAGTCCAGACCATCTGAACGAAGCAAAGCTTAGAGCAAGCAGCCGATTACCAGGCTGGTCCGAGTGCATTTTTAGCAAGCCCAGGTTTTAATAACTAAGCCAACAGGGTCATTAAGTCTGACTTGAACTCCAGAGAACAGGTGATGAACTTCTTTAAGGCCCAAAGCATCTCCATCCAAGGAACACAATCCTGTTTCTCCTCGGAACGAAACAAACCAGCAGTAGAAATTCGGTTCCCCATCATACAAATGCACTCATCAAAGAAATTGAAAGGACGAAACATCTCTTTTGACGAAGACACCACAAACGATAACGTGGACACTGATGACAGCCATAACATTTTGGTAACAAAAAAAAGTGTGAGGAAGCGAGGAACAAGTGAAGAAAGCAGAAATTTGCATCAGAGTAGAATAAAGTAGCAGCATTTACAGGACAGGATTACGGACGTGGACACTGATGGCGATCCTCAGGTCCTTTCATTTGTTCACTTCAACAATAGGAGTTGAAATGCCAGCTCTATGAACATTCACGAATTTTCAAATCTGTTTAAAAAAAAACAACAAAAAAACATTTAGCGCCGTTGCTTCATCAGAAACCTGCTGACGGAAGGAGCAGAGTTTGCATTGAAAGGTCACAACTTTATCGACATTTACTGCGAGAACAAAAAAAAAAGAGGGGGCGTGGGACCGTCGATTAAACAAAGTGTAAACTATAAGATTTGACAAGATGGATATCTGATGATGTGATAGAATGTATAACAGAAAAATAAATCTTGAGCTGTGTACATAGAAGCTCAGGGTAAAACATTAATAAAAAAAAAAAAAGTAATTAGCATGATTAACCAAAAGGTTGTGTTTATCCGTGATTAAAAGCTGACTTAATTAACCCTAAAAAGCACATAATTACTGAGAATGTAACCAACACAAAGTACAGCACAAGTTTTAGACCCACTTATTACCGGGCCGAGCACAACAACAAGTCTGTGTGATGTAAATTAACAAAATATTCACAAATGATATGAAAGGTAGTTGATGTGAAAGTATTTGGAGGCACAAAAAATGTACGGAAGGAAATAAACATTTTTTTTTTTTTTATGTTTTTTGAACTGAAACAACAGGCAGAAAATTGATAAACTTACACTGAGACTGCATATTACACTTTCCTCTAGATATCTAATATATGACAAAATAATTCAAATTAAGAGTTCATAAGGTAAAAAAAACTTGTATGAAAGAATAACATTTCCTATTAAAAGTGAATTGATACAGTTTGGTATAAAAAATGGGAGTTGTTGAACTTGGTGAAAAAGTTATGTCATCAATAGGCAGTAATATGTACAAACGGCTTTTGTGGTGTTCCACAGGGATCAGTGTTTGGCTCAAAACTATGTATGTACAACATATGTAAAGCATTGTAGCATGCTAAAATTAATCTTGCATGCAGATGACATGAATAAATGAGCAGCAACATTTAATCTATGATATTTTAACCCTAACCCTAAAAGAAAAAAAAGGCTGGACCATGGGTAAGTTAACATTTTATATATACTGGGAAACTCCTCTTCAGAAAGCCACAACCGTAATACGTATTGTAAATAATAAGAGGGAACACTTTGTACTATATCTATTGTATGGGATGTAAACTTTGCTTGGTGTTCCTACGAATCTTCACTTGTGTAACACTGAAAATGAAAAATTCAGAATCGCAGTGGATTTGTTTTATTGGGGATTTAAATAATGAAGTAAGATGACATAATGAGAAGGGTATAATAAAGTTTTGATTTCTTCTTTATTTCCAAGAGTGTGATTTGTATTTCTGATTAGTTTGGGGGGTTTTTTTGGAGGGGGATTTGTATTTTTGAAACAAATCAGTGAAAATAAATTTAAATTCAGATTTTATTGTCTGTGCTGAACTAAAGCACATCAATTTAAATAATATCAAAATCTTTTTATGCGCTCTGGCGTTCCCATTACGCCCCATTATGCATTCATGACTCATTCATTATTGAACAGTTCTTTTCTTTCACTGCAATGGCAGGCCCAGAAACACGACGTGATAAAACCTTAATTAAGCCACAATTTCTGACTTTGCACCATAACCAAATTCTAAAGATCGCCTCAGCATGCGTCGCACAGTTGAATGCAGGAGCGGCCATAACCCTTCGACGTTTTCAGCTTGTCACAGAACAACCACAACACTTTAGAGTAATCTTATGTGGACATGATGGGTAGATCAAGTTTAATAACAAACAAGACCACATAAACACTAGTGTTTATGTGGTTTAAAGATCAGAGAGGTGAGAGAGAAATGAGTGTCGGTGGCTAAAATCGGCCCGGTTTGATCTATTTGACCGATTCTGATATGTTAAATGACTGATACCGATACCTTTAATAGTGACGATGTATCGTGCAGCCCAAGACCGAATCAACTCAATAAACGTAAAGTCATCCGAAATGACCAAAATGGCAACGAACTGACATCTATCCAGAGAAAGATCCGGATAGCAAGACACATTGCGTACGGAGTCCCGGTGTGAGATGATGTACTCTGTGCATGAAGTTGAAAACGTCTGTCATTTTTAAAGATTGCTATTCACACCGCTGACGCATGGATGACCTTCAGAGTTTTCCATTATCATTGAAGAAAACCGGTCAAAGACAGAAACATTCGGTTAAGGTGACCCGTGATGGACACACACACACTAATCACAAGCAAACAGATCACAGGGAGAGTGTGTGAGTGTGTCGCTTTTTTGGATACTTTAAGTCTTTCAGCAGGCCATCGCCTCTAGAATAGACAGACTTTCAATCAATATACGTTGGGTCGCTTCTGTATCATCGTCTACATTCCCAGAAACAGCCTAAAAATCTGGCGTCCTGTCCACTTCTGTAAACACACCCGTCGAAAAACAATTTAGGAGGTAAATCAAGACAATGTCTTCGCCCAATCAGAACATTTCTCTGCTCCATCATTACCAGTCTGTCTGCGGCATTAAGTCTTTCATACCTCTCTGCGCTCTCTGTGGGGTCATTTGTTCTTAGAACAGACGAGCATGCTGCTGCTAACAAGCCTTTAAAGGAACATTATGAATTATAATTTAAGGACATTATATGCTAATTTCTCCAGGGGTAACTCCAGCAGCCAGATTCTGCTGTGCTCTGTGTGAGGCCTCTTCCATTCCTTCCCCCTCTTCACACACAGTCACAACAGAGCGAAACCATCACATCCCTCACTGTGCTGCTGCAGCCTATATTTTCACGCTGTGGTGAGTGGGAACCCGGCGGACCGTGATGGCAAGTGTGAATCATTCCAGTCATTTTTAGGCTCAAGCATTATTCCAACAAGGAAAACACTTATTACCCTGGTCGGGCAGTTTCGACTCATTCAGATCCCTTGACACCTGACTGCTCTGGGGGGCATTATTCCTTCAATGTGCCTTTTAAGCCTCAAACACACATGAGTAAGCTAATAACCACCCACGACCCCACAAAGCTTCACGGAGAGGCACGTGCACGAAATGAGCACCACTTTTACAAAGCCATGCTCTCTTTATTCTGCACCTCACCAAGGCAGGGTCGTGTGGATCTGGAGGGGGAGTCATCTGCCAAATAAGCAAGCGCATTCTCGAGCATCTTTGAGATTGGAGGGCACGGTCGACCTGATGTCCCTGCTGAAAGCAGAGATACAGGTAGAGGCACAGACTCTTGGTTCCTCAGACTTCTTCGTAGTTTCACATCACATACCCACAAAATGTTCTGTTTTCTTGAGGAAACCAGTCACCGTGCTACAAAAGTCAACATCCAACTTCACCCACTCCTCAGAACATCACTCCTGTTTAATCTTCCACCGATTCCACTTCCTTCAGACATCTGGAAACAGCTGCTATGTGGACTTACTGATTCTTAGTCGTACCTCAAACATCACTGAGGGGATGTCGGTCGTATGGAAAGCCTAAGCGTCTCTGAAGACGCAATCCTCTAATGAAGGTCAGTTGCATTGTAAGGATGTCACTCAAGCTTTCTTACATGGAGGGATGTCCAGCATTCTGGAGAGGTTTCCTGGACTTAGGGTTTTTCACACGGTTCAACTGGGGACAAAATGAAATTTTGCTGCATCAGATTTTGGCAGTTGTGGGATTTCTCTTTTGTCTAAACCAAAAGACCACGAGCCATTTTTCCCCGCTAGTGCTGGACTCGCGTGTTTGTTTTGTTTGAATTAACCAGAATACTGTGTGCTGTAGTTTGCTTCCTGCTTTTGGAGCGGTCTCTCATCTGCTTGAGACCGTACCAAAGTTCAAATCAACCAAAACAAAATTTTTAGGTGGACCAGAGTTTAGTTTCTTGCTTGACTTCGACTACGTATTCACTCCTCCCCAAACAAACTGGACTTGATCTTGGTTGAAGTGGATGAAACAGAGCCGGCGTTAAAGGACCCTGAGTTGGATTTGAGTTGTGCACAGTCTCTAATCGACCAAAACAAACATGTTGATGAACGGAGGAAAGCCCTGGCATATGTACACTTTGAGTAGTGGGAATTGATTGTTTGGATTTTAGTAAGTTGTGGGAGAATGCGTGGAAAATACACTCATAACTTTTAGATGTGTGTGGAAACGTCGCAGCACTTAGCCGTACCACGCCGTCGCCCTTCATCTCAGCAAAGCCTCGTGCGAGCTAAAGCAGGTATTCAACCCAGGTGGAGGATTATCCTCTCAAGCAGTCTCATGGTGATATTCATTGCTCAGTCTCTCACCGAGTGATGAAAATTGATTGTCACCTGCTGCACCCTGAAGCAGCTCTCACATTTTCTTATTTCTCTGAGGTCAGGCACAGGTTGTAACGGAGGCTGATGTGAGTCTACCAGAATAGAACTGAGCTTGGCCGTCTCCTTTTCCCTTTTATTCTATAAAGCCTCATGCCTTTCCCCTGGGTTTTCTGGAAAAGAGCTCGGAACAAAGTGAATCTTCATCAATTTATGAGTATCACTCATGAGTTGAGGGGCCGTTCTGGTTAAATGATTGGTTTGGGTGAGTACCAGTCTGAAGTATATTGAGGGGGATGGACTATGAGGATGATCACCCCTGGGTAGATGGGTATGTTTGATGGTAACTTAAATAACCTAGTTAGATAGTTTCTCATCAAAAAACGTTGATTTGGGGTGTTAGTTACACTTTAACGAGATAACAAGAAGGGTAAATTCAGTTGCTCTGTTTTAGTCTGTTTTAGTCAACCCTTGGCCGTCATTAAACATGCCAGATTTGGAAATGTTGGTAGAATTTTGAAAATAAAAGTGTTAAGGTATGAATCTATACGGTATACACATCTAGGCTGTTGTTTTTGTCATGCTAGCTGTGTTAAAGCAAGCTTAAAATGTGAACTCTGTGATCCTCTGCACATGAAATTAAAGTTTAGTTTTATGGGTGCTGTTTGCTCACAAATTGGTATTATGTTCTCACTGTACCTAACATGAATATTTAATGAAGTCCAGAAAGAAAAGCTTTTAAATACTTCTTACATAAGAAGAAACTCCCAAGTAGTCAAATATATACTGACACCAGGAGCAAAATTAACAAGAAAATGATCCAGAGCAACACAAGAAAGTTAAGGGATGTATTGTTTTACAACTGTCAAAACTTTTTCATTATGAATTATCTTGAACTATTCTGCAAGTGTCCTGGAAATACAATTGCAAAGGTAAACTGAGAAATGTTGGTCTGTAGTGAAGCGTGTTAAAGGCTGGAGCCAACCTGCTTGAGAGAAGATCCTCGCTGAGATTAAAGACTTGCTCTCTTTTTTTTCATATAATATTTGACTCTAATAACGAGTCTGTTTGCAATACCTGTGATCTGTTCCAAGGCAAACTTTAATACCCCGCTGCTCCTGCTGGGAGCTCCGGCTGCAAATGCGACTGATCTGGAATTCCGCGCGTGGCAGCTATCGAGGCTTTGTCTCAGAGAAACTTTTCTCCTGTGAGCCGGAGAAGCTGCACAGTTTGCGGCGCAGATATACGCAGCCTAATGCGAACGGCTTTGGACTGATGATTGCCTGTTGTTTAGTTGGATATCTGTTGAAAATTCAAAGTGAATCCTTCGCAATGGCTCAGAATAATGCAAAGCATGACATGCCTTTACATTCTGTGGCACATTCCGGGCTTTTGTTTTTGCAGCCAACTCAACAGGACGTTGGAGGAACTTAATATGCCTTACTGTTTTTTTGTTACTCATTACATGAGTTACACATAACATTTTCTATGCAGCCCAGAAAAATTGAAATTTTGACTTTGTATTATTTGTTGCTTGTGAACAAGCCTTCCTCTGATTTTTTTTTTTTTTTTGTAATGTCTTTCTTGCTGCCAGAATTGTTGAATGAACGATGACATAGATCTTCTGCTTTATAATTGTGGTCTGGCTGGTTTCAGTAATGGCAACAGAGGAAGTGAACAAAGTCATTCAGTGTTGGCCACACCTCCAAATGTTGAATTAACGGCCATCTTATTTGGCTTGGCATTTCTCTCTTCACAGTGGAGGTCAGTTGTTTACAGCGCAGGCAACTTCCGGTAAGCTTCATAGCTTAAACAACTGCATAGCATTTACAGACCCTCCGTAAGAAACACGGCGCATAGTACAAGGTGTTGGTTTGTATCAGGCTAGGTTGTGACGTAATGATTTAAAAAAAAAAGTTTCGAGATTATAAATACTGAAAAGTAATTGCACCATTACTTTGCTACCTGTTAAAATTTACGATATGAATCGACTACAACCCTTTTTCTCCTTTCTTGACTAATTTAAATATAAGCGTCGGTTTTTTTTTTTTGGATTCCACTAAAAAGCCAATTATTAAAGTGTGAGTCATGAAAATATAATCTCAGACACCTTACAATGTCTGTGCTGTACTATAATTTCCAACTTGAAAAAGAACTTTGTTTCCTCTCCCCGCCCCTTCTCCCACCCGCCTGGTATCGAGCCAAATCCATTGCGTTTCCATTTTTCAACTTCTCCTGCTGCCCTTATCCAGTTCAGGGCTTATGATTGTAATACTAAAACAGAGCAACTTGTCAAGGCAGAAACAGTGGTGATGAATGCCCCACTGCTCTCTGTTCTTGTTTGTTTTGGGGTGGTGGCGACGAAGAGCGGCATGGGTTTGTTTAAGGGGGGTCAGAATTGAATTTTATGCTTACTTGTTGAGGTACATATTCTTGACCGCGGCCGCTCGGCTGTACTCGAGCAGCCAGCATTGATTAAATGGAATAGTCCTGTTATCTGGATTTAAAAAAAAAAAAGAGGGTTGGGACGGAGGGTGGGGGGGCAACACGAAGACGATAGCGGCAAAGCAAAAATAATGAGTTCTTTCATCTTGGCAGTGAGGGCGTCTGTGTCTTTCAGACTTCCCAGGGAGATGTACACAGCTTAAGGAAACGTTTAATTAGAAAATGCCAGCCTTGTGTCTGTGTGTGCAGAATAATAAAACATTTTTGATGTGAATGTGACAACACGTTTTCCTTTCAGCTGCTTTCAGGAGCCACTAAAAGACATGAAATCAAATGAGCCTGAAGAGAGAGGGGGGAAAAAAAATAAAAATAATTAGCCGCCTACCTTAGCGCTGCTGTTCCGAAGACGACAAGGACCTGGTAATGATTCCATGGC
The DNA here is from genome assembly GCA_010277015.1 of Poeciliopsis turrubarensis. Classification (NCBI taxonomy): domain Eukaryota; kingdom Metazoa; phylum Chordata; class Actinopteri; order Cyprinodontiformes; family Poeciliidae; genus Poeciliopsis; species Poeciliopsis turrubarensis. The sequence continues at coordinate 505,126 of VMRN01000046.1, read as the reverse complement.
TCTAGGTGTTTCACATGTGTCACGTTGCACCGCAATTCAGCTCGGTCGTCTTCCTGTGGGTTAGACAGGTAAGTAACAGTCTGAGAAACTCGATAAAAGTAAAGAGAAGCTGTTTTGCCTTGATGACTCCTAAGGGAATTTTTAGAACGGCGGTGTTCTTATACGCAGGGATTTCTGGGAAGAAAGGCAGCAATCACTCATCATTCAGCTGCATTTCTGCCATTTAAAAGTCCTTAAACTGATTAAAAGAACTTCCACGACAGCAACAAACGTAAAGATTTAGAAGCCGATTGTTGGTCAGTCGGCTTCTAAAATAATTGGATTTCACCTCTGCCTCTCATTAAGACGCAAACAGTTCAGTCTGCACCTGCAGTACGGTTTGATCAACGTCTGATGTAGCTAATTGTGCTGACTGCTGGCAAGCTACAGGCGTTTTCCTCAACATCAAAGCTAACTCCGGATGTCCCTGTGAAAAAGCTGAAATGAAAGGGCAGATAAGAAAATTATGGAAAACAACTCATGACAAGAGGAGGAAGGTTAGTGTACTCATGTTTCAAAGCAGCACTGTGGCGTGTAATTAGCCTCATTAGCTTACCTTTGTTTGAACCACTTCTGAATAGTACTGTTTGTAAAGTGAGACGTTCAGGATTCTTGAGTTTGAGAGAATATGTAATTAACCAGAAATTACCGAATTTCAGCAGAAAACTTGTATTGACAAAAAATATTTTGGATTCAAAAAAAGTTTATGTTGCTACTTTTGAGAATAAATAATTCTGTGTTTTCCTTTTATCTCTGTTAGCTAGTTGCTAAGCTAAAGCTAGAGGGAAGGACATGTTAGGAAACACACTAGGAACTAGGTAACGCCCTCTTTGGGCCGTACCTTAGAGACAGGCTAACAACGGGAGAGGGAAACTGCTCTGGGAGGCCATTTTGTCTGTTAGCTGTTAAAGCTGGCGGTCGTGCTGGACCAGCTGTATTTTGGTGTTAATAAATGGAATTCATAAATTCAACTCTCTGACTCTTCTGTAACCTCATGCATCAAGAACTCAGTACGGAGAACGTATAATTGTCTGGCTGAACGATGTGTGTGCCCGGTTGATTTTTTTTTTTTTCTTTCTTTTTTTGGGGGCGATTTTATTGCAACCCATAGAAAATCTTTGGGAACCACTGCACTAGCAAATTTAAAACAGCTCCAAAAACAAAGTCATACGCAGGTTCGTCTCAGTTCATTCAGTTGTCGGAAGAAAGAGATGTTTGGACTCTTTTACACAGACATTTATGGAGGCTGATTTGCTTTGGAACAAGCCACAAGTGCCTTTGGCCAAGAAAATAATTGTCGTTTTTGGCACTTGGTTGTTGGCATGATGTCTGCCTTCGAGTTTTATATAAGCAAACAAATGGGGGGGGAAACAGCAGTTTTGTCAAAGTCAATTCCAGTCCCCACATACAAACCAATAAGACTGACATTTGTTTTTCATGCCCCAAATAAACAATTCAGAGGGTATTTAAAGCAATAATCATCCTCAAGATTGTGGGAAAGACTTTGGGATCATTTTTTATTCTACTTAAATTTGAACAAACTGATCAACGCTTGCATTTTATCCAAATTTTATGTCACTGACGTGAGACCTGCATCATAATTCTACTGGATGTAAACAATAGTTGAGAATTATGAAAGAAATCTGTGTCACTGAAATGCATCACATCACAGTCCCACCACCCTCAGCTCTGGCTGCACATAGGCCATGCTAACGTAATAGTCGATGTAAATGTATGTTGCTTTGTGTTTTCTGCGTTATTTACTAGTTGCGTTGGGGTTAGAACACAAAGATTTGTTCATTTTGGTTAAAAAACTATAGTGTGTATGGCAACTATGTCAGTAATTCACCAGTAGAGGTCAGTATGGCTCCAAAAATGACAAATAGATGGAGGGAGAAACGGTGTTCTCTGGGAAATATCGCGTTATGTGACAGATAGAGATGACCGTTGCTAGGATGGTTCTATATGAGCTGTGTGCAGCGACTGCGCCACCAAGCTGAGCTGCTTTATGTTGCAGATCTTTAATTAAATGTCGCGGCATCAACTACGCGATCTTTTTTGATTGTTTTCACCGTAGCACATCCAAGCGAACGAACTTCAAAATTGATTCATAAAGACTTAACTTCCGTAAACGGTGCGCTGCTGCGTTCAGAAATACAATTAATAACTCGGTTGCTAATGATAAACCGTTAATGTGGCTTCACTTCTTTACATTTGGATCCAACCCTTGGATTGTGTAAGATTTAGTGATATTGATTGATGTCTGTTTACTTCAGAAAAATGGATCGGATGGAAAACAAAAAACATTATTTTCTTATTCGAAGGCTGTTTTGACTTAGAATAATTCCAAAATAAAATTCCAGTCTGTCCAGTGTGACCCTTTCACTCCTAAATAGAATCCGTTTCTAAGTCCAGAAGCTTCTGCGTTTTCTGTTTCTCTGCATGTTCTCCTCCGGTGGGGCATATAAAGTGACCCGTACTAATCTGAGGCGTCAAACAAAATACCGAAGACGTACTCGGAAGGGATCTCTGGGCCTCGGAGGAGCTTTAATGACCTCGGGATGAACTCCGTCTTTGTGAAGTGCGACGCTGCCAGATGCTGCTCCGCTGGCCTCTAAAACCAAGTTAAACACGGAGACGAGCGCAAGGTTATTGATTGCCTCCATAAACGCTGGCGAGTGCTGCAGGGGGAAGAAGGGAGAAAAAAAAAAAAAAAAAACGGTGGAAAGATGGAGGACGGGGTGAGAGGCGCAGCAGCTGCGGGCCGGGCTTTCTGAGAGGGTGCCGTTTGTTATCGGAAGAGGATCAAGCATCGCACAAATCACAAGGCAGCCAGGAAGCTCCACAGGGAGGGATACATTTACCGACACACACAGGCAAGAACAAAACGGGTCCAGGTTAGTCATCCTGAGTTGGTCTCCGTTAAGATAGCCGTGCGTTTTCAGACAAATCCCTGGGCTGTCAACTTCAATGTGTCAACGCATGCGATTAATCCAAAAATTACAATATAATTGACCAACCTATTTTGCCTTTCTCACGCAGAGGGTCACTTATGTCACAGCTGCGCTTTATGGACTCGACACGCAGGAATCGACTAACCACAGTGAAACATGAAGGTTTCCTGCGACAGCAGACATTACCAAAAGTTGAACATTTTTCAACTGTGTTGTGTCACATCGCCAGCACGTGTGTACACATTAAACCTGTATGAGCTCCAAATTTCACCGGCACGAATTATGCAGGTCGCTTGGCTAAGAGAGTAGTAAGATTCGTACTACTTGCTTTAAAGCTTCCAGAATATCAAAAACTAGGCCTGTCAACGTTAACGAATTAACGCATGTGATTAAGCTGAAAATTTTAACTTGAAAATTGGAACAAGAGAAAAAAAAAACCTAGTTTCTTAAACATTTTTTGTAAAAACGTGCATAAAGTGGCCATTTTAGATATGGGCTACAAGGGCACTTGCCCAGGATGATATCAGAAAGGGGTGGGGCACCCAAGAACAAGTTTGCTACTAATTGTATGCAACTGTAGAGGCGAAAGTTTCCCTTGAACACTAAACTGGAAGACTACGTTACCTGCTTTCTGCTGCAGAGCAAACCAAAAACTGAACTGTTTGCATTTTAATTGGTTGGAGTGCGGCAGAAGGAGGGGCTTATCCAAGGCACCATTCCTGCGAGAACCACAACTGCGTGCATTTTTATGTTAGAAGCTTACAGAGTTAAGCATAGTGATTAATCTGATTGGATTGGATTTTGTAATTGTTTGACGGCACTAATATATAAACACACACTCACCTTGATTCTTACAATTTCTCATTCGTACTCAACCAAAAACGCGCACATTCTAAACTGCAGAGCTGTGTGTACACCCGATACAGTCACAAGCTGTACAGTTCATGATTTCGCCACTCAGGCTCAGCCAAACTTTTCCCACCTTCAGGCTGCTGGAAGCTTTGATCCACTGCATATCATCATGTTTGTTGTTGAAAAGAAAATGGCTGAGGTTATTGGATTAGTCTTTCTCCGCTTTGTGGTGTTGCGTTCTTAACTTTTAGGACGCAGACTGCCGGGATTAGACTCTTCACAAAGGGACAAAAGAGTTGAAAGGTTCGCCTTAAAGAAGAGTTGTGGCTTCAGACGAGATTTCGGCACCTCTCCCGGAGCAGAAGAATGGATGGTGCTTTGCACGGCATGCTGGGATTTAAAAAAAAAAAAAACTGTCAGCATAGCTCTAAACCTTAGCAGGCAAGACCAATAAATACCAATTGTAATGTGCTTAATTTCTGACAGTTTTATGGAATAGGATGTGAGGGGTTGGTTAAGTAAATCCCATCAATGGGTGACAGGTCGGGTGCATCCACTGCCAGTTAATCATAAGGTAACACACCCACACACATATGTATTATTACCCATGTTAGGACTTTGCATTGACTTCCATTAACATCTAAAGCTCTACCTTTACCTTACATTCCTAACTATAAACTAAACCTAGACTTAATTCACACTTTAGTCCAAAATCTAACTCATAAGCAGCACTGGGTTGGACCAGGCTTTGGCAATCAGGCCCCACAACATAGAGAGCATTTGGAAAATGGTCCTTATAATGAATCAAATACAAGTTCACTACCCACATTAGGACTGTATTGACTTCCATTCATTTTAGTAACTTCAATTAAGCGTAAGACACACATAACTCAAAATCAATTCACATGTTAGTGCCAAACCTGACCCGTAACCCTGAAACAGCACCTCAGTTCGGGTTTGGTCCATACACGGAGCAGTCAGTCCCCACAACGTGGCACGTGCGAGGAAAACACATCTAATACAGGGCCGCACACACACAAGACATGGGGGACTTTTGAACACATACATATACCGTTGTTAGCTTTCGCCTCCAGGAGCCTCCAGGAGCAGTGAAAACAGCAACAGAGTTATCTTCTGCAGGAAGGCTCTCAGCAGTTTGAAGGTAATATCGTGCCTTTATGAGACGGTTTGTCGCAGAGAGACATTTAAGAGACTGATCAAGAAAATCTGTGAGGTGAAAGATATTTACTTTCAAATGATGTTTTTGCATCCACAATGCCATCTTTAACGGTGTGTTCATTGGTTATGTACTAGTCAAAACTTCCACGTTTCAAGACGGAAATACAAGAAATATGTACGCGTGAAAAACTGAAGGTCTCTCAACACCTTCAGTTTAAAATATGAGATTTTTATGATGACATTTGACGTGATTTGACATTCCGCCAATCTGAAGTTCGCCCCGTTTATTGTGACGGCATAAAGTTAATTGTAGGAGATGTTCTTGCAGTGCGCGTTGAGTTAATAATGACCCGGTCCACCAGGAAGGACGTCTTGACTGCTCTGGTCTAAAGTCGGGAATATTTAACATGTTGGCGTGTCGGAATGTGTGACGTGTTCCCCCAACGATTTCTTTCTGAAACATGGAGGGAAATTGTAGACAAAGAAGACCAAACAACTAGCCATCCAGCACCAGAAAGACATCTTTCATCTCAAGAGATTTTCAAAGACTTTCCATTTGACATCTGACTGTTGGTGAGTGAAATCTTTACCTGTGTATACAACTAAACCTGCTGTAGTTGTGTTTTTTTTTGTTGTTGTTTTTTTCACGTCATGGTGTGCGGTCTCAGAGTTTGAAACCCGGCCGACAATTTCAAACTCTTGCCGTGCGAACCAGGCATCTGTAGCTTTTGAAAACCTTTTCAAAGACCGGGTACATTGTGTAGCGTGTCCTCAGCTCACCGTGTTTTCATAACCAAACCGCATTTTACTCGACTGAGACGTTGTAGCCTTAAATTTCTATACCCCAGAGCCCTCTCACTGAGTCTCGTAGCTGTAATGGTTGACAGATGAAAAACAAATCTATTTGAATAATAATAATTATGACTTTGACATACATGTCATGCAGCTAGTAATTTGCCGCCATTATTTCTATTACCAAAATTCAACATAATTACAAGGATTCTGTGTTTTCTTAAATCATGGAGTTGGCACAAAACAAAACACTCGAACAATTACTTTTTCTTTTTCTTTTCAAGCAAGAGGGAAAGAAAAACATAACACGATCCTTTAAAGTGGAGCAGTCGAGAGTTCCCAAAAGTCTGTGCAGTTCTGAAAACTCTTCTGACCTTAAATATCCTTTTCGACTACAATTATCGATCCCGCTTTCTCTTTCAATACTGATTACAAATGATTGCTTTTCATGTATGAGAAAACATTTTGTTTAGATGTTGGAAGTGGTGCTTGTCCTGAAGAGGAATGTTGTCCCTGTGGATCATTTATGGAAAAATGTCAGGCGATAAAGAACATTTTGTGGAACCAAGACAGTTTTCAAGAACATTTTCACTTGTTATTTCTTCTCCATTGTACTGCAAGGTGCCTTCTTTGTGGATTTTCTCGCCCAAGCCATTTCTGTCTTCACTGGAGTAAAAAAAACAACAAAAAAAACAACAACAACAAAAAAAACTGTCCCTCCAAGACCATATATTTAAATTCCTTCTAGTCATCAGAAATGAGCTCTTGAAAGAACACAATTTTCTGTGCTTGAGAAATCCCATCCATCACCACTACCACCATCACCTCCCCCCGGAAAAATCTTTCAATGTTTTAAAGTAAAGAGCTTCATTAAAAAGATGAATGGTATTAAACAGAAGGTGGAATTGGAGTGGATACAAAACATCTCAAGAATGAATTAAGAAAAAAAAAAAATACAATTAATTGCAGCTTAATTCTGTCTTAAACAAATCCATTTGAGGGAAATATGTAAAATAAATAAAAACCATGCCCCACCTGATAGCACGAATGTAAACACCCCTAAAGGATGCTAAGTAAATTCACAACCCACACCCCTTCAGACTAGCCAGCAGCAATTAGCAAAGCCCCAGTGGAGCTGCGCATTATACGAGTTACTTCTCAGAGAAATGCTGCAAGGAGTCGATCACTACGGGGCGAGGCAGAGGATTTGAGTTTTAAATGACAGAAACTAATTTTCTCACTGAATCTTTGATTCATTTTGTCCAGCTGCAGACTGTTAGACTCTGTCCAATAAGAGTCAGCTATTGTGCATTTGGTGCTTTGAATCAGTTTTCAGTTAATTTCATTCAAGTCTAAAGAACACAAAATGTCACTAAAATCACTCTGTCCTTTTGCAATTTTCTGAAAGATTTTAGAAGTGCATCGAATCGTATCGCTCGCCAAATTATCGTGACACACACCATGTCGTGATCAAAATATCGGATCGTGAAATTATTGTATTGCTACACCGCCAGCTAGAAGTAACCTTGAAAATAATTTGACTCATTTCTGAGCATTATTTAACAAAAATAATGGCTTCCATTTGCCGTTTTTTTGTCAAAAGAACTAGTCACCTCCTTCTCAGAAGCTGCTAACTGTGTCCATGCTTGGCTTTCTGGGGATGCCAAAGAGTGAAGTGAATCATTGTAGCATGTTGGCGAAGTGACTCCACAAATTACCAATCCATCTGAATGTCAGCAAAAATATCAGGAGTTTCATTCACCGAGCAAAAAAAGGCAAGCGCGTCTTCGCTGAGGCGGCCACAGATTCTCAAAGTTGAGGACCAAGTCACTCTGCCCAAAAAAACACCGCACACCGACACTTCAAACGCTAACGGGATTACCGAACTCCGAAAAAGAACATGTTATTTCTCGCGCGCGCCGCAGCCCACCTGGATCTCAACAGATGTGTGGAGACACACGTTTCAGGAGGCAGAACACTTCGGAGTGGGAGTGCAAGACTCTTAAGCCTTCCATGAGTGTGGTGTGAATGTGTGTACAGAGAGCCTGCGTGGGCTGGGTGTTGGTGCGTGTTCATGTGTGACTCACTCCAAAGCCAAACATGATCAAAGCCGGGACAGACTGAGACGGACAGACAGCGGAGCGCAGAATGAGCCAGCCGTGGCTCCCGTCCAGTCCTCACATTAGCTGCCTGTCGGTCAGGCGCACAAATTGTTTGGCAAACTACTGATAAGACAGCAACTGCAAGCGGGGTCCGCGGGCATTCAGCGATGTCTTTGAGCCGTGCAAAAAACACCTGCTCTGATATGTATTTAAAAAGCAAACGGCCGCGCTTCGCCCCACTTTGAACGTCGCACATCTGGTCGTGTTGCTGCGCGACGCCGCCGTCGGCTTGGCCGAGAAGGCAGGGAGGCAGGAAAATACGAAACAAAAAAACATGTTTATTGTACCGCAAGCAAAAACGTTCAAATCCGTCCAAGTCGCTTGGCGACGCGTCTCTCTCTAGGTGAGCGGGAATGTCGAACAAGACTGATTGGGGTGATGTCCAGGTTTCCTGGAGAAGGCCTTTTAGCTGGATGACACAAAAACCCGCCGCCGCCTAATGCGCAAGCTACAAAGATCTCCTGCTGAGGAGCTGCTGGCTCTGAAGCTGGATTCTGGGTTTCCTCCATGTCTGCGGTTTTAGCTTCCTGTGGGTGGGAGGGTTGGTATGGGAATCAGACGGCCACTCGTTGCCTGACGGAGCTGTGGTGTTTGTGACGCTCTCTGCTGTGAACCTGGCCAGAAAGGACAACTACCTTGTGGTTTTCACACAAATAAAGGGATAAAATGTTTTTAGCTGCTTCTGTTTAAAACAACAGCAGTACAGTTTCGAACAATTATTCCGTTGCTGCTGCTGAAATGATACATAGATTTAGGGCTAAAACGATTAATTGCGATTAATCGATTGTTGAATCCATTATTAACTCATGCAGAAATTGATTAATCATTAGCCAGAGAAAATAGACCCCAAAAAATGCCATTTGCAGAAAAAACAACATATTCACAGCAGTAAGGAACCTGTTTTCCAGTTAAGATTAAAAAAAAAAACACACCTCTGTCTAAAATATGTTTGTTGCTGAATCCTTTTCTACAAATGACTAAATGTTAACAAAAGGAGTACTATGTTGGTGCATTTTAGATCAAATGTTTATTTTTTTGTTTAGAAACTAATTGAAATATTTGTCTCTAATGTATTTCTAACTCTGTATAAAAAAGCTTAAGTGGTTATATGAAACATCTGCAGAATATTCAGATTTATTTGTCCGATTAATTGATTAATCGTCAGAATAATCAACTACTAAAATATATAAAGGTTTTTTAAAAAAATCATTATTTGCCCCTACATAGATTAATAAAGCTGAATCAATGTTGAGTTTGTTGCGTATAGACAGAGTGTAAGAGAATGCGGGTGAGTGCAGACAGACACTCTGTACATGCTCGACATTTATAAGAATTAAGTTCTACTTAAGTCAATTCAGTGACTAAGTGCCTTTTCCAGTTTGTTTGTTGTTTTACACTCAAAAATTGCTTCTTGCAGTTTGTTTAGAGAATTAAAATATGAAAGTTCTCCATGACTTTTCCAGTTTGGCTTTATTTTTAATTAAAACGCTTCGGAGCTTTTCTAGCAATGTGTGATTTGCAGCTCACATTTTAGAAAGATTTGTAAGACGCCAAGAGGTGACGGCTATAATTTCTTGAATCCAATTCTTTGCACGGGATATTCTGCATATTTTTATATTAATATATTTAATGTATGAATCATAATCCATTTGGTGACCCCTGCCTTGCTGAATTTAGTCTAATTTGAGGCGGTTAATTTGTTTCCATACCAGTTTCGTTGGTTTGGTAGTGGCTCGAACATAAGTAAGGGTTGTGACTGTTTGAATTCACATATTTGTCAACATCTACTGCACAATTAAAATATAAAGTTAAAATTAGAGATGGATTGAGAAATCAGAAGGTGGGAAAAGGAGTATTTTCTGCTACTCTGGCCAAGTGGAACCTCGTATTTTTGTTTCCATTCGGTGAAAGCGTCACAGTCCTGGATGCTTTTAATGAGGTAAGAAGACTTACCGCATAATTAGCCATTTCTATTATAGGTGAGATGTTTAAAATAAAGTCTGAAGCAGAGAGAAGCTATTTGATAGGATTTCTTTTTTTTTTTTTTCAAATGTACATAATCCAGAATTTCATTCATTATGCAATCTATTGGCTTTTATGCCAATGATTTAAAAGAAACCTTTTAAGGAAAATTTACATTTTGCACATTTTTGTACTTCCATTTGGATTTCTTCTTCTAACAACAGTCCAAGCCTTAACAAAAAAAAAGTTCATGTTTTATAGTGTCTGGAAAATGAGCCATTTCAAAAACCTCAGGAGTGTAGCGTCACAAATCACCAGCAGGCACTGCCCGTCACCTAGCAATGCAAGCTGAGCTCTGGCACGTTCACACAGCTGGTTTTACCTCTTTACGATGCCTGCTGCAAAGTCTTTTGTTTTTGACTTGCCATCCAGAAACCACTTGCTACATTCTTGTTGGTCGTGCAGAAGGCTCCACTTCTGCTTTTCAAAGATGTACTTTTGCATGATTGCGCATTTGTTTGCAGCCATTTTCACGTGTGAGTGCAAACGTTGACTTGGGGGACCAGCAGCTGCTTATTCAGATTTAAAATGACAAGAAGTCCTAAAAGAGCTAATTCTGAAAGGACTGAAATCTCATTATCTAAAATTGATTTTGTGCAAAAAAAAAATGTATGAAGCTGTTTTGTGTCGACCATAGACCTATCATAACCTCTTCGAGGAAGCACAGCAGGTCATCTTTCATGAGGTCAGTCATACTGTTAGGTTACCATCGCAAGACATCCCCATAAAACACCATGGTACATGGTTCGCCTGCAAATGCCGAGTCAGCTCACGCACACACAAAAAAGTGAAAATAAGTAAATAAAAGGCTCATTAAATGCAACAAGAGAGCAAACAAGGCCATCTCTGCTGAATGGAGTCCAGCAGAGTTGCTTTTTTCAGTGTCATGGAACATTCTAGGTTTGGAAATGTTTTCTTAAGAGTTGAAGGACAGTTCCTCATATATAAGCAGGTCAATGGAAAAGCCTGACGATTAGAAATTGGTTGCAAAATTCTGGTCAATTTGACTGTGAGAAATATTTTCCCTCCAGTCGTAATTTAACTGCTCTGCTTCCTAAATTGTCATAATTATAGATTCATACTTCAATTTGGTATGGATTATCCATCCATCCATCCATCCATTTTCCGTCACCCTTCTCCCTAACGGGGTCGGGAGTTGCTGGTGCCTATCTCCAGCTGCGTTCCGGGCGAGAGGCGGGGCACACCCTGGACAGGTCGCCAGTCCGTCGCAGGGCAACACAGAGAGACAAACAGGACAAACAATCATGCACACACACACTCACACCTAGGGAGAATTTGGGAAGGCCAATCAACCTGACAGTCATGTTTTTGGACTGTGGGAGGAAGCCGGAGAACCCGGAGAGAACCCACGCATGCACAGGGAGAACATGCAAACTCCATGCAGAAAGACCCCGGGCTGGGAATCGAACCCAGGACCTTCTTGCTGCAAGGCAACAGCGCTACCCACTGCGCCACTGTGCAGCCCCGGTATGGATTATGTGTTGTATTTTTTTTTTAATCTATATGAATGAAATCTAAATGCTATGGATGCTTTCATATTTAGTTTTCCTGAGAGGTATGCTATACCAGTCAGGGACGTGCAGATAGATATTAAAGGAGATGCTAGAACACCTGCTATTTTTCCTGCAGCCAAAAAATGCCTTTCTGAAATCTTTTTTTTTTTTTTTTGCGTGTGTGTATTTTGTGGTCTAAGACAGCATATGGCCGTTGATCTAAAATAGTTATATATATATATATCAAAGTTATGCCTGTGAATTTATTTTTTTTTTCATCTCACACTACCAAGGCAGCAGGTAGTTTTTCCCCCTACGTGAGCCCCTGCCTCCCTCCTCCAAAAAGCCTGTGAACACCTCTGGCACCCCTGATTCACTGCGAGAGTCTTATCACGCACTTTGAACTTGAAAAGCCAGTGAACCGTTGCTCATTGTCTGCCAGTTCGCCTTTGAGAAGCAGCTTGTTCACTTTTCTGTCTCTCTGTTCCCTGCCAACCGAAGTGACGAGACGGATTCGTGGCGGACGCTGTCATCACCCCTCCCTCAGCACACGGCTGCTGTCGCAACGCGTGCGCAAAGTCAAAATGACACGTTGCCATATAACTGCATAAAGAAAACAACGAAAAAATATTCAATGTGACTTTTCTGACTTGCCCAAACGATGCATTCGTGCCGAAACGTTAGCTTAACTCTGCTCTTCGTTGATTGCCGTTATGCATGAGACTGTTTTGTGTTCCCTGCATCCAAATTACCCATCGGAGGCAAGTATTGCCTGAACTCCAAACCTCACTGCCGAGTTAGGCTGTTAATCTGTGAGCTTATCTGCCACGAAACACCAACTAAGCTGCTTTAAAAACACCTCGGTGAGCCGGCGTTGTAAAAACTCGAACTCTGCACAATTTCGGGGCGATTTGCAGAAGGTGAGAGCTTTTAAACGGCGACTGAAGCAGCATCCGGTCGCTCTCATTATCTACCATTCAATACTCTGAAAGCCTCTGCAGGAGAAATTGGCGTCCATGTTTGTGCGTCTTGCCCCTATCTTGCTGTTGTTCCTGTTGGCGAATGAATAATTAATTTGCCTTGTGAAGCACTCACAAATGAGGTTTAGGTTTCCTTTTTGCTGAACTAAAAACCTGCTTTGATGTTTCACACGGCGGCTGGTGAAGAGAGAGGGGAGAGGGGGGGAAAAAAAAAGGAATAAAAATAGAAAAAGCAGCTCGGTTACAGCAGGTTCCCTGACAGCGCGCCCTACAGAGGATTTTGGCGAGGGAGAGGATTTGAAGCTAATCCTGCCGACAGAGTACAGTATGAATGAGGGCAATGAAGTGATACCTGCTGCATCTCGGCGAAGTTGCTCAATGACACCCGCTGTCAGAAGCTCTTAACTGATCAAACTGGCGAACTGCTACTTAAGGGAAACGGTATTTAAAGCAACTGTAATCCGGAGATTCAGAAGGACGGGGAAGGCGCCTCCTCCGCCACAATGGACAGTGATTTTTGCAAATCTCCTGCTGGTGCTCCGTATCCTTTCTGAATCCCTCAAACAGACAATGCATCTGAATGTAGCAAGCAGCCGAACCGCATAGCTGTAACTCTAGATAAATAAAAATAGGTTTATGATTCGCTCCTTTCAAGGTAGCCAAGATCCTACTCTTTTTAAAACGCAATTTAACCTCCGACCCAGTGAGATTTCTAGGCTGACCATTGCCTTCCATTCACTTGGATTCTTTTGGTGGAATTTCTCCTTAACCAACCAGCGAACAGAAGAGGGCGTGTATAATGAAGTTGATGTTTTGCCTTCTTTTTTATGATTGCAGTCTGCCTGTAGCTAAAGCAACTCTAAAGCGGAGGAAGTGAACGTAGCAGTTCAGTTCGTCTTGGCCACGCCTCCAAATATTGAGTTCACAGTAACATCCATTTTCATTCAGCTCGAGAGTCCTACGTTTTGTCTTAGGATGTATTCAGACCGGATCGTCCGGTAGACTCGATTCGATTGGGCACTGAAATTGCGACATTTGTGACATTTTCAGAACTCCAGTTCGCATTCACACTGCACTGTGTCAAATGACTAAAAGTAACTGAAAAACCTGTTTCCCCCGCCGTCACCTGTGGGGGCGCTGCGCCAAGAACAACTGAAAGAATCGACACAAAACCTCTGAAGAAGACCAGTGCAACTCCCTTCTTTACAAAAAGTCAACAAAAGTCAGATTTTAGCAGTTGTAAGATTATGTTAAAAAAAAGAAATGATTCAATTAGTTCAGTTTTTGTCATTTATTAAAGGATTAAAAATGACAGCTTCTGCAGAGTGCCACAGCAACGGGACGACAAGCTCGGCACGCAAACCCGTTGATATGACAACTGACACAACATCTTCGTTAACCCGCAGAACGGGGTGAAATGTGTTGACCAAAATGTCCTGCACTGTTGCTAACTTCCTGCTTTTGTAACAGCCTCTAGTCAGGCTGCATTCAGACAGGTTTTCCAGAGTCCACTTCAACCGGACCGAGACCGAGGTTTTTAGGCGGATCAGAGTTCGGCTTCTAAGTCCGTTTTGGAATTCAAATTTGCATTCAGACCTGCCAAAAAAACTCTGACTTTTTAGACAAACAGATTAGAGTCTGATTCAGGACTCTAATCCTGGGTCGGGCTGAAGTAGTAGAAAAGCGGACAATTCTAATCTTTTGAAACGCAGACACTTTCAAGTTTTTTCTAGAAAATTTAGAGATTTCTTTGGCAGAAATGCACTCCTCCTTTTTTAGATATATCTCCAATTGCCCTGATACACCGTTGCAACGTTGAAAGGAAAGCTCTAACAAAATGAACTCCTACAGGGATTCTTCCATGACCTGACCCGTACACTGAGCATTCGCAGTATAGCACCTTTAGTTGCGGATTACATTACAGTCTGCAGAACTAATCAGCCTTTTGTTTCTCATTACCCTCCAAACATCCCACTGAGGGTTTGAATTCAAAGCGAGACCGTGCCCTTGCTGGGATTCTTGAACCACAGCTCATATGTGCTTTCCTCTCCAGGTGCTGTGCTCCCTGTGTGGGGTGCATCGGCTGCGCATCACGGCGGCACCGCGTGAAACCACAGCGACACCAACAGCTGCCTCCGCCGGTGTCGACCGGCGGACGCGCGGCGTGGCCGTGTGACAGAATCTGAGCGCAGAGCCGCTCTCGGCGGAGAGCGGGGACGCCAACCGGTGCGCCTCAGAGCACACGCCGGAGGAATCCCGGGCGGATTCATATTTCATGTTCTATTCATGAGCGTGGACGGTATGTCCTTGTCTGGCGTTTTCCAGTCCGTGGCCACGGATTTAAAAACTGTGCTTACAAATTCCCAAACTGCTGCTTTAGAGAGCAGGGATGGAGCAGCGGTTTAGGTTCTGTTCGTAGGTGACTGCTTTGTTTTGTTTCACCGGTGTTGGGTTTTGATATGGCTTTCTGCCCTGGAGGGCAAAATCTTAAAAGTAAAGGGAAAAAAAAAACAAAACTGTAGAGTTTTTAAAGGACAATGAAAAGTCACACATTTCATAATTACCTTTCTAGGCCTGTAAACGTGTTTTAAATATATTCAGATTTTAATTTTAACGCCTAAACTGCATTCATTATTTGGTTCATTCATGGCATGTTGCATTAAATTATTTATTTACTTGAGAAATGAAACTTAATCTGTTGTGATTTTTGTAGCTCTGAGTGAATCAAAGGCTACAGCTTCCACACTGCAGAGCAGCCCTGCCCACTCAGCTCCTTCAGACTAGCCAACAGCAATTAGCAAAGACCAGGCGGAACTGCACATCTACTGAGCTCATATAAACTTCTTCTCAGTGAAAAACATTGTTAAAGGGTTAATCGAGGAGTCATGCTGTGATGACTTCCTGAAGGCGGAATTTTGGAAAGAACAGGAATTTTTAAAGAGACAGAGACCTGATTTTAATGCTTCAAATTGCAACGTCTTATTTATTTTCAGTCATGTGTATATGTAGCATTTTTCAAGATAACTATTAACTTCAGCTGTCCATTGTGCTTCAGGTCCATTGTGCTAAAAAAAAAGGACCAACTTAGATTATTTGTTTAGTTTTTATTCCGTGGGGACATTTATTTATTTGCTATTTATTTAACTTGGAATGAAACGGCTCTCCACAAATGGAGAGGATATGCATTTGATCGTGTGTGTGTGTTTGTCACACACACACACGTCGCTCCGGACGCCATGCAAGTTCTGCCAGTGGCAATCACTCATCTTCAGCCGTGTCAGGCCGGCATCTATTATCCACTCAGCTAGATTGGAAAAGCAATGAAAAGAAGCAAACACACACTTTGAGTCCCACTCGAGAGACCCTCTCCAGCTCAGGAGCAGCAGATACAGCAGAGGAAACTCCGCTTTCCGTATTCCCTGAAGGCATCGGAGTCCGAGGTGGGCCTGCTGACAGTGACGGTTCAGCTGGAGCACAAAACACCTGGGCAGGACATGAACGCACTGATCAACTGAATATCTGAACATAAACTTTTCATGTTATGGATCAAATTACAGAACCTTGTGCGATTAGTCATTCTTAAATCTGGAAAATGTATGCATGGAAAAAAAAAAAAAAAAAAAAAGTAAAACAAACTTAGGACAAAAAGATTGTAAATAAAGTTGTTCCGACTGCGACCGATGGATCGCGTCCCACTCTGAGCCTCAGCGTACAAATGATACCGACCATCTGTTTCCAGCAAAAACTTATCATTTAATTTAATTGCAAACTAAACACCTGCGTTTATGCTGTAGATATAATTAGGGCAGACAGCAAATAAAAACGGCATCGGACATGACAAATCTGTTGAAATAGGCAATCGATGTGATTTATTTTAAAGTTGCACAACTCAACGCTTTTAAAGATTTGAACATTTTTAACATACAATTAAAAATAGAATTTTCGCGTTACTTTTCTGTTCATTATAAACACGTTTCAAAGGTGTTTTGGACACTTTTAATGTAAGTTGACTAAAATGTTCCAACTGCAGTTTGGACTGGATCGTTTTTTTTTTATATTTTGATTTTCCATCATGCCATCCGGATTTGGCGCAAATTTGTTCAGACGTATTTTTATTTAAATATCTACAATGACCAAATAGAAACACCTTCGTCAGAACCTCGGCACCAAATGGTTTAGCTTCGCCATGGCGAGTGTTTCATACACTGTTTTATAAGCTAAGATGCTAGCGGCTTGCACTCACGTCTGTAATGTGAACAAACGGGGAAAGCTTCTTGACAGCAACGTTTATTTCAAGACAATCACAAAAGTAACACTTAATAATTAATACCCCCCCACACACACAGATTAATTTAAAAAACAATTGGACCTGAATTGCAAATTTAAAGACTTTGAAATTCAATTCATGTACTGGGTTTTGTTAAGATACATTAGATCACATATGTCAAAGTCAAGGCCCGCGGGCCAGATCCGGCCCGCGAATTAATAATCTGTGGCCCCCAGGATGATATTTAATTACTCTTAGAACCGGCCCACAGGCCACAGCTGCCCACTGGCATTTTGCACGCACCAACACTACATTCCCCACAATGCATCGGTAGCCCGCGAAGTCACTGAAGCACGAGCAGCTTCATCAGCAATCAGAGCAGAGATCAACTTTCAGCCCCCCCCGCCCTCCTCAAAAATAGCTAAACGTTTAATGGACGCTGAGAACAAGGGGTTTCAGGCCGGGTAGGAAGCAGACAGTGATGTCCACTTTCAGTAATGAGTAATCTAATGCGTTTCTATTTCAAATCAGGTCGTCACACTACAGTTACTTATCTAAGCCACTTTGTGACTATTTTCTTTTGTCATTTTATTTCCTCTACGCCTCTTGCGGAGTGACCGCAGTTTCAATGCGACACTGTCAGCAGCGACAGAAACAATGGAGGGAGATGCGCATTTTGTTGCTGGAAAGGAACTATTTTGAGTTTCGGTCGCCAATTCCATTTATTGCGGCTTCGGGCTTGTTTTTTCTTTCTAAAGTCGCTTGCAGATTTAATGAGTCGCGGGTTGCGGTTTTTGGGCTTAATAAGCGACATAAACCCTAGAATTTGTCTGTCATCCAGTTCGTTTCAGTCCACCATTTCCCAGATG
The DNA here is from genome assembly GCA_010277015.1 of Poeciliopsis turrubarensis. Classification (NCBI taxonomy): domain Eukaryota; kingdom Metazoa; phylum Chordata; class Actinopteri; order Cyprinodontiformes; family Poeciliidae; genus Poeciliopsis; species Poeciliopsis turrubarensis. The sequence continues at coordinate 487,496 of VMRN01000046.1, read as the reverse complement.
ATCCGTCCCACTGTGTCTTTGTTAATGTCAAGTTAATATATTACCTCTGAATGACGTCAAGCCTCGCATTGCGCTCCATAAAACCGCAAACATCCGAGACTAATGTAAACAGCGCAATAAACGTGAAAACACCTACAAATGAACAAGTTTATTATTGCTTTATTCATTTCATAATTAAATAATATACACTGTGTTAGGTCTTGGTTCAATGGGCTATGTGCAATCATTTCAATATATTTTAATAAACGTTGAATCAGTCCGGCCCTCGGCTTATAGCAAATTTGGTTTTTTGGCCCTTGGTGTGTTTGACTTTGACATCCCTGCATTAGATTAAGACAGTTAAATGTCTTAATCTAAGACGTTTAGTCTTAGATAATCTATTATACTACAATAAAAAAATGTAAAATCATTCAACTTTTAACTTCCACCATTCTGTAACATTTTTTTTTTTTTGCTTTCATATAAAATTCTCATGAAATACATAAAATTGTGTGGCTGCTATGAAAACTCTCGTGCCTTTTAAAGGCTGAACCTCAGCGTTAACGTGAAACAGGGAGAAAGTGTCTAAAAAAACCCCCCCAAAAACAATGTAATTAGACGTAGGCTTAGTGATGACTGGCTGGGCAGCGAGGTCGTAATGAGCTGCGGGCCAGACTCAGTCACGATGAGCGCTGCCATTACTGCTCTGATCTCCCCACCTCTCTTCCTGCTCTGCTGTGTTAGCCCTCGACACCCATCACCTTGAGTTGCCAGCAAAGCCTGACACTGATGATACGTTCCCCGGGATCCGGGGAACAGACCTTATCCATCATCCTGCTCTCTTCCAATAAAAACCTTCGCCGGGGAACATCACAATATGATGCACTGGAGAGAAGAAATTTAACGCCCGGGAATCCAAGGATAACTAACCGCAAACTGAGCCGGGGGCGCGCGCCCAACGTTAAGGTCAGACATCCCACAAAGAAGGCAAGGGAGTACAAACCAGACCAATTATTTTAAGACTGCTTAGATCAAATAGTGGGTTTGTAGCACATCTGATATCATCTTCACAAGGAATTCCAAAAGGGATGTAAAGACTTTTCGGAATAGATTTATTCCACCTGATGTGGCGTGCTTTTCTTTTTTGAAACGTTAAAAATGAAACCGCTGTAGGAAAATGTTCATTTCTCTGGTATATGTGGAGAAATGTCTGCATGTTTAATCTGTTCTTTAGAAGAAATTTTGAATGTTGAGGGAAATATGAAAAAGTCACCCTAATCATGAGATTAAACCTTCTTTATTGGCTGCTTTGGTGGCAAAGAAGCCAGATTTGTTAATTGAGTCAATTCCTGAAACTTAGTCATTGTACACAGTTTTTGTTGAGAAGTTTAAGGCTGCATTCACACCAGCCCTGTTTAGTACGCTTGGTTCGATGTGCAGTTTGTTTTCCCAGGAAGTGCGGTTCCTTGTGTGGCTGCATTGTTGAAACGGCTCAAAAAAAAAAAAAAAGCAAACACTGGTCCGCCGAAGAACCCCGGCGTTGATTCGTTTGAAGTCAACTTTGGCGCGGTTCGAATGGCTATGTTAACACCAAACGGGCCGGAAACCGCTGCAAAAGCAGGGAGTGGAAGATAGTGCAGGGAATTCTGGGTGAATACATCCAAAGCAAACATGCTAGCAGGAGAAATATCTTTTTGTATGTTTACTATTAGCATGGAGCATCCTAATGCTGTAAGATGTTGGTAGTTTTGTAGAAACCTCAGATTTAGGGCAGAAGATTCTTCCGGGATACAGTTTAGCAATGCTAGCTACGCAGAGCTGGTGAAGCTGACTACTAATAGAAAACAGGGAAAGCCGATGCTGTACTATACTATTTCCGTCTCAACATAATAGGTATCCTCGTTTGTAACTTTAACATTGACGGAATGAAATACTCCCAACACAAAAGAAGATGTGGCATGAAAATACGTGCACTACTGCACCCTAATGTGCTTGCTGCCAAAAATGCCTTTATTACCCTAATAGTCCAATTTGTTCAGCAGAGAGATCGAAGAACACCCAAGACAATGTTCTGCACGGAGAGAAATCCACGACCACATGCATTAAACACCGACCGTTGCCCGGAAGCCACAGTAAGACGATGGATGAAGATCAAAAGCCGTCTGCACATGAACTAAATGTGGTCATGCCTCAAGATTTCAGACGGGAGGATGTTTCGCGCGAGACGGATTCACCGAGGTAAATTTGAAGTTTCAGGTGGAGCCTCCAGTGCAACGGTGTGAATTGTGGCCACGGCGTGTCACCGTGAATGCCTTCTTCAGGGCCCTCCCGCAAAATAATTATTGATTATCAATGAGACCCTGAATGGAAATCCAATCAACAAGCTGGATAATCATTTGAAGTCTTTCATCAAGCTCGGAGGACCTCGTAAGAGAAAATGGCCAGAATGTTTTGATCCCTAATTGCTTGCAGAAGTACATTAATGCCTGGACGTTAAAGACGGATCACGTCAGCATGTTTTCAGCCTGGTTATTTACATCAGAGTGACCTTGTTGGCTGACTGCAGCTTAGCAAAGTGGATTCACAAAGATAAATTTGTTTAACAGACACAAGACAATTAAAAAGCTTTTGCGCTACGATGAGGTGGGTTTTTCAGCTACATCAAAATGAGTTCATTTTGTAAAACTGCAATGGAAACATCATGAATCACGGGATCAACCACCGGATATTACTTCTGGCGGAAACGATGAAGACAACAGGAAGTGGTAGGAGAATGATTCCCCGGCGGAATGTTATTTTGTTTGTCGTTATGTTCTGCTTGTTTGTTTTAGCCTGGTTTTTATGGTTTTCAATCTTATGGGCCACTTGGAGGCCTTCAATAAGTCAACATAGCCAGTAAACAGTGGCGGCTTCTCACAAACACAATTCATTTTGAATCTGGACGCAGGAGAGTGTGTCACTCCTGCTGTGATTTCGCCTGGCCAGCGCCTTCATACCCAGTTCCGCTCGATTCTCATCTCTCTTCAGTGCTCCGCCTGGGCTTCCTCCCATTGAAGTGAATTCACGGCCAAATTTTACAGATTGGGTTAAGTTTAAAACTTAAAACGCCTCCAGCAAGCAATCGTTTCTCGATAGCCGAGAGGTCAGAACCTCTGAAGGAGGCAAAAGAGTTGCACTTTATCTGGTTACCCCTGATTGTAAGGGGAAGTTCGTGCTGCGTAAAGACCGGCCCTTCTGCTAGAGCTTTGGTCATATCATATGAATGATATGTTAAATATATATGTTAAATCTAGTGGCAACCTTGGTATTTTTACAATATGAACATTAATTACTTCAAAACGAGTCTCCCACACAGTGTGCTTAGCACTCACCCTTATATCCCAGGCCCAAAGTATTATCTGGCAGTGAAATTAGGTCATTTTTTTTTAGTTTTTCAAGGTGTTGTCGTTGCTTGTAAATAATAATGGCTGTGACTCACAATCACCGAGTTCAGCCTCCATCAATTTAACTAGCTTCACACATCATCACTTTTAAAAGTGTGCTTTTATTGGAAAAACAGTTGCTCTAAAAATATACAGACTGAGTAATAAATATTTTAGTTAAGTGTTAAGCCCATTAAAAATGTAGATCTCCAAATGATTCCTTTGCTTTGTCGTCGATTTATTTGATTCTTGTTAACTGCCTTTTTGCGTTATATTCGTTGTTTGGTCTCTGCTACGGCAACGGGACAAAAGGCTCAGATGGACAGGCCAGTTGTCGGGTTATTGCCTTGGCAATTCATCTTGGCAAATGTTTATATGAACTCCACACTCCATCGCGCGGTAAGAAGTGCATTTACAGACAAACACAAACTAAATGCATTAGAAATTCATGAGGTGGGCTCAGGTTGATCGTGGGCGAAAAGCAAATGTTTTTAGACGCAGATGCTCCGCAGGTGGTTTGATTTTCATGCAGATCCGAAGATGCCGCTTGTGAAGGAAACATCCGAGGATTTAATTTGGCAGAAATGTGTAACGGGGCCATCAAACCTTAATTACAGGAGGGCTGCCGGAGACAGACGCACCACTTCCCTTCTATGCTTTTTCAGAAATGCATTAGGTTTTGTCTGGGGAACAGCAGTAATAATGCGACAGAGATGCTGTCAGTAAACATTGTAAAAGATAGCGTAGTGTGTGTTTGGAGTAGGCCATTTCTTTTGCCTCGAACACGGGAGTCTTTTGTGCTCGTGTTGCAGGTGTACAATTTAGCTTTTTGGTAGAAGCAACATTATGAAATGATTGCCACATCTGAGTCGGTTTGTTTCCTTTTCGTTGAGTCGACGGTAAAAGTTCTCAAGGGAACAAACAAGTTGTGGCGCAAAGAGCGGCGATTTGTGTCATACATAGAGGGCTGGATTTCTTGACAAAAAAATATATATATACAATAGTAGAGAAAAAAACATCACTTTCTTCAACATGGTTTGGAGTCCTGAAAAGCCTGGAATATTTTTGCTGCTTTCCACAGGCGTGTTGGACAGAAACCAGCTAAAAGGTTCTGAAGTGATTCTTTCTGGACATTGAACCACTTGACTTGGCAGAAATGGTTGGCGGAAACTATAGCATACTTTTTATGTACCTTAGTTTTTTGTTAAGGACAACTAATGCCTAATTACAACTGTAAGAAAATTTTACAAGCTAACATCTTTTTGTTTTGTTTTCCAGCGGATTTGGCCTCTTTTGATTCAGACTTTCTGTATTGTTAAGAGGGAGAGTCTTTTTTTTTTTTTTTTTTTTTTTTTTTTTTTTTTTGTCCAATGCCATCTTGATGATTGTGTGGGTGGGATGGTGTGCGTAATTTTCACCCTGAGTGGTTGAGAAGAAATCTGTTGTTTTGCTGTATCATTTAATTGGTTGAATGCCGCGCACTTAAATGAACTACAGTCACGCAGATATTGACTTCTGACCCGCACTGTATTTCTTTTAGTTTCAGTGCAGAGGATCTGGTTTTTATGCATTTTCTAAGACAAAAAAAAAAAAAAAAAGGCATTTTTCTGAACATTAACTCACATGTGGAGTGAGGCATAAAAAAATAAAAAAAATAAAAAAAAAGGTGTGGGCAGGTAAAACGGCGTATAGTAGTAAGAAAAACAAATGTAAATGAGCAGAAACATGCAGGTACCGGCGCTCCGTTAGAAGTCTGTAACGCGATTCCACAGTCAGATGTGCTCCACAGATTTCCATAGCAGGAAGGTAATTCATGACCCCACGGTACGAGACTGTCATCTTCACTTCATCTTGTGTTTCTGTGTTAGCCGGGCTGTTATTTACACGTCACGTCACGTGTTGGAGAGCTTAAATTGATTTCTGCTGAGGAGACTGGCTGTGCGATCACTTTGGTTCTCTGTGTAAAGCTACAGGTCTAATAATAATCAGAATATTATAATGGCTGCCAATAACTGGCATTTTTCTTGAGATTATAGAGGGTGTGGGTGGGTAATTTTCACAAAGCAACCCGTTTCATCTTTATGAGCAAATTTTCAAAGACACGAGTGAAAAATTAAATTACTGCCTAAAACAAAAAAAAAAAAAAAAAAATAAAAATATAGAAATGTAAATATATATATATATATATATATATCTATTTCCACTTCTTTATGATTCAGACATAGTTAGAAGTGTTTTTACATCGATTTATTCTTGATCACTGCACACTTCACAGTGGGCGCATTTAAATTGTGTGGGATTTCATTATCGGGCCCAGTGAGTCTCCAGTCTGGTGCCGTTCTTATTGGGATCTCGGCTCATAACATTTATCACACGGAGGGGACCTTCGCCGTCGCATGCGATGCAGCACAGAATAATACCTGGGCAACTTGCTGGGGAGGGGTTGGGGGGGGGGAAAAAACTGATAAAATAAAATAAATTGGCTTGGAACAAGATTCGCTTCCCTGTGGAGAAGATGAGATTTCTATCAAAGCAGATATGTGTGCAAATCATCGCAAGTCTATGCCGTCTTAAAATTCCATTTTAAACAAGGCTGTAGGTTAGAAAATACCTTCACGACCCCGCCAGAGGCAGAAAAAGTCTGAAGAAAAGCATCTAGTTAGCATTTAGCTGTTAAAAAAAAAAAAAAAACTCTTTGTTTGACCTGTGGGTTTGCTGTTAAGATTGTCCAGTCTTTATCTTCAGGAGTCTGACAGTAAAAACTGACACACCTCACTGCTTCAAAGTAAAATGTCACAAATTAGATTCACAAATCTGGAGTATTGTAAGCTCTTTGTTATATCTGAAAGGAAACCTCAATGTGTGAGGAGACGCGCTTTAGTGTCGGAAAGAGCAGTTCGTTCTTAAAGAAACAGCCCCAATTTCAAGGCGCTAACTTGGAAAGTTGCGTTTCTTTTAAGTTACATTTGATATATGTGCAGAATCTTTATAGCGGCTGAAGGTAAACAAAGATACTCGATTGTGCTGTGAAATGACACTGTGTGTCTGGAAAACGTGTGCCGCGTCTTTAAAGCGGTTTGTTTCTCAGCTAAAGTTTTCGCTGAAGTTGGTTCGCGCAACGATTCCAATCATGCCGACAAACATAAAACAAGATGAATGAATGAGAAAGACATTTTTCTGTGAAGCTGAATGAAAAGTGACACCCTTTGGATTCCACTGTGAAGTGGATGGGAAGAGGACGGACACTTTTCTTTTTTCATTTTAGGAAAGGGAGGTTCAAAAAGTCAAGTGTGCTTTTGTTTTGAGCTTCTTTTAGTTCGTACTATGTAGAAACACCTTTCGCTAAAATGATTTGCTTTTACTGGTATTTTCATGAAATCTAAGTGACATTTTGTGAAGCGCTGTCCTTTTTCTTCGTTTGCCCTGCTGAGGATTCAATTATTTTTGTTTTCATACATCATGTTATTGATATCCACATTTGTTCGAGTTGACAGTTTCATTCCACATTCAGGATTTTCAGCCTTTGCTTTTTGTTTATGTTTTATTTGTGTGTGTGCGTGTGTGTGTCTGTGTGTGCCAAATTCTTTCTGATTGCTTTCCACACTTCTGGAAGATTACAGGTTTCTAATGCAAACACGACAAGGACTATGGGCAGATGGGCTAGCTGAAAGGACGGATGATCCTAATGGGTGCTCATCCTCCAGCAAACAGAGACACACTGTCAGGAGCGTTCTGTCTCCCTGACAGTAAGCAGCAACAGGAATGGAGGACAGGTTTGCCACCTGGTTTTGCTGAAGCGGATAGGAAATCATCTCCTCCGCAGCTAAAGACACGTTTTGCCCCCAAGTTATTTTTCTCTCGGTTATTGCACGAGGGTGTATTTATTCCCTTTCCGTGCTCCTTCGGGGTGCCTCGGTGTCACCGTGTGTATAGATTTGAGCACCAATACACACGTACGTCCGTGTGCAGCAGCTTTGTTTGCCGATCTGTTGACCTGCAGCTGTTTGTCCAGAGACAAGCATGGCACCACTGCATGCCTCGAGTTAGCCAGAGGGGGAAAGTAGGCGGGTTAAGTTGGAGGAAAAGTCTGGAGCTGAAGCTAAGCTTTCTCCCGGTCTGGATAAAGACGAGCCTGGTTTGGTTTCACGTTAGCTTCGTTTCCGTTGACCGTGCGATTGTGCAGTTTGACCACAAATGTTCACGCCTCGGCACCGGTACGTTTTGTTTTGCGTCGTCGTTGTCCGCCTCCTCTCTGAGCTGTCCAGAACATTCTGACTCCACACGGTCTCACACACCGTCCTACCAACCCTTCGTGTCTGGTGAAGGCGTCTTTCAAAACGCCGCCCTCCCCTTTGCTTCGCTTCCCTTCTTCCCTCGTCGCCGTCAGTTTGGCTTCCTTCTTTCCCTCGGCTCCTACCAGAGGACAGGGAACAGCCGGTGTGGAGCGGACGGGGTGAAGAAGCACCCAGTGATGAATATTCATCGCGTCCCAGCAGTCGCCGCTCCCCAGTCGCAGTGCCACTGAGGCCTCCAGAACACAGATGCCATCTTCCATTTGTCACCGGCAGGATGGGACCAATAGAAAGGCTTGGTTCTGCCGAGGAAGGCAGAGTGACGGGAGACAGAGCGTCCAGGCGCATCGTCGTGACATGGAGTAGATATAACCACCGCCTAAGTGATTTGATTTGGGAGCACTGACAAAATGCCCAATAAAACATCAGAAATCTGTTATGTTTTGTAGGAAGGAAAAAAAATGTATGTGGCAAACAAAGGCGTCCTCTTGAAAAAGAAAAAAAAACTGTGAACATCACCTTGAAAAATCCACATATTATGAACAAATTGTTTCATGTTTGACCAAGTTAGATATCAGATATCAGTATCAGAAGTGATCATAGTGGATTGGTGCCTCCATAACTGCTAGCACACGGCGTCAATGTATTTTACTGTGGTTTATGTTTACCCAACACAAAGCAGAGGATAATCCTGAAGAGGAAGTGAAATTATACAAAGACAGCTTGGTGTACTTTGATGCCTCTTGATACAGTCCAGCATAATCAAATCAAATCAGTAAATAAAGTACAGCATATCTATAAACTAACCAAGACAAATGGTCAAACTAAACTGACACAAATCTGCTTTTTGTGAAAGAGTATCAAGTACAAAGTTACTGTAGAACAAACCTGCCTTGCTTAAAGTTTTTCCCAAGCTATGGAGATGACACAGCAAATGTGGGAGAAGGTGCTTTTGGTAGGACTCGTCAAAGTTTGCAAAACTTTGTGTTCTTTTCTGATTAAGGAGACGGGAGTCGGCTGATTCCTCTTCGGACGTTTATTAGGAACATCAGGGCAGGTGGTACAGGGCAGGGAAGGGCCAGTACCAGGTCAGGAAGAAGTAAGTTCAGGCCCCCCAAAAAAAAAAATAAATAAATAAATCCAGCCCGGCCCGACCCTGAACGAAACCCCACGTCATTCTAATTAAGTCTTTACTGCTTATGTTTTCAGTCCACCGTTTAAGTAAGTGCAACTTCTCCTAATTTTAGCTTTTTTGAGATCTGTCTACCCTACTTCATGCTGTAAGACAGGCTCTGTTTAAGTGAGTTCTTGACTCTACAGGTCTGGTAGTATTCAAAGAAACGTGGTTAATGTGGTATTATATATTTACTGCCTTTCTTTAACTCAATCACGTTACCAATGTTGCGTTTGGTTGTTATAAATATGCTGTTAATATCAAACACGACTGAAAAGAAATTTGATGGCTTGAAATTGGGCCTTTGTGTCTTTAAGAAGCTTCTACTCTTTTCCAACACTCCGCCTTCAGCACGTCATCACAATAGCGTTGGGCTGAGAAGAGGCTCCTATAATAATGAGCTCAGCAGACTCAGTCCCTCCAGGCGTTTGCTAATTGCTGCTGGCTAGTCTGAAGGAGCTGAGAGAGGAAGTCGCAGGGGAGGGCTGCTCTGTGAGGCGGAACAGGAGGATTTCTTAAACTGGCAAAAAAAAAAAAAAAAAAAAATCAAAGCAACACGCCAGGTGTGTTTTTGATGGGGCAAAAAAGTTGATTTAGTGTAGTACTGCCCGCTCCCCTCTGAATGTAATTAATTCATGATTCCACAATTACTTTTTCGCATTGAACTAGGTTGGTTTGTAAAGCTTATTTTCACCTATTAATTACAGTCATTTAAAAACTGTTTCTTGTTTTTATTTTTTTGCCTACTATTGAAATGCATTTGATCACCTGAAACAGAAAAACTCAAAAGCAGAACAAATCCTCAGGGGTGGCCAATACATTTTCCCAGCAGCACACATGGCTGCTCCCGTTCCACAGACGTTATAGACCTTTATTGTTAACATCTAGACATTTAATTATTCTCAAAAAGCGACGCAGCCATGCAGGTATTTGTCTACAGTCAGTCATCTGTACGAAACCATCAAACGTTCTCCGCTAAAAGCTGTGGCGCGTACCATAAGCCACGGAGCAACTTTTATTCTTTTCCACTGTGCTCATCCAAAAGAGAAGCATCGGAGAATAAATCAATGTTTTCCACAAACTGAGCTCTGCACACAAAGTAAATCCAAGAAACATCGATTTTCACGTTAGCCCCGCAAAAGCGGTGGGGAAGTGAACACAGTACACACGTCTCCCCGACCAGCAGGAAGAAGCATCAGAATGTAGAGCCTGGTTCTGGTCCGGTTCAGCTGGACTCTACAGAACAAAGCGTGGGAATCATTCAGAGCAATAACTCATAACCTCACTGAGAAGAATCTAAATATCTGATCTGTTATTGTGCTCAAAGTTCGGCTTCTTGAACTTTGATTCAACTTTGAGAAAATGTGGAAGGAAACTAAATTTGTACACTCAGTTCTGGTAAAAGTTTGCAAATGCTCATGAGGTCGAAATTCATTGTAATTTGGAGTTATAAGTGTACAGAGTCACAGGTTCAAAAATGTTGCTTAGGAAATTGTTTCTTGAAACCAAACATCTTAAAGAAGCTTTGGCATAATTAGCTGAACATTTGGCAAATCTTAGTGGAATCGGCATAACTCAACCTTTTTCGAGTTTCCTGGTTTTAAAATTTCATAAGGATTGTAGTTGAGACCATTTCTAAGCTTTTTCCAGCCTGCACTTTGGACCAGCTCTACCAGAACAAGTAATGGCATGGAAACTCTGACACTGTAGCACTTACAAAGGCTATACTTGCAATGAAATCTATTTTATCCAATCACTAATGTTTTCTGACAAAGCGTGTTATGCACCGGTTTGACACTATGAAGCTTACCAGAACCTGCCTGCGCCGCGAACAGCGAAGTGCCGAGCCGAACGACGCGGCTGCTAGCAGCTGCGTTTCCATTAGCTGTAATTGAAAATTGAAAGTAGGAAAATAAATTTGCTCAATGGAAACGCTACATTTTTTTTTTTTTCAAAAGTGAGGTTGTTTTTCAGCCATATCAAAACTTTTTTCACATTATGAGTCACTTGCTCAATGTTACTACTGGCGGAAAAACATAAAAGAACAAAATGACAGGAAGTGTTAGGAGGATGATGGTTTGTTTGCTTCTTTGGACAATGTGCAGCTGGCTCCATCACCTTTTCACAAGGCGTAAAAAGTTGTGTTGAATCCATAACTCTTCTGTGAAATCGCCCACTGATTTCCCCAAAACGTCACATGTGAAGCTGCTGGCAAGTAGCCGGGGTTTTTCACTCCAACACCTGAATACGACGCAAATGTCTCCTCTGATGGATTAAGATCAATCATATAACCGTTTTCATCCATCACTGCCACGATTTTTATTCACATGCAATTTCAATTTGTTTCTTATTTAACGGAAACACCAAAATTGCTAAATAGTTTCTTCCACATTAGCAGCACATGGTCAAAGATTACCAGCAAAACCACACCGCTTCAAGTGAGGCTTTTCAACAAAGTAGCTTATTACTAATTCTTGACTGTCAATTGTAATTGTGCTTTATAATGGCTTTGAACTACAGGAGATCATAGCTTTCCCCCCCACCCCTGTTTTTTTTTTTTGATTCCTCTCCACATGTCTAGGAGGAGAGCGCCTGTAGAGCCGTTGCCATATGACCTAATTATCTCTCATTAGTGGCCCCAGTAATTACAGGACCTTTTTACAGCTCCATCTCCTCTCTTGCACATAGAAGGGGATTTCAATTAGGCTCGCCTCGCAGCTTTCCTCTTGCTTCTCTCTCACAGCTAAACCCCACTGTCACCTGTGTAGTCGAGCGTGGCGGGGCAGCGGGCGGCCCCTCGCAGGAAGCTCCCGCGTCAGAACGTGTGAATTTCTTCAATTTGACTTTATGCATTCCCCGTCACGCGCCCATCAACGAGACACGACAACGAAGACAACCAGAGGAGGTGTCTGTCGGCGGCAAAAGAGGAAAAAGAAGCTTTTGCGGCATTTATTTTTCCGTGAGGGGTGCGTCGTGAGAAATACATCAGAGACAAAGTATGTATCACAATCAGACTTCCTGTCATAAGTAAACAGCGGTGTGATACGAGCTGTGGAAAGCCGCAGGTATCTGAGCAGCAGAAAATAGCCCCATCAAGTGAGATTTCGTCAAGCATAAATAGGAATGGAGAGGGAGATTGAATCAGTGGCCATTATGTTCGCCGCCTGAGAGCGAAGTTGGATTCCCAAAAGGAAGACACTGAGAGTTGCTGGTAAGAAGAGGAGAGGGGGGGGGCGAGAGGAAAAGGCTCTCCGCCACTCAAGCTTATCGCTTATCTCTGGCATCACCTCAAGAGTCAAATCACCCTAATTAACGGGGAGCGAGAAAGACAGGGGAGGGAGGGTAAATCGATCCTTCAAAAGAATAATTAACCCTTTCTGTTCTCAATTTCTTCCAAAAAAAAAAAAACACCCAAAAAAGTTGATTGGAATTGACTGAGATTACCTTTGTTTTCGTTAATTGTGGCTTTCGGTCAAACCAAAGGCGCGCGGGCTGTTATCAAGAATCGGTAGGAGATCGCTGCAATTAAGTCTTATTGCCTCCCTGCGTTTCCCCGACTGCTTAACAGAGAGGCGTCAAGCGAAAATGCGACACGGCAAAACGGATGAGTTTCATTATGTTTCGCGCCACTCAACCACGAGGCTGCTGGCTTTTTCTGTTTGCTAAGAACAGGGGCGACTTCAATTCCCGCTCAAGAAAGAAACCCGAATGGGTTTGTTAAATAATCGATGCCATGGACTGGAAATGGAGCTCGCCCAATCGTTTGGGCAACATCAGTACGACTTTCATGCTAAGCTTTTAAGGCTCCCTGGATCTCCCCTGTGTTAAAAGGTAAGGCATTTTTATTAAATGCCTCACTCAATACAGCAACAAGGCAGTTCAAAGTGCTTCACGTGAATTAAACTCAAAGACGCATAAATAACACATTCTTCCATCTGCCACCTCGTACTTGGATTCCCTCTTAATTTGTTTCAGTCTCGAGAATAAAGGCAAATAAAAAGCCGAGGTGAGGAACTGCCGAGGTCGGTGAAATAACGTTGAAAAACGGACCCGTGACAAGTCGCACAAGATTAGCAAGGCGAGGAGAAGTTGGCGTGGGGGGGAACGGCTCGCTCCCCACGTTCTCGGCGCGGCAAATAATTCCTCTTTAATCAACACGGCCACATTTGTATGAGTTATTCTACATTCACACACCTTGCTGGGGAACATAAAGGTGTCTGCGGGGATTCTTCCTGGTCGGAGTTATGGCTCCCATAACTCCTACATACACCGCCTGTATCCATTCATCGTGTTGGGAAGGAGCCGCGCGCTGAATCACGGAGGCCTGGAGAAAAGAAAGAGAGAAAGAAAGAAAGAAAGAAAGAGCCTCTGGAGAAAAATTTACACAGTGATGTGTTCAGGTGAGGTTGCAGCGAGATATTTAAAAAGTATTTACAGGTGGGATGGGTTGGGGATGAACGCTGTAACCCCGTTGCTCATGGGTAATTATTAACGCCGCCATTTTGAATGAAAAATGGGGGTTTCTGGCGTCCCACGGTAAAGTGATTCAAACGCCAACATCATTTATGACAGTCGTAAAAGGAGTGGTGCACGTTTCGGACGCAACTCTAATCACTTCATATGTATGCAGTCGGTGGGTGGCAGGCGACATGACAGCTGCGTTTCGACACGCCGCAGGCTTTTGCGGCGAAACAAAACTGGGCAGTAAGGGGGAAAATTGGACGGGCTTGCTCTTAAGAGGGGTTCGCCAGCCAGACAGACTGATGCGAGTGACACCGGGGGCTTTAGCGGGAGATGACCCGACACGACGGGCGCCACGCCGCTGTCTGCCTGTGCGTCCCCCGGTGCCCCGCGGCGACCCACTTCCAGCTCTCTAATTGCAGTTCCCTCTTTAAAACTGCATTGCTGCGCAGACAGGAAGGTCCATCTCTCAGCTGCAGCTGAAAATTAATTAAACATAATGAAAACTCTTTTTTTTTTTCTTTTTCTCGTCAAATATATGGCTGGTAAGCACAATTATGAAATTATGACAGCAGCGTGTTTTACTGAAACACATCACAGTCCCACCATCCAGAAAGTACTCCACAAAACGCTGTTGCCATTAGTTGCACTTTCTCTTTGTTAGCTTATTTGTTTCTGATAACACACACATTCGAAGACGCTTAGAAAGACACACACACACACAGAGCGTGAAGGGAAATCTGTCTCACTCTGCTGTTCTCAGCAAAACCCTTGTATGTCAGTAATTATCTTAACTGATAATGCAATTGCGTCAATAACTGTCTTAACGGGGACAGAGACGCATTACCTCACTGCGTGATTACACCAATCGGTGTAATTGTGTTTACTGCGTTGTATAAAATCCGTTTTTACCGTGTGATCATCGCGCTCATCTGCCCGGGAGCTCTCTGTTAAGAGCGCTTACCTTGTCTAAGCAAGAACACGGACAAATTGAGAAGTAGCTTTGAGACCCGAGCTCTTCCTCGCAATAAACGGATTCGCAAAGTTTTGGGGTTTTTTTTTTTTTAAAGCTTAACAGCGGGCCACCGCACAGATTTCTTTTTTCTTTCCCACTTTCTCTGTTCTTATTCAGCACCAACAAATATCCGATTCAGTTGTCATAAACTGATTGTTCCAGGGTATATAAGCCTGGCGGGTCACCAGGCTTTACTTGTCCCCCCATCAGACTTAGCATTGTTTATTTTAAATGCGGTTGAATAGTTTATTTTTTTCTTTATGGTGGCCCAGAAGGGTCAGCAATCAAAAAATAACACAACAGCAAAAACTATGCTAGGCTAGCCAGTTTTTTCATTATGGACACATTTTTGGCATATTTGGAACCCCATATTTCCCAACTACTGACTGACATACACCATAAAGGCCATTCGACTTCCTTTGCCAGTCAATGATAGTGACGGGTCAGCGAGGCAAACATCACTTCGACTGGAAAACATTTAGTTCAAGACATTTTAATTAGTCTTTTGTTTAATATTTGATTAAATATTAATTAAGTTTTTATTTTTATGCCGATTTCAATAAGATTGCTACCTCCCGGTGTTTACTTTGACACACCATTAAATTTCTTCATTGTTTTTCTGTTTTTGCCAGTGGCAACTGGCCAGTTCGTTGAACTCTCCAGTTAGCAAACCCTACTTTCAAAACAAACAAAGCACACCATAATAGATTCTTCCAGCCTTCAATTTTGGGGGGAGAAATGGGATTGTAACATGAATACGTAACGTCTTCGACTGTGTTTTATCAAACAGCTGCACTGAGCGTCTCTAACATCGTTAGATACCGCTAGAAGAGTCTTAAGTGGATTGTAATATAAAACAGTATGGCGTTCACTTTGATGAGATAATCCAAAGATATCATCTTAAACCAGATCAGTGTGAGGAACGAGGAAACGATGTGGGCCGCTGGCCAAGCCAGTGAGTGTGAGGAAAATATAGTGACACCCATCCTCACAGTAATTCTGTCGTAAAGGAGTCCGCCAGTCTCCCGATGTAAATTTATTGAGGCGGCTGTAAGGTTTTACAGCCGGTGCTCTGCACTGGATCTGAGAATATTTGCTCAGAGCTGTTGAAGTTATGATCCCACATTATGTTTCTCATCACAGAGGAGCCATAACCTCTCCTCGATTATCTTCATTACCATTAAAGCAGCTACCACAGGCCGAGCCACAGATCACCAGATGGACTGCAGCTTGATGAAAATTAATAAATAAAAGGCTCGTTTTGCGAGCCACAGCAACCAGACCGACACGGAATATATGAAGGAAAATTACACGGGGTTCTGAAGGTTGTTTACAAATGAAAAACTATTTAAATGGTACCTAGATTTATAGTCAGCCCCACGGAGTCAATGAAACCATCTCTATTGGCTTTGTGTGTCCGAAGATCTTTTTTTTTGTAGAATAGTAAGAGCTATTTTAGTAGGGTTGGGCGATAAAAATAACAACACGTATCGCGACATACGTGATGAATGTCAGTAGATAATGCGCTTGGTAAAATTTGGATAATTTCCCTGTATCCTGGGTTCCACTTCTCACTGCTAGCATCAGCTAACTCACTCGCTCTGCTACGCTAACAACAACTTGTTGAGGAACATGAGCAGTAGCGCTTGCCCGTTGATTCCCCGACGTACACAAGGCGTACTTCACTCCTCGGAAGTCCGCGCCGAATCGAGACAGACTCAAAGTGGGGGGTCCGCCGGTAACGTACGGACAAAAGTACGTTCTTGGTGACACGAGAAACTGCTTGTGCTCACATCGAAATGATATAACGTTCAGACTCAACGCAACAAGGCGCAAGAACCGATTTCAAGTCCAAGCTGTGTTTGCATTACGAATGTGCCCAAAGTTTTGTCAGTGTTCTGCTAAAACGCAATTGTGGAACACTCAAATGAAATCGCACGTGAATAGAAAAATGTTCGTCCAACTACTTCCTGTCGTCGTCTTCTTTGTGGTTTGCACCGATGGCAAAATCCGGTCGATCGCATTTTGAAACGACTAAGCGCCCAGGAGGAAAACCTCCAGCGCCTGAGTGGCGAGGACGAGGACAGCTGTGGAGACAAATCAGGGTTTTCTGATTTATTTGGTGTTTTTTATTTATTTATTTTCAGGGACAAGAATCTAAAAGCTTTTTCAATTGGGACTGAAATAATATGAGAGCGAAAATATCTCCTCACTTGCCTGCTAATCCCCTCAGAGTCAACGCGAGACGCGTGTGGCCTCTTCCAGGCCGCACCGCTTCCTCGCTTAGCTTATGTAAAGATCAACAGATCAATTTTTAGGGGAGCGCAACAAAAAAGATTAAGGAAGAAAAATCTCAAAACGAAGCCCCTCGAGTTTGTTTCTCAACATGAAGTTGTTTTTTAGTTGCGCGTCTCCCCACAGACAACGCCGCCTGTCTTTGGTAATGAGCAAAACTAACAAACCTTAGGAGGGCTCCAACCGCAGAGGGAGCTTAATTAAAGAATAATTTGGTTCCGTTGTAATTAATACAGATGTTCGGAGTGATGTGATAATCTAATGCCGATGAAACGTGGCCTACCTTTTGTGTCGCCTGTAGGAGAAGGAGACCTATCATGGCCACTTGGGAGGTAACGTCAGATAAATACCTTGAAATTGGAAATTTAATGTGATTTCACGATCCCGCTCTTCGGCTGCACCATGGACTGGTAAGTGGTGAAATGTAATTCTCCTCAGGCTTCTGTTTTTGTTTATGTGCGCGAGGAAACGCCGGCAATTACAGGAGTTACTGCAGAAAAAACTTATAATTTATCGTGTCTGAACTCTTCTTCTCTGGATGTGTCAGTGTACTTTACTCAGAGCGTGTGGCCTCCACTTCTACCAAGCAGTAAAGAAAGATCAACAAATTCATAGATCACAAAGTGTGCTACTGATGTGAGCGTTTCAGAGAGTAAGCGCCAAGACAAAAGCCTAGCCTAGCAGTGCAACACTGCAGGTTAAAGGTGAAGAAGTCTGCATTGGACTCTACTAAAGAGCTATTTCACAGTTTTCTTGTACACTGGAAAGACATTAACCAAAGTTCTTTAATTCAATTTAAATATTTCCCATTTGTCCCAAAGGCAACGTTATCCAAGAGGACAGAGTTGGCCTGTTTGCTGCTGCTGCCTTCAGCTTCATCCAGGAAACAATGAATGACACTCACCTCAGTCTGGTCTCACTGCGTGATCCGGAAGGTACTTCTGTGATTCTGTGTCCGGTTTGGCGACGGCTGTTTAGGGTCCAAACTCTGTCCGGTGTTGGTAGTGGTTTCACATTCAGTACCGGCGTTCTAGCAGTACAGGATGGACCGTTACGCGTCATCAACCCACCGGGTGAAGAAATGGCGACATCCATTGGTGAAAATATAACAAAAGATGTACATTTTTTTAAGTAATTACGAGTTTCCTATGATGTAGTTGATAGGAAAACTACAGCATCTTTCGGCCAACATGTTCAGCTAGTCCTGGAACCTTTAAACTTTGCACATAACATAAAAAGTAGACTGATTTTTTTAAAAGTTATGATTCCTTTTGTGACATTAGTTCTACCACCGATTGAGATAATCTGCTCTTTCAAACCTTTGCAAAGAGGAAATCTGTTCTCCAGGTTTCTCGTCTGTGTGACAAAAACAGCAAAAACAAGAAGTGTTTGTTTGGCTCAGGAGAACTGGTTTGCCCAAGGCACCATTAACGCAGAAACCACTGCTGGCACCCGATATGAATAGCATTCAGCTGTCCCTGTGAGTATTCCTAAACTTCCTCTCTAGCAGACACTCAGCTCAGCCTTAGCTTTAGAGGAGAGGAACATTTGAAATTCTAGAAAATGTACATATGAAAGGGAATAGAAATGATTCTTAATGTACTTGAATAGGAGCTGCGGCATTTAGGTCTTTCACGCTGCATGCCCTGACAGAGGCTAAAGTGAATAAGTCGTCATCTCGCATTAAAATTCATATTGTATCACCGACTGGGACTGAGCCCATTTTCTCCGCTGTGCTCTCGCCATGAGCCACACAATAGTCAGGGAGACATCTAATGAGGCAGGAGAAAAAATATTAAGAGGGGAAGTCTTCAGGAGTTGGCTTTCTCAATGGTCGGGCTTCAAATTCAATAAGAAAACCTTTTGACGGAGCTTTAGGCAGGTGGGAAGGAGAGGACAAAAGGAAGAAGGGCCCAGCAGAGTGACTAAGATGGGCTGTGACAATGTCAGCTTTGGTCTGGTCAGCTTGCGTGGATGATAACTGAATATGAGGGCAGCTTATAATAGAATAAAAAACGGAAGGATTTGCCAGGTTATTTAGGAAAAGAGCTTATAGCCAATGAAAGCCAGAGACGCATTCACCCTGGCTGTGGAATCGTGGACTGTATCTTTACTCTCAAGGAGTTTGCCTGTCTGCTCCACATTTGTTTTGCTATTGCTGGAAAAAGTTTACAACTGTGTCCTCGGTGGCTTTTTCAGGAGGGGTGGTGTGAGATGCCAGTCCTCCCCAACTCCAGGGTCGTGGACCGGTACCGGTCTTGGGACCGATTGTTACCGGGCCGCACAAGAAACAATTAAATATTTCCGTTTGTACTATCTGAGTCTGGAGGATCTTTTATTTTGAAGGCGTAAACGTGGTTCACATGGCACACACGACAATAAAAGCACAACAAGTTCGATCGGTTCGTATGTCCAGCAACACAGCAGGAGCGACACGCGAACCGATTCCAGTCACGAACATCCCGATTCTAGAAGAAAATCCCGTTAAACCCTTAACATACCGTATGTGAATTGCGAATCAACAAACACGGATGCTTCGATGTCGAAGCAGTAGTGACAGTTTGTGGACTCATTTTAAGTGAGTTAGTGTCAGCGTCAAGATCTGACTGAAAGAATAGCCTTATCTTTGTAACCTATTTATGTCACGCTAAGGAAAGCTGAAAAGTTACCGGCTTTTATCAGCTGCTGTGCCAGTTTCGCTGCAGTTCCTCTCCTTGTCATTTCTGTTGATGTCCCTCGTACAAAAACGCTGAATAAACATTCCTGCTGTTTCCACACATCATATCCGATGCCACAAACTCCCAGTCGTGCCATGTCAGCTGCTTGGGATTCACCGGCATGATTGCGTCATCGCGCTTCCTGACTGGCTACCTGTCAACAGGCTGCGTTCTTGCAGATCGACAAATCTCTGCGACCGTTTAATGTACCCATAGGTTTGGATGAGCACCTGTATAAAAGGCCTGTGTGAATACAAATCCCGATGTGATAGCACATGGACTGTTATGGTAGGAGAGAGTCTTCAGTCACCTGGCAAGAAACTTCATCATCTCACCTGCTGAGGGCTTAGTAACCAAGTCCAGAGTGAAGCGCTTTGGATTTCTCTGCACTTGATGAAGCGCTATTTTAGGTATTCTTATCTTCAACAAAGTGCGTGGTGAAGACAATACAAGCACATTCAAAAATACCAGCGGTTTATGCCAACGGGATAATCCCCCTTTTTTGCGTTTGCTGCTCTTCTGTGACTCTTTGTGTGTCAGAAATCATTGGAGTCAATGGTGGGTTGAACAGATGGTTGGAATTTCTTCCTCCTCTCTTCTCTTTGGTCCAGCTCTACATCCAGGAAGCCTCCTTTTCAACTCCTCCTGGATTTGTCCTACGTCAGGTATTATTTGAGATTTAAGATGATACTCCGGGTTGTAAAAACAATACATGCGTATGCGTCATAACAACTGACCAAAAGTAAAAAGGTAAGAATAAGTCTACGAAAAGAACAAAACCCGGAACTAACATAACAAGAGCTACTCTACCACGAAGCCGCCGTTTATACATGAGGCGACAAGCAAGCTGTCCATGTTCAGGATTGTACCAGAGCCTGGATTCAAGTGTCTGAAATGAGATTCTTATGGAAAGCAGTAAGGGAAACCTGTTAGCTACTTGTCTGTGACCCAATCTCAGACAAGTAGAAAACCACTGATGAAGTCATGGATTGTCGCCAGCTTTGGAAAATAGCATGAAAGTTTGCACAGTCGTTTGTTTTCTTCTCTCCAGGAGACTCTGGAGGATCTTCGCTCTGCCTCAGTCATGAACCAAGAAAACAGATTTTACCTTTGATCTTGCAGCTCTGTGGCTTCACACGGTTTAACCTTTGCTGCCTTTGATAGTCTTGAGCCAGCTCACCATCTGGTTAGGGTTTTTTTTTTTTTTTTTTTTGTGTAAGGCTATTAGAAAAAAAAAAAAAAAAAAAAACGATTCGCAAAGTTTGCAATTGCTTCTGATTGCTTTTGTACTGCAGCTAATTGCAGTCCTCCTGAGCCACTAAAGCTCAACAAGGGTTGGTTTCCATTTCATTATATGCAAAAAGCTTTTTTTTTTCTTTTCTTTCTTTTTTTTTTTTTTTCGAAAAGAACTTGAACCTCAGGGAACCTTAGGTATAATTTAGGGAATTATTCCTGCATATTTTATAATAGAGAAACTTACATAATCTTTGTTTTAGCCCTTCATAACACTAATCTAGCATGTTTATAGACTAAAACCGTCCATGGGATTTCATGCTTATCAGCTTTTAATAACCTGTTCCGCTTGTTTATTTATGCACAGATTTTATTTTATTTTATTTTATTTTTTTGGAGCAACGCAGGGAACAAATCTACAGCCAGACCCGGACATTTTAATCTCCACTTGACATTAACTCATGCAATTTTATCAAACAGCTGCTTGAAGCCAAGGATCATCTTCCTGTTTCTGCGCGTCGCTAATTACATATAATTACACACACAAGCCCGCGCGCACACGCAACACACGCAGAAGCTATTTTGAATGCTGGTTGTTTGGTGTCAGCCATCTTGTTTGAAATTGTTTCAAGGCAGAAGGATTTGGGATATTTGCAACAGGAAGGATTTCTGCTGTGGCGGTGTCTGTGGTTTATGAGAGGGAACAGGGCGCAACGCCTGTCATGGCTGGCTTGATGCTGCCCCCTAGTGGCGACACTGAGTGTTTGACTCATTTATAGTTTCTTACATTTGCTGAGACTCTATAAAATTAAAACACAGGAGTAGTAGTGTGTCAAAAAAATTATGGTCACGCAATGATAAAAGAGTAGTTTTCCAAGACAGGACTGCAATAAAAACATATTTGGTAATGTGTATTTTAAAATGTCTTCAGATAAAATATGTGTAAATTCTGGCATTTTGAAAAATGACTTTTTAATATATATATTTTTTACTACAATATTACTAGTTAATTCAGGATAAATATTCACTTTTTCAAACATAATTTTCAACATGAAACTCAGAATAAAATATTTACAATATGTGTAAATTAAAATGATGGTGTTTCTCTGATTGATCTCTAAATGGTCCATCAGCATCGGTGACATCACTTGGGATTTTTCTTCATATGACTGCTTCTACAGTCATACTTATTTCGGTTTGATGCATTTTTGATGATTCCCTCTGGTTTTCTGGAGTACAACAAAACACTCAAAACAAGCATCACAGCAAATACAAGATTTTATTTTAGACACACAAGAAAATGAGATTATTTACACTTACACAGAAAGAATGTCTGATTTGTAAACTTGCCTTTTCCAGACCTGCAGTTCCAGTTCAATACTCAAGCAGCACATTTTCTGTTCTGTACTGATTCTAGTACAGCATGCTCAACACCTTTACTTATTATTATTATTATTATTGTCACATAACTCAAACACACCAACAGGTCAACTTTCTTCTTGTCTCTCAGTAGGAAGCAGGAAACCAGCTCCCCCTACTGGCCACATCATGACACTGATTAATGGCAGAGAGCCTTCACTCAGCTGCACTTAAGATGCCGCCATTTTTAAAAAACTTTGCCCCTGTTGAATTTTGCAAACACTTCTCAAACACACACGTTACCAAAAGTAAACCCCGGCGCTAAGTCTTGGCACCTTGAGCTCCAGCTGCAAGGCGGAGGCGATGCAGCTGTTGGCGTTCGCCTCATTTGGCCATGGAAGACGCCGCCTCCTTCTCCAGACTCTGAGCGAAGCGGTGGTTGAGGAAGAGGAGCTGGCCGTGAGGAAGCAGGCGGCTGAGGAGAACGTCGATCCGGCTGCTCTTCAGCAGGACCTGGAGGAGAATTTGCCGATAGAGAGGAAGTTTGTTGGGGTCTTTTGTTTTTGTTTTCTTTTTTCTTTTTTACAGGAGAAGAATATTTTAAGTAAGGTTAAGATTTTCTTTATGGTCTATTGAAGCTTCATCTCGACGCTGAGTGGCAGATCTCAGAAACAAGATCTGTTATGAAAGGACGCAACGCAACGACTAAAAAAACGGTTGAACGTGTTATGAGGAGAAATTAAAAGTTAAAGAGGTGGTTTAAAACACTGAAAGGAGAGAAAATTGGAGCTTGCCATCATTTATGACAAGAAGATGAAAGATTGTTTCATCTCTATTAAGTTTGTTACAACTGGAAACTGAGTGGAATGTGAATCTGGGCTGGCAGTGAGACATCCAAAGCCACAAAAAGTACTGTACTGTGCCCTTTACTATCATGACGGCATCATGTGCCAGAAAACATTCTGTAGAAAAAGTTTCAAGATCTTCTGTCCAGGTCCACATCTGCATCTTGTCCAGTTTTATCATTTGGTCAGTAATGCCTCGTGCTCACCTCGCTGCCTTGCCCCAGCATGTGCAGGTTGTCCAGGCAGAGCCTGGTCAGGTTTCTTAAGACGCTCTCAGCCAGCAGCAGGTTGTCGTGAGGCTCACAGACCAGCGTGAAGCCCAGGCTCTGGACCCCCAGCCACAGAACGCTCACTTCCTCGGAGAAAGGGTCGCCCGCTCTCAGACGCATCACCCCGCTGTCTGCGTCCTGCAGCACCAGGGCCTCGTCGCCCGGCACCGCGTCCACCGGCTGCCGGCCGCTCGCCTCCCGCGACAGGGAGACGGCACTTCGGACCTGCCTTCGCGGGAGAAAGGGCATCACAGCTAGTTAGACGTTGTTCGTTACGAATTGTGGCTCAGAATAGCAAAATAAATGTTTCTCTTCACACTTTTCTTTACAAACTTCAACATAAACTGCAAAAAAAAAAAAGCTTTTCCTTGTATGTGCGTTTACAGTAGCTGGAGATCATTGGACCCTAAACACTGGTCCCTACTGGCTAACCAGTGTAATACACTCCTCTTCTGGCTAGCTAGTGTAATACACTGCCCCCTATTGGCTAACCAGTGCCTTGCAGTCCAGATTTTTTTTTTTTTTTTTGCCAAGTCCACATTTCAGTATATAGGACAAAATGAAGAATATCTTGTTCTTTCCATAGCAAGATATATTTGCAAGTAAAATAGTTGTTACGCTGCATTAATTTTATGTTAGGTGAGGAAATTTGGGTTGATTTAAGCGTAGGTTAGACCATGTATCAGAGATCAGAGGGCAACTGAGAAAAAAGTGAGAACATCAGTATGAAAAAAAAAAAAATCAAAGCTGAAGCAAACTGGAACCGCCATCACGACAAAAACCTAAAAACATCCCAGTAAAATCACCCAGGACTGAGAAAGTTGTGGCATGACCTAGTCAAAGCCCGGAGCTTGACCTTGAGGAAACACAGGGAATCCGTCTAGAAATGCAATCCCTCAAACATAAGAAGTGAGACAAATGTGTGAGGGTTGTATTTTCAAGAAAGGATTTCTGTATCTTCCGTTGTAATACATTAATGACATTTAAATTACGTCATAAGTTCTTTATCCGTCACTCCTTTACTCTACATAGATTTGGTGTTTTATGCATTTAATGAACAGGGGGGAAAAAAATACGTTTTTGAACATGTTTAAATGTCGGCGAATCATGAAAGGACCCATGTAAGGATGACAGACCGGGATATGACATGTGAGTTTGTGTTACCACAGTAACGCGCTCTCACCGCTCCGCTTCCGGTGTCGCTCCTGTCCGGGATTAATAATTGATAACAACTCCCCGCCTCCTCACCTGGCCACCACAGAAACCTTCTCCCTCTGCAGGAGCCTCCTCTCCTCCTCGCCTCCTGGTTTGGACAGAACCGCCTCGTCTGGACCGAAGAGCCGGGAGAAAAGCACCCGGCTCTCCCCGGCGGACAGAGCGCCGACCGGGCCCACGGTGTGGATCAAGAAGCACCGCACCATTTCTCCGAGACGCCTTTCAAAAACCTCTGACTCCAGGAACCATTTAAAGAGCCACTCTGCGTCCTCGGGATCTTTACTTCCGGGTTGGTCAGGTGATCAACTTGAACCGGGTTGTTGCAATGCGACGTTTTCACCAGCAGAGGGCGCTCGAGATTTGATTTATTTTTTTTTCTAGTTTTGTCCATTCTTGATTAAAAGGATTAAAATTGAACATATGCACATACAGTAAAAAATGTATATATTTATATCTATATAAACGTTTTTTTTATTATTTTCTACATGTTACTGAGAAGAAGTTCTAAAATGTAAGTCTGGAGGAGGTTTCAGGCTGAGTGTCACCAGAAGACAAGCAGAGCCAACTGGTTATCAAGCAGCTGCTGCTTTTTCAGAGTGCGTGTGTGTGTGTGTGTGTGTGTGTGTGTGTGTGTGTGTGTGTGTGTGTGTGTGCGTGCGTGTGCGTGTGCGTGTGTGCGCGTGTGTGCGCGTGCATTAGAGGTTAAGCTGCTGTGACAGCGAAAAAGAAGAACACACTCATTTCCCCATTGCGGGCGTCTTCTCATCTTGTTTCCTGACAAACCCGCAACCATTGAATTGCGGGACGTTGGGCTCCCGGGGCGTCTCGGTCAGTCAGCACCCAGGCTGGAACAGGTCGATGCTTGAATTCAATTCAAGGATTCAATTGAAATGTCTTTTAAAAAAAAAAAAAAAAAAAAACTTTTTCCATGTTACAAAAGTAGGGTCATGTGACTTTGAAGCAATGCAACGACCTTCTTGTTTGTTGTGTTCCTTACATGGTTTGGGAGAAAAAAACGCAAAACACTTGGGGTTTTGGCAAACCACCATTAGGGCTTCAGTCACAAAGGGCGCTCTTAAGAAGCCACATCCTCATGTTGCATGAAACAGGACATGCGTGGGTGAAGAGCATCTCTTGACACCTTATGGGTAATTTTCCCTCAGCTAAAAGACAGTCACTACAGCTAATGATTAACCAAATCTTTCCGGGAACTTTGGATGCTGAAGCCAAGCCTCTCTGCCTGACCCCGCTGCAGCTGTTTGACCTGATCCGCTTCTCAGTCCAGGGTCTCATCGACTCGCAAGCGAGCGTGAGAGCCGCGCAGCGGCTCGTGTCTGCCTGCCCACAAGAAAAAAAAACCTCAACCAGAGTTTTGTTGTTTTGAACAGTGAGTCACATTTCCATGTGATGAGACATACCAGCTGAGTGAGAAGAACAGGATGTGGCGAAGGGAAGGGCCAGTTCCACGGACCAATGGGGAGGAAGAGCGCCAGTTTGAAACAGAGGAAGCTTAAAAAACACAGCACGACGGGCGGACGACTGACCATTTTATTTATTTTTTTGGTCTGCTGTGTGCGTTCTTCTCCTCAGCATGCGACGGTGTGCAGAAAGCACCGGTTCCTGAAAAACCCTCAGAAGCAAAGTTCATTCCTACACGCCCACGGGCCACACCCGTGCACGGGCTGCATGCTTTGCTTGCCGGCTTGCAAGGCTGGTTGGTTCACTGGCTGGTTTGTCAGTTTACTGTCAACGCCTCAGCAAGCCGGTGGCTGCAGGTCGCAGCAAGGCTGGAGGTTTTTGGTGCCGGGTTCAGCCTCGTATCTTTGCACCTTTTCTGTGGAAGTAAATGCAGAGGACGGCTTCTGTGTGCTTGCATATCATCACCTCCCGAAGATAATCACCCAAGTGATCTTTTGACAAGAAAAAAAGACAAACGCCATTTTTTCAGAAGGGTGACAACGTGCAGAACCAATTGACTTACTTCATTGGGCTGATTTATTTTTCTATGTTTTGATATTTTTTCTTGTAATGATTTCCTGTGCGCTTTCTTGCTCAGGTCTTGTCAGATCAGACAGTAAGACTCAAACGTGTACTAGATATCCACTAGAAATAAAAAAAATCTTAGGCATCTTGAATATTTGGATGTAGTTTCTAGGGCAAATATCTCAGTACAGTTAAAGACAAAACTAACTGACAGGTGACTTGTTCTAAGTCAATAATAATGTTAATGTTGATGAAAAATAGTCATTCACCGGCAAATTACTTGCATGACGTTCATCCTGTGTTAAAGATGAAATAATCTGCCAGTGGAACTAGTACGTTTTTCAATTGATTGACTTAAAACAAGCTGAGAAGCTTTTGTCTCATGGAACGTGGGCCAAAAATACTTTGACAGATTTGGGTGTTTTTGCTGTTGGTGGGACGGGTCACGTTTCCCATCACACGCAGCAGCTCTGAATATTTGCTCCGTGTCTTTTCCAGAGAGCTGTTAAACTCCCGTCAAGGCCCGTCATGCAGCCAGGGGTCCGCCTCCAAAGAAAGGAACGTGTGTGAGTGTGCGTGTGTGTGCGTGTGTGTTGGCAGAGGGAGCGGACGCGTGCTGACGCTGGCTGCTAGAGGGAGAATTTGAAAAACAATAAGAGCAGCTCTGTGCTGCAGGAAGACCAGCGGGCCCCGCCAAGCTGAGGAGAGGAGCAAACAAAAGAGCAGATGTGCTGCACAGAGTTCAAACATGGCAGCGAGAACCTCTGCGTACCGAAGGCTCACTCTGCAGGTTTATGGAGCCGTCCAGATTTGCGGACGTCGGAAAAAAAAAAAAAAAAAAAAAAAAAAAAAAAAAAAATCAAGCGAAATTTTAATCTGAACTGAGGCTTGCAGATGTTTTTATCCTGTACAGATTTCAGTTTCTGTCTGTGAAACACTAAACTCAAATCTTCTGAATCATGAAAGCTTTTAGCTCTGTGGGAAGCAGACACTAACATTGTGTGATGATTTTATATATATATATATATATATATATATATATATATATATATACAAACATCCCAAAGAACTAGCTCCAGAACTAGCTAGCGAGAAGGTTGGCAAGACAATTTCTTCCCATCACAAAGATGCTTTTTCACAATTCTTTGAGTGTTATTTGTAGAAACTTGGAAGGAGAAAGCCACAAAATGGCAACTATTGGGTATGAAATGTGTCTGGGGACAAGACAAGATGGCTACCTATCCAGAGCCTCTAGGTGAGAGCAACCTTGTTTTTTCCTTTTTTAGTTTTAAGCCTACATACATTTCTTACCTCGTGTGTGGATTTAACCTGGTAAAAACCAGCCCCATGTTCTACACTACAATATGTTCCAGGGTTTTTGGACCCTCAGCTATTGAGACACTGTTGATGTCTGGAGGCGTGGACTCTGTTTAACGTCGAAATTTAGCTGGTGACTCATGCGATTTGTTAATTGGACGTAATGAAGCTCACTAGAACTTGCCTGCTCGTCTCCACTGCGAAGAGAGAAGTCAGGCAGCTGTTAAGAGTCAATTCAATGTTTTGAAGCTTGGCCAACATGGACTGACCTAATAATAATAAAAAAAAACCTGCACGGACTGAACCGCTTCGTTCATTTCTCTTGCCAAAACGACAGGCAGACAAAAGTATTAATTAAACGCAAGGTTATTATTTATGACATCTTCCGTTTGCTGATTGGCCGGATTGAAATTCAACTGGAAAAATCCCAAACTGAGCAGGGGGTGTGTGGGGGAATAAAAGAAAAAAAAAAAAAAAAAGCCCCATTAAAATTACCTTTAAATGAATTGCTTAAAAAATTTAAAAAAAAAAAATTTGAAAAAAGAGGGGGGAATTGTCTATCTGCAAAAATAAAATGTATTGATGGAAAAAAAATAAAATAAAAAAATAAAAAAACCTGATATACAAGAATGCATGTGACCTAACCAGGGTTGTGAATATCAAGTCCTGGTTTCACATTTGACAGAAAGGCTTCAATTCAACCCGTCTGAATTCATATAGGATCTTTATTTCAGCAGCTCCACCACAAGCCTGCACCAAAATACTGAAGCCATCCTACTGACACTCACACAGGTTCAGAAACGGGGCAAGACCGTTTTATCTTTGAAAATGAAGTCGTCATAGCAAAGGGGGAAAAAAAAAAAAAAAAAAAAAAAAGATACAAATCAAAGATCTTTTCACTCTTGCCGACCTGCAGCATAAGAAAAAACTTGAACAGTGCAGTTAACAGGTAGTTTGGTTTGCTTTGGTATTTTCACTGAGAAAAAAAACGAACAAGTATTGCAATCGGTCAGGAAGGAGAGAAAATATCTGACTTCATCTTTTTTTTGCATGCTGTTACAAAATCCAATTAGCATTTTGGGACATCATGGACAAGATACTACAATGATAAAGAAAAAAAAAAAGAAAATATCAGGGCCAAATCATTACAAAGGAGTAGGGGAAGAAAAAAAAAAAAAAAAAGCACCTCATGGTGTTAAAATTAAGTGCTTAAAATGACAGGGAAAATAACAATAAAAGACGTGATTTATCATTTGGTTCAATTGTATTATTGCAATGTCACTGATTTGTGCTTCCAGATCAATCAAATTTTTCTATATATACATCTAAAAAGAAAAACAAACAGGTAAACATGAGCAATAGGTCCAAGTGGTTTCCTTAAAACACAGTCGCTTTGCAGAACGTCAGCATTCTGTGAAGAGGCGCTTCTTTCCTTTCAAGTCTTTCCCCATCGGGAAATGGAGCATAAATACGTAAACAAAAACTTGGGGGATTTGTTAAAATTTATAAAAAAAAAAAAATAAAAAAAAAAGGGAGGGGGTGATAAAAGAAGAAGAAAAAAAAAAAAAAGCCCCTTTCTGTTGGTGTTATCCAAAAAGGCCTTTCTAGTGGGTGGGCTGAGGCAGTGGGCTGCATGGGGAGGTCCTGCTGAGTCCATTTGCACGGGGAGGCAGGTTGGGGAGGAGGTGGCCGTCACCATTTCTTCAGGCGGCAGTACATGTCCCGCTTGCTGCGCTCTCCGGCCCAGGTGCGACTCTTCAGGCGGAACCTCCTCAGGTCGTCCTTGAAGTCTTCGTGGTGCATCGGCCGGTAGGACTGGGGCTCGCACTGGGTCTGGACGGAGGAAGAGCACACATTCAGACAATTTTATTTTAATGAAAAATATTGTTAGGCCTTCGTTTTATGATTGCATGTCCCTGTAGTCACTTGAGACTACAGGCACATGCAATTACTCAGAAAAACGACGAATCAGGAAGTGTTTTGGCCTCGAACTCCATGCCATCAGCAGGAAGGGAATCTGTAGCTGAACTACCTGGAAAAAAGGGAAGAACTCTTTGTATCCGCCCTTGAGGATGTAAAGTTCGGGGTAGTGGAGATTGGGATACACGTTGACGGCGCGGTCCCGTTCCCTGACGAAGCGGCACATTCGAGGGCCGCGCTCCGACGAGAACTCGCAGTGGAAGACGATGACGACACGCTTCTCTGGGCAGGAGGGGACGATGGGGGTCTTGAGGAGGAAATCCTCCACTTGGTCTTCTTGGTGCAGGTTCAAAGCCCCCTGAGACGGAACAGAGACCGCTCAGAATGCAAAGAAATCACCTTTATACGCGTTTCTACCTCATCAGGTTAAAACTGAAGAGAAAGTTCAGTTCCCTTCTTGATTCTGACTTACTTTGATGTGTCCACCTTCAAACTCGTAGGGGTAGCGGCAGTCTATGACGATGACCTGATCTACGAGGTGATCAAACTGGCCAGTGAGAGCCGCCACCATCTACAAGTCGACAGAACGCCCAGTAAAGTTACGAAAACAAAATGCATCCATGCAACGAGTTCATGGACGGAGGCAGCACAGGAGGAGAGTACGCACCATTTCTGAGGTAATGTATTTGAGGTCTTGATGTTTTCCATCCACCGTTGGAAGAACGAAAGGCTTAAAAAGACAAAACGCAATTGGATTGGAAAAGTCGTTTCCTTCTTTAAACAACCAGAGAGAAGGGTTTCAGACTCTAACCTTCGTGAAGTCTCCGATCAGCTCATTGGAGCCGTCCGACTTGTCCAGAAGCTTCTCGATCTCTGCGTGACAGAAGGACTTGGACCGCTGGAGCAGCGAACAACTCTGGAAGGGTTGAGGAGGAAGTTGCGGAAGTAAGGATGCGTGTTGGAAATGCCCAACGAGTCAGCAGACCAAGATGTTTACAGTGTACAGTCAGAACATTGTAGGTCTGGGTTTCCATGGCAATTAGAGAAAAGCTCTGATTGAGACTCTTCAGCAAATTAAGAGTCACTGGACGACATGCAGACTGAGCAATTTAGTAAGAATGAAGAGGCTCTGATGCTGTGGACCAATACACGCTGAACCAAACGTTTTGACTTGTCCACTTGCAACTTGGGCATAACTGAACTACAAAAATTCCTGCGAGGAAAACGGAGGATTCGCAAAACTAATTAGCTGGAAGTCAAGATCTTGTTCAACAGGTCCACAGCATACGCGGCGACGTCATAGCTCTTGCTAAGATAATTTTATAGGAAATAAAAAACAGGCTGAAAAACTTGGAAAGTTCTTCATGGTTTACGTTTCCTCCCTCTTAGGCACAGAAACTGACCGTTCGTGGAGATTCTGGACTTTGGTCCAGCTTGGTGAGAGGGGTTCCCGCGACGCTCCGCCGCCTCTTCACCCTCACAGGAGTGTTTTCGTCTGCAGGGCAGTCGGGACGCTTCACGGCGGGGCGGGACACTGGGCTGGGCATGGAGGGCGAGCGGAACAAGTTGCGTGGCCGACACCGGACGATGGGCTACGCAGAAACAGATCATTTCTAAAGAAAACCAGTCTTCATTTCACGTCTCTTTGTTGACACTGCTGCATATTTTAATAACTTACAGAGTCCTCTCCTGTATTGTCAGCCATAAGTGGCGCAGTGAGCAAGCTCACCATTCCTGTTGGCATCCCGGAATCATCCTGCAAGAAACCCTTGATGAAATCATTTTCCATTTTATTTTTTTCCAACGTTTGTGCGGCATCTTACCGCCATGTTGTCATCGAGTACGTCCAAAAAGCCATCGTCTTCGTCATCGTTCAGAGAGGAGGTCAGGGAGGAGCGCCTCAGGAAGACGGGGCTTGAATCGTATTCAAGCTGCTGGATTGGCGGAGGTGAAGAGAGCTGCGAATAGGAAACAGAAAACACTCGTTTCTTTCCGAAAGCTAGGTCACGACCTCCAGGACGAACGTGGACGGATTCTTCACACGTTCTCTCACCATGAGAGCCGGAGCGGAGCTGGGACGGGCGGCGAAGGCGTCCTTTAAATGTCCTCCGTTGAAGGAGCGCCCGCGACACCGAGACGCGGGCTTGGATGGTTTCTTGAATTCAAAGAACTCCTAAGTGTATAAAGAAAGAAGAAGGAAAAAAAAAAAAAAAAAAAAAAAAAAAAACAAGAGGAGAGAAAAGAATTATACATTTTAAATGTGAGGAATATCTACCAAACACGTCTGTAAAAGAGGAGTGAGTTCTATTCACAGCGATATCCATGAGTTTCAGCTAATAGCCTGGGTATTATTGTCTTTATCCACATTAATCCACTTGAAGCAGAGAAGATTTAAACAATGACTTCGGAGATTCTAAATGAAATGGAGTCAAACTTAACCTGAAAGATGCAATGCCATCGCCGTGGTAACAGTATTTCTAGATGCTTTGGAGGGAGAATGACCCACTGACCTCTGGCATGTTCTCCTTGTTGTCGAACTGAGAGACGGAGGGCTTCATTTGTTGAGGCTGCTGGCCAAATATTCCGTAGCGATTGGAATCCGTCTCCTGTCCTTTCAGAGCCGGACTGAAGCCCAGGAGCTGGGGCTGAAATGGGAACCAGTTAGCCAACCATTGATGGAAATCCCACTTAAATGGGCAGCATTATGCCCAGAGAGCCGCTTGATGGCACAAACGAGTAACTATGTTACCTTCAGTTTTTATAAAAATGCTATACATGACTTCAAAGCAATTTGGACTTCCTAATTTAACGCCTTGAAAGTGTGAACCGTCTCTTTAAGAAGCTCCTGTTCTTTCTGAAACTCCGCCTCCAGGAAGTCGTCGCAAGGCGACTTCTATTAATACTTTGATGCTTTTATCAGTGCTTGGTTAAGTAGTTTCTATGGACGCGTTGCAGCGCGACACCCCCCCACCATAAAAATGAACACGCTGTCAGTTTTACATAATACTGCCCCTTTTTTCTCCTTTACTGGTATGTTTTCATTTTATCTTCTATAAATCAATTAAAATACTTAGCTGATTTACATATTGGCATTTCATTAAAAAGCAACGCAAGAGAAATTAGTCAAAATATACAGTAATGGAAAAAAATATATATATACTTACTGGCAATGAGTTGATTCTTCTAATTGGTATCTTCCTATAAAATAAAGGGAAAAAAATGGAATTTGAATTAGTACAGATTATATTTAGTCAACAATTCCCTACCACAAAATTCTGTACTTTTACATGTAAATACCCCATTTAGCTCCACATGTACTGTGAACAGCTACTTCATTGACACAATTCTACAAGGAGGCAAGCCTGAAAAACCCTAAGACTTTGTTATGAGTCACCAAGGCTTTTGCAATAAACTACCAGTTATTTAGCGTGAATAAATTTCAATTAGCTCCATTTCCATTCTCAATATTTTTTTGAAGGGATTTTGTTTAGAAACAAAATCCATTTTATTAACAGTTTCTGTTGTGTTTTTTTGTAGTTTTGTGTTATAGTTTTTGGTTTTCATACTTTAGATTACTTTTTCTTTTAGTTTCTGGTTTATTTGTTGTTATTAGGGTTGGATGGGGGAGAAAAAAAAAACAAACAATATTTTTAAAACAAATAAAACTGAAAAACTGAAAGACTGAAAAACAAACACAAAAACTTACTCGTTGACAACACGCCGTGACTGCTGAATGGCTTTTTCAAATCTGCAACAACACAAAAGAGAAAACCCGTCAGGAGTTCGACAAGACGTCCCGCCGCAATTAAAGAGGAAACCCTGCCTCTGGATTGGTGGCCGCCGATCAAAAGGCCGGCCGCACCCGCTCAGCCTCTGAAGAGCCAGGGAGATTTGAGGAAGTTGAGTGAATCAAAGAGGTAAGAGGTGGTGCTTTGTGTTGGGAGTAATGCCCACCTGTATGCTAAACGAGCAGAGAGCCAAGAGTGCAGCTTAGAGAGTGGAGAGGGTTTGGGTGGGTGAGGGGGGGGAAGCAGGAGAAGCGATGCACAGATCAGCTAATCTAGCAGCTGCTGGCCCGTAGCCGGAGGAGCTCTTTGTTAGCTGATGGGGGGAGCGTGTCCCATTCATCCAGCTCTAGAGGACGGGAAAGCAGTTGTTCTATAGAGGTCGCCCTCATTTCTATTGCGCACAACACACCAAAAAAAATATAAAACAACACAGACAAACACCCCCTTTCCTTTCGTTCACTTATTGAAACACCAGTGTGCCAAAACCCAGCAGAGATGGGCGTCATCTCGCCAACACAGCGGTGCTCAAGCCGACTGCATCGCGGCCAAAACTGGAGAAATTAAAATTACTGGCAGGCCACAAAAGTTCACAAAAAATAGATATTTAATTATAAAATATTCACAACATAAAGAAGGACTTCAAAATGTTGCCTTAAAGATTTGCCTCGTCCAACTGTTTTTTTTTTTTTTTTCCACGTTTCATTTTTATTAAAACTGTCACCTTGTTGTGATGGCATGGTGTGAAATATGTGAAGAAAATTTTAAAAATTCCAGTGCTACTATTGCATTCTGTAAAAATGCACAGTTCACAGTCAAAACAACCAATCAGAGTCAGGAGGCGGGTCTTGGCACTGCCAATCATCCTCCTGAATGTGCTGCTAAATGCGCTAATGGTGGAAAAATAAACTTACATACTGCCACTTTAATCGTTTATTCTGTGGGCCAAAGTTTCTTTCTTTTTTTTTTTTTAACTCATTCTTGTCCTGGGGTCAGAGGCCAAACAAAATCCTTTCAACGTCTTCCTCTAACATAAGAGCAGAGAACATCCTCCTCCCCGATCCTGGAGGTTTCCTAGCAACCCAACAGCTGGGAAAGGGGGTCAATGAGGCCTTTAGCGCTCGGCCTCTTAGCCGCTGCGAAGAACTTCCATCAGAGAGCAGCAGATGTCTCAAGCTGAGTCAGGAGGCCACCCAAGATCAGCCAACTGCTCGAGATAACAATGAAGCAGACACGCGTCGCAGAGGGCCGTGTTTGGGTTTACGCAGCGATAATACAGTCCAGATATGGCTTTTCGCCAAACAACAACAATGTCTGACCAAGCGTTAAGAGTCGACCACTGTCAGGACATTTTCTCTACCTACAGAAGATTAAAAATAATACTTAGGATTCACACAAGAGTTGAGTTAAAATCTGAAAAATAATAATAAAAATAGACATGATGTCTGAGGTTAATGATGAAAAATTTCCAAAGTACTACTGCTGAGGAAAAAAGAAAAAAATAAATAAATTCCACACAAGACAGTGTTTTGATCATCTATAAAACACTCAGTTTTTATACATTTTGTTTTCTGGAAGACAAACACAGTCAAGGAGAGAACGAAAAATGAGGCGATTATGATTTCTGGCTGGTGGAGGCTCTGAAAATAAAGTTGCTGTGCTGATGCGACTGTCAGATTAGTGGGAACAATAAATCCTATAAATTAAAAATGAAGCTTGGCCAAGCTGAACCCAAGCACATGGTTAGAGAAGCGATGGGGGTTAGAGAGGTGGAAGGGGGGGGGGCAGAAACAAACCACTGATTAGAACAGACAGGAGGAAAGAAAAGGAAAAAAAAAAGAAATAAAAAAAAAAAGAAACTCACGTGTCTTCCACTTCCCCATCCACAGGACTAGGAAGATCTAAGCCAAGGCCTGGGAAGATGGGAATCTCAAATTTATTCAAAAGACTCCAAAAAAAAAAAAAAAAAAAAAAAAAAAAAAAGCAACACAAACAGAGCTGCTGTCCATGAAGTGTGGGGATGAAATTAGCAGCAATGAATTAACATGAGACCCCGAGGCATAAGATCTAATAATAATTAAAAAAAACCAATAGGTTCATTTTGAGCTCACCAGCATCGGATGAGACGTCTGAGGCGAAAGAAGGAACCTTCTCCAGAGGGGGATGCTTTCTCCTTTTCGGGGTATCAGATTGGCTGAGAGAGTGAGGGAGTCAAACAAAGACACATCTATATGCTGCGAACGATTTTATGACTATATTTTTTAAAAAAATCATAATGGATGGTACCTTCCAAGGCCGCCTAAGTTGTTCATGTCCAGAGCCAAATTGGTGACGGGAGACAACACGGCCGCTGGTTCGGGGGAGAACAGATTCCTGCAGTGCGAACTCCTTCCGCTGACGTCGGGGAGGTGAAGCGAGGAAAGCCCGGGGATCCCAGTGGGCCTACTTTTGAAAGCGCCGCTTTGCGGGCTAGCACTGCCGAAACGGGGCTCCATCTTCCCTGCCTCTTACTCTGGATAAACCCCGGAGACAACAGTTTGGGGGTCGATTTAGCCTGAGCTTTGAGGCCAGACGATGCGAATGAGTAAAACACTCCTGAGCCCACGCTATCCCGGAAGCTAACCAGCCAGCTAGCGTGAATTTAAGAACACATTTCCAAAAATGCGTCTCCAAAACACCGGAGGAAGGTGACCCGGTGGCTCCGCGTAGACAGAAACGTTCATTCGGCCTTGTAAAAAAAAATAAAAAATATCTAGAGCCACATAATTACAACCTGTGCCAGAGAGCCGAACGACACAGCGTTATGTCTCTGGCAGCCCCTCGTCTCTGAGGGAGCCTGTTGCTGCTCGTATTTATGTTCAAAATAGAACTCTAGAAGCGGCAAAGTTGCGTCCAATCAGAAACGCTGTAACATCCAGCTGGCCAATTGGAGCCCAAAACGCCTCTTTCCTGTTGTTCTCTCACAGGATAAGGATGTGACGCAATGCTTGTGTTTTTTTTGTTTTTTTTTTTTATGTTGTCTTGTGAAACTTTTGTTAGACTCTTGTGGAAATGAAAATGAAAAGTGATGGTATATCAAAATTGTTTGACTAAACTTTCTTTGAAGTATTTTTTTTAAGTTATAACTTGCTGACACACACACAAGAATGTGTGTATTTCTTAAATGGAGTGATTCTGTTTTCATTGTAAAGTTGCATAAAAAAAGATGGACATTTTGCATCATCTACAGAAAGACACTGTTAGTGTATTTTAATAGTTACAGTCATCGAGCACAGTAATGTGTAAGGAAAATAAATGCCAGTGTGCACTCACAGCTTGTCCTCAAAGAAAATCTCTAGTGCATTGTGACTTCATTGACTGAATCCTAAATGGCCCCCAGCACAAAGACAAAATAGTTTGTCACCATTCCAGTTCCATAAATATGCCTGAGCACTTCTGTTCCACAATCCTGCCATACCATGCAGTCTAGTCTGCTGAATATAACCTTATTCAGCAAAATAAGGTTATATTATTTCAGGATGAAGCACTTTTTTTTAAAAGAACTATTCAGCTCTATTTCTTTTTCGTATAAATTATTTTATTTGTGCATCCAGTGTTGCTTTAGCTGCCCTTTATCACTACAACTGTAGAAATAGGGTTTCAGATGGACACTGTGTATGCCCAAAGATCAGAAAATTGTAGAAGTGATTTACAGAAGCGCTCACGTGTAACCAGTTCAACCAGAGTATGTGCGCTGTCCAACCAACAAAACCAGACAGAGGTTATTAGTTCAAAGCATATTCTGGCTGGGGTTTGTGGGGAGCTCTTAGATGTGATTCTGCAGCTTCTCTTGCACGGTTGACATCAGTAATGCCATAAATCTTTCTCGGGAAGTTAAGTTTCTCATTTGTGCCTCTACAGTGCATTTACAATTCTAAAAGAGACGACGCGCAAGATTCCAAACATAACACCTCAATCCATCGCTGTTTGAATTAGTAATACCAATAAATCCTGCCAGCTCCTGGCTGTAAGTTAGAGCACTCCTTCTTGAACATGTTATTGGCTTGGTAGGTGTGAATAAAGTTCAAGCGTCAATAAACCCCATGAGAGCAGGTTTCTCCAACACCAGGCCTCTGGGCGTTTGTGTTTGGTGACTTTTAAATCTGTCCCTGATCCCGACAGATCTGAGACGTTTCTTTACAGAAAGCATTTTCATTAAGGGTTGGGTTGCCTTTTGAAACAACTGGTCAACTCTGAAGGAACAAACCGTCAACGAGGTCCCGATTGGTCACTTGAAGGGCCGTTTGCACTCAGCTTACGTGGAAACGTGTTGGTGCAGCAGCAGCGTTAACATTGACAACCAGACAGCAACTACATCACAAAGCTGCTGATCGTCACATGCGAGGAAATCAGAGGCGCCACAGTCGATCTCCAAAGGCTCGACACCGTGCCAATGGCAGAATGCATGGGGCAGTATGGCAAGCCGCTTGAGTCAATATTCAATTCCTCTATCTTTATTTTTGTGTAGCTACACCAAGACATTTGCTCTAACTAGTTCAGTATATCCCCATGCCAGTTCAAAAATTCTTAACTGTCCTCAGCAATCATTGACACTTTTGTCCAGATGTTCTATGAGCTAAAATGTGAATCTAGTTCGACTCCTAGATGCCTCATCCTCTTGCCTTGTAATACAAGTCAAACTTGCTGAATGTTTGTAGCCGTAGTAGCAAACAGGTAAGAGCAAAACTGGTTCAGCTATTACAGTTTTTTTAAGTTGACAGTAGAAACACCAATGACATAATAATAGTCTCTTCACATGACAGATTCTTACTTCTGTGAGTTCGTTCTGTTATTTTATAGCCTTAACTTTGCTTTTTCTTTTTTTTTTAAGTTGTTTGCAGGAAATGGAAGTCAGCCGCAAGCAGTTTAGCAGTGGAGGAAAACGTCTGTTGTGACACGTTGGATCTTGTCTGTTTAACCCGTACGCAGACGCGTGCTGTGGATTTACAGAGAGGTTGGCGTGAGAACGTTTGTGGCTCCACCCTGCAGCCACCACTCTGGAGCCGCGCGGGATTCCTGTAATGATTGCACAGGAACTGCTGCTGCTTTTCAAGCAGAGGTTTGAAAAGCCTCTGCTTGAAGCACAAAGCGCAAGAAAAACGCCAAGACAGAAATCTGTTTCTGGGAACCTTCCTATTTAAAGTCTCAGAGGAAAAGGCCCATTTCACACGTGTATGCAGATTATTTTCAACAAAACATTCCTACATGTGCCTTTTAGGTTATTTTGGTTGGTTTTAGCCTTGGACTTAAGATACACCCAAGTTGCAAAAACAAAGACATTTAGCTGGACTTTGATTTTCCCTGTAAAAATATCAAACTTTACTGACTGGTCTTACACTCAAACTCAAGCTTTTGTTTTTTCATATTACGATGGATTATAAAACTAACTCATTACAAGACCAACATGTAATCCACCTTTAGCATTATAGGACAAGTTAGCAGTCAGGCTAGCCTGACTATTGCCTACCTACGCAATTCCTCTCCCTTTACTAATCCGTTTGGGATTGTGAACGATGTTTTGGAATTGTAGTCCTCTTATTGTTGTAGTTTTAATGATGGTAACGGAGGACGTGAACGAAGCCATTCAGTTCGTGTTGGCCGCTCTTCCAGATGTTGAGCAGTTAAAGTTGGAGGAATAAGACGAATGTTTAAGACGTTTACTATTTTTTATTTTTTGCCGGGAATGTGTCGTAGCACCAGACAGGAATTGAGTGATTAACAGCACACATAATTTCCTGTTGGTTTCGTGGGGTAGCTTCCGTCACAGGTGAGCGCCAAACATTACCAATTGGGTAAAATCAGACGGAGTCGTCTAAAACCTCAGCGGAATCCGAGGAATCCCGTCACTTCTCTGCTCTGCACAAAGCCTGAGAACAAGGCGCTGGTTTTCACCAAGCGACAGTTGGGCTAACACCAGAGGTGTTTTTCATGAATATGCAACTCTGGGACTTTCCCTGGAACACATTTAAAAGAAAAAAGAAAAGAAACAAAAAAAAAAAAAAGAAGAACCAAACATCTGCCCATGGATGAGGCAGACAGAGGAATGCTGCAGAAGAAGAGACAAAAGACAAGCAGCGGACGAAGACGGGAGGCCGGAGTTTTGTTGGGGGTCAGTGAAAAGCAGCCGGGGTCGGAGGAGGTTAATGTTTATGGAGTGAAAATGAGGCATCTTGAAAAGGGGTTTTGTGTTTTATAAAAGACGCAGTGAAGGAACAAGGGAAAATGAGCATTTTATCACTTTCTCATGAAGATTGCGCCGCAAAATTGATGTCAGCTTTTGAAAGACAACGAAAACAATCCTACAGTTTCTGAGTCTTTCTTGCACGACGCAATAAAACACAGATCAAAATGCGGCGCAATCGTCTTCGTTGCCGTCTCTGTTGTGGAAAGGGGTCACAGTTTCCAACACGTGAGCACGATCTAATCTCTAGAGGAACCGCTTTCAGTCTCACAGGGCGGTGGGTTTACAGCCGCGGGGCAGGGCCTGGCGCGTTGGTGCTAATGTGTTGGTTGGTGATTCAAACTGGGAGCCCGCTCAGTGGTTTACTGCCTTACATAAGCAGTTCTTTATCTATGCTGATTGCTGGAGACTCAGGCTCTGATCGCTATCACCGGCGGGAACCTGTTATTATTTCTAAAAGCCGCCCTGGTGGACCTGCTACCTTTTTCTACTAAAATATGAAGAACAAAATGGTTGCAGTCAAAAGTTAAAAAGCAATCTTCATTGCATTGAATATTTATTTTTGGGCTTTTAGTGACGTGGGTTTTTTTTTTTTTTTTATTTCTCAGTGGATTTTTGAAACAAGAATTTGGGCCCAAGAGAGTTCATTTTAGATTTCCTCCAATCAGAACAAGTCGATCCAAAAATACTTTATTGAAGGGAAATTGCATGTTGTTGTAATTTATATTGATTATTATTATTATTATTCAAACCGGTTCGAAATTGTGAGTTGTACAGTTCTTAGACCTCCTGATGAAAGCACATAAGACTCTGGATGTCTCCATGGAGCTAATCATAATGAAAACTGCTGTTACTTGTACTGTTTCCAAAAGTGGAAAAAAATCTCCACAAAGTTGGTTTGGTAGATTTTTATTGACATTCTTATTTGGAACTAGAAAACTGAAGGATGACCAGGCCAAAACAATAAGCAACACAGACAAATTGACAATAACAATGATGACAAATTTTCATTTACAAGAACGTATGAAGTTACAAATTTAAAAAGAATCGTTCTATTTCATCCACATGCGTGTTTTTCAACCTTTCGTGAGCCAGCGGCCTCTTCTGAAGAAAGGGATTTGTTTGATCGGCTGAATCACGTTGTGAATTGTATTTCTAAAGGAACAGGGCTTGTTACTTGTGGATAATAATTTGTACTTGTTACACGTAATAGGATGTATTTGTAATTTTATTTTGTTTTTGGAACTCTTTATCAAGTCTATAAGTCAGTACAATATTAATCTATTTGCACTTTGGATGTGTAAAAGTCCACTTTTGCACACTATATACACTTTTCAGCACAGCACCACACTCTTCATGTATCTCACCATGGCTTTTTTTTTTTTTTTTTTTTAACTACCGAGTGTGGATTTGAGACCAACTGAACATATATTTACTACTTTTAGGACATTTTCTGATGAAGAGCAGCTGGTTGAAAGAGGGAGAACTGGAAGAGGCAGAGTTTCAGTGGACGATGGGGGTCCTGTTGGGGGTCCTGCTGGGGGTCCTGCTCGGGGTCCCAAGGCCCCACCGAGCATTTCCTTCCTAATTTCTAGTACAACCACCCTCCCCCCCAAAAAAAATAAAATAAAACAAAAGGAAAACAAAATGTTTTGAGGCATAGCTGTAAAAAGGTCACCTGTTTAAACACAGCTTTTTCAGATTGTTATTGTCCAGAGTGTCTTTTTTTTTGTTGTTGTTGTTTTTGTTTTGTTTTGTTTTACCACAGTATAAAATCATGACTGTTTGGTTAATTTGATCAAGTTGAAAGTCCAGGGTGGTAAAAAAAAAAAAAAAAAAGACTATTTCTTTTTCCAACACTGTCCCCATGTGGACGAAATATTACACACAGGAAAGTATTATAAAACACACCAGGTAAACACTATTATTATTATTATTATTATTATTATTCTTGTTATTATTATTATTATTATTATTATTATTATTATTATTATTATTATTATTATTATTATTATTATTATTATTATTATTATTATTAATAATAAATCAAACCACCGATCAAATGAATTTCTTTCCAGTCATGAATTGAGACTGAATTATGTTTATGTTCTGATACATTCTGTTCTGTTTTATAAATGTAAGTTCATTTCGTTGAAAGAAGTCGCGCAGTACAGCCGGACTGCCAGCAGGTGGCAGCATGTTGTCACTCAACGCATTCCACTTTTCGCTCGAGTAGAACTGGGAGTCTATTTACAATGCAAGAACACGAAGAACATCGTTTTTCCAGACATATGGTGCCATTTCAGAGCATGATCAAGTAACTATGCAGTTTATTTGTGTTTTGAATACATTTTCTGTATTGCTACACTTTTTTTTCATTTTTTTTTCTTAAAGATTGCGTTTCAGTTATTTCAACAGCAGAGCTAGAAAGTGAGAGCGTGTTTGTATCTGTGCGTGATCCACTGTTCACAATGTTTGCATCTGGACTGAAACAGTAGTTTCCCAGCCAAAATGCTATCGAAATGTATGAACTTCATCCAGCCAAGTAGTGATAAATTTACCCTTGATAGAAAAATAAAAATAAAAAAAAAGCTAGCTAACAAGGGACTATTAGCAGCCAGCTTGCTGAGGCCTCGACCGGCTCCATTCGCAGAATAAAAGATTTCTGCGTCCGATAGAAAAGCGCCGCAAAGTCAATGAATGCAGAGAATGTACTAGAATAAATAGTACAATTTTGAACCATTGCTCATATTCAGCCACACAGAAAAGCTTTTGAGCCCTGATCTCTTGAATACCTTGTTTATAATTTATCTCTATTCCACACAG
Organism: Poeciliopsis turrubarensis; assembly: GCA_010277015.1. Taxonomy (NCBI): domain Eukaryota; kingdom Metazoa; phylum Chordata; class Actinopteri; order Cyprinodontiformes; family Poeciliidae; genus Poeciliopsis; species Poeciliopsis turrubarensis. The sequence continues at coordinate 445,169 of VMRN01000046.1, read as the reverse complement.
GGGCACTCATAAAGTGTCTAGAAATCCCCTTTCCTGGTCAAAACATTGGATTTTCGCTTCAAACACAATAGAAATTCTCTGATGTTGCGGGAAGTTGGTTCAGATATTTAGCAATGTGTCTCAAAACCTCATATAGAAACGAAGTTTGTTAAAACACACAGAACAAGTAAGAGGTACAAGAAAAATAAAATAAAATAAAAAAATATATATATTACTATTACATATTATATATATTAGAATAAAATTTGAAAACAAAGCAAAAATGAAAAAAATTAAAGGTGAGATCTGCTGAGACCCTTTGAACAACGTGACGGATTCACTTTCAGCTCTCTTTGTTCGTTTCTCTGTTCTTCAACTGCAGGTGGAACAGACCAGTCCAAAGACGTAAAAAAATAAATAAATAAATAAAATGAATAAATAAAAAACACTGAAAATGATCTGCAGGACATGAGCAGGAGTTAAAGTCAAAAGTGATATATAAGATAAGACTGACGCCTTCCCACTGTAGGCATGTCATAACAGAGGAAGCGCTGGTGTGATTTATAAGCTTATAACTAAAAGAGAGACTGCAGCTCCCTCTTTCACCCACAAACCATCCGCTGTGGGCATTAGGGATGCAATTGTTGACAAAAATTATGTGTAACATTAATATTAATACGGTTCAAAGCCTCATATGCAGAGGCCACATTGCTCAGTCTGTACCTGTGTTTGGAACAGCAGAGCAGGACAGGACAGCTAAAAATGATTTAGTGCTCGAGTCGGATAAATATCATCGTTCACGACAAAATCTGATCGGATTCTATCGGGAGCAGAGATAACCAGCGTTGTTTGTCTCTTTCTTGAAGAGTTTTCACCCCTGCTGTCAAATACTTCATATTTATTTCATCGCCATTTGAAGACACGTTGGTGGGATTATAATCGTATTTGCTCGTTTGTTTTTAAGCCTTTCTAAACAAATGTGTCCTTTAATTGACTGTCTAAAAAGCCTCTGCAAATCAAGTCTGATGTAAATAGAGATTTCTGGGTTTCTTGCTGCGGCTGCGTAATTTGAGGAAAGCTCACGATTAACATGTATATCCATTAAAATGCTGGTTGGAACAATTTTCAAAAATAGTTGTGTGATGAGCTAAGAAATGCTGAGACATCCATCCAAATTTTTATCACTTAAAGGGACAGCATTATTTGTTTTCCAGAAACATGGTGCCATTTTAGAGCATAACCAAGCAACTGTGTTGATTCTATTTAAAAATGCTATAAATATCAAATTTGACTTCCTAATTTAAAGCCTTGAAATGAGTCTCTGTCCCTTTAAAAACTCCCAACGTTTCTGAAACTCCACCTTCAGGAAGTCATCGTAACACCACTCCTCTAATAACCCCCTGATGTTTTTTGGTTGGTTTTTTTTTTTTTTTTTTTTTTTTTTTATCAGCGTACGCCCAGCGTCTTGGAGGCGGAGCTAGGTCCAGCCAGGCGTTTTGCACAGCTGAATGGTTGCCGTGGGAGATTAAAAGGTTTCTCAAAACCCCTTGAAAGAGTCGAGTCAACACTCTGGATATGTTTTTGACGAGGAGATAACATTACGGCATAATGTAAATCTCAAAAAAAAAAAAGTCGATTTTACGTCACGCCGCCCTTTTTAACCGCTCCAAGTGTTCCTTCCAGCAGATGGCAGCGGTCAGTCGTTCGCCTGGTCTGGGCTCTTCCTGCCAGCCTGTGTGTGGTCTTTGTTTGAAGCGTCAGCCGAGCTCTCGTAAACACACTAAATTAACCATTGTGTCCCTCTCTCTTTGCACAGCTTAAAAGGCAGGAAAGTGAGGTGTAACGTGCCTTTGGATGGGCAGCCCATGCTAATTATTGCGCTCGGTCCATCATGGACCCACAAAGTCAGCATATGTGTCTTTGTTTGGCATTTCTCCAGGGAGACGGCCGCTTTGATCTGCCCCTCTTTGTCGTCCGTGTCAGATTCACGCGGGCAGATGCAAATCGCCGCGGGCGCGCCGGGCCACTGTAAAGCGGCAGTCCTGGAGCGCCGTCGTTACGCGGCTGAATGGAGGCCGGAACACAGACTTCAAAGCAGCGTGAGCACGAACGTACAATGTGGACAATTAAGAAACAGATTTCAAGCCAATAAAGTCAAAACAAAAAAAAGACTTGCTGGTGTAATTCCATGAGACGTAAAGGAACTAAACATTTTACTCAACTCCGGTTTTGCACATTTTCCCAGTTACAAAGAACAAAACAGCAGATTTTTAGATTTGAAAGTGGAGACAGAGAGAGAGAGAGGATCTCACCCAAAAGTCCAGAAACAAAACATATCGTAGAATTTTAGTTGAGTAATCCAACAATATGTAAAACAGTATTTGACTCCCCAGCCGTACGCACAATAGCAGACTCTCATTGGCAAACATTTCTTGTAAACGTTGCAAAAATGTTCTAAATGTCTGTGACTTCTTTGCTGCAGGTTGGCAAAATACGAAGCCAAAGAGTTTGGTTTTATTCCACCATCTTCACTCGATCATTTAGTTGTGCTCTTCTTTTTGCTTTTCTCTTCTCTCCATTTTCAAAACAAAGCAAAAAAATAAATAAAAATTTACATAAACGGTCGAGACTTTCTTAACAAGCGTCTTTCTGATGATCTTGGGTTGACCGGTTGTCTATTGGGGACGATCGATCAAATAAATGAATAAATAAATAAATAAATACAGCTCCTCCCGTTTATGCTCGCTGTGCGTCTGGTTCTTTTGGTCGGCCTGGTCTCGCCAACGTTGCGTTCAGGGACAGACGGGTAGAATCGGCTCTCAGACCACTTGCGGGAAACTTTGTGGGAAGGTGACAGCATCTGGCTTCTGCTCAATACCACTCGATTCTCATCAGACTTTAATCCTACAAAATCCTACAAAAAGTCTGCAGTCAAGCACAAGGATTTAGATCCCAAGAGGCAACCAAGACACCAGATGGATCTAGAGTTTCTAGAAAACCGGTGTTTGGGATTCTTAAAATACCAAACACCGCAACTAACGTCAAGAAAGGTCAGGCTCAATAAAAGACTCTATCCCAAGTACTAGTCCTATGTTTTTATGACTCAAAAATCACTTTTACATGTTACAGCCGAATCTAAGTTGCTGTATTTTTGGCTGGCGTCTTGTCCGTCCAAATTAAAGTCAAAATACCACAAAATGAATAGAAATGTCTAACCTAACCAGCGACACCGTTCTATGAACTTTTCTTTCTCTCCCTATGGAAGTTCAACTCGAAAGTCATTAGACATTCTGTGCATATGAGTTTACGGAGACCAGAGGCCGCTTGAAGAGAGCCGTCTCGGCTCGTGTCCAAACACGACTGGCGGTTATAATGGCCAGAAGCATACAGCACATGTATATGTCTGTCCATACCAGGGAAGAGACGACCCACTGTAGCCTGCAAGTCCCAGCATGCGACCCTGTCACCTAAGAATCACATTTCTGCCTGAGCCTGTGTCCTCTGAAGCAGCTCATTATGCCTCCATGCGGCTTCGTTATTATGCTGTGAGAAAGACACTGCAGACGGCTGCAGCTGCACAGCTCCACCGTAGAGACGCAATAAAAAAATTAAAAAAAAAAACACTGCTATTTTTGTCAACCAGGGATTTCCAACTTAGACATAATGTATATTTAACCGCTGAGTACTTGCCAAGAGAAGCGTCAACAAGTGCACAGGCTGGAAAAAGCTCAAGGAAAACTGAATAATCACTAGCGCTGCCTCTTGTTGCCATGGATTTTTAGAAACAGGAAATGATTTCCAGATAAGGATGACAATAATCTGTGTTCTACCAAGAACACAGATTATTTTCTTAATCAAAGTGAAAACCTTTTCAACAGGATTATTTCAGATTAATGTGTGGTTTCCTGGCAACCAAAAAAAGGCTGCAGCTAGCACATTAGCTACCAAGATCAACCAGGAAGTGGTCACTCTTCTGTAAACCGTCAGTCCAAAACTGGGAAGTTCTTGTCTGAATTTTGTCATATTTCAGTTTCTTTTTTTTTTTTTTTTTTTGTGGAATAATTATAGTAAATTTTCACAAAATAATGACTAAAAAAACCAGTAATATATATATATTTCAGTTTTTTTGTTGTCAGGTTGGAAAACGTCCATTTTCAGAGACAGAAATCAGCTTTACGGGGCAAAAGTGTCCAGGCAAAAGTTTTGACTTTGACCTCCAGAGCTCACACAGTACAGACATTAAGTATGAACATAAATAAACTTAAATTAGAAATAAAACAGAATTTTTTGAATAGATTTCTCACAAATATCAACATAGCGTAGAAGAAAACCTACCTACGCATTCACTTTATTTCAAAAATGTTTTGAAACATTTCAGATTTAACATTTTTAAATCTGAAAGCAGAGATCAAATGGCTGGTTCCTTACACACAATGCATTTTCTTCAGCAGGTATTCATTCAATAAACATCTTTTTCAAAAGATTACGTAAAGTTCGCAGCTCTAAACAAGTTTTATTAGCTGGAATGAGAGAGAAGATGGAATCCTAAATGTGGCAGCTCCCTTCACGTTACGCTTGTTCAGATGTAGGACTGGTCCAAAAAAAAGAGAGAAAAAGTTCAAAGTAAGTATGTGAGATCCTTCATTTGTGAACATAGGGGCTTATAAGATCCATCAAAGCCCAATTAAGACCAGACAGAAGCTAACAGAACCTCTGGTCCAGTAAAAGGCCTGGGGGGTCGAGGAAGTGTGGCCGCAATATAAGCAAATAGAGAATGTGAAGAGAGGAAATGGCCTGTTCCAGTGACCAGAGGCCCGGAGCGGCGGTGCATTCAGCGCTCAGCGCCGGGTTGCTGCGCCGCTCTAAGGAGCCTCGCGAGCGGCGCTTTAAGGACAAAAAGCTCCGACACCCACAGGAAGTGTAAACAGAGGTGAAGTGTTAAAGTCCAACCCGCCAATTCTCACCTCCATTAAACGGAGGAAAACGGGATGGAGGGGGGCTGGGGGGGGAGAGGAGGGGGCCGATGAGGGTCTCCACAGGGCCCTCAAAGAACCTGGGAAGGGGCCCTCCTGTAGGGGCCCTCTTTACAGGACTGCAACCTCAAAATCTTCTACGTTTTTTTTGTTTTTTAAACAAGATTGTTTTTTTTTTGTGTGTGTGAAAAAACAAAATGGAGCATCTTTGTCAAACTTACTTTCACTATGTTTTTTTTTAACATGACCTCTTAATAAACTTGACATATTCACTTGGATAAACGTAATTTGATTAGCAAATTAATGAATTCTCTTTGAAAGGTTGGATTACCTGTTTTTTTTTTGGTTTTTTTTTGACAGTGCATTTTTCATTGCATTGAATGCCACTCTATCGCATACTTTAATCTGAACCATCATTGGATGTAGTTACGCTTTTGTGCTTCGTTGTCTGTATTTATGCAACTCTAAAAATGCCCCATTATCATCATCATCGTCATCATCATCATCATCATCATCATCATCATCATCATCATCATCATC
>VMRN01000046.1:427819-439667 GCA_010277015.1 Poeciliopsis turrubarensis | reverse complement strand
TCATCATCATCATCATCATCATCATCATCATCATCATCATCATCATCATCATCATCATCAACCACTGACACACTGTATAAAGACCAAGAAAACACTGCAAAAACAAAATCTAGCCAAATATTTTTTGGTGTAATTTATAATCCAAATGTGTTAATAGACTTAAAATAAGGCAAAACTAACTTGTAAGTAACCTTTCATCGAGATATATTAGCTTTTTGTCTTAAGTCAATAATTCCCTTCATTAGTAGATTATTTCACTTATAACATTGTAAGAATATAATGTGTTTGCTAGTTGTTGTTGGCTAGTCTGAAGGAGCCGTTTGACAGAGGGCTGCTCTGTCAGGCGCGAGCTCACAGGCTTGGAAACTGCAGCTTGGAGGAGGAGGAGCCTCATCCTATAAGGCGGAGCTAGGTCCACCCAGGCGCTTTGCAAAGCTGTACGGTTGCCATGGGATACTGAGAACTTTCTCAAACGTGCATGAAAGAATCAAGGCAACACTCCAGGTATGTTTTTGACGATTGAATGACATTATAGGCAGGATGTAAAGCTCAAAGAAGTTGATTTTATTCCGTACCGGTCCTTTAAAAAAATGTGTGACACAATTTTCCACTCTTTATTTATTTTTCCTCTATTGAATAGCTAATAAAATTGTTCCACTTTTACGGTTTGTGACTGAGCCTTTTCTCCTGCACGGTGCTTTCACTTGGGCTGAAGTGTCAGACATCTTGAATACACTCCAGCAGCGTTCCCAGGACAGACACGCCTCCCGCTCACTGAGACAGTTAATCCCTCATTAAGTTGGCATCGTTGTGGTCAGTTGTTAATGCAGACAGTCGGAGGACGCAGTGGTCACCTGAAAGCCCCCCCCCCCAGCTCGCACAGTAGCCCAAAGGGTCAGGTTCAAAGCTCCATTTTACATTAAAATGAAAATAGCGCTCAATCTGCTCAGCGACATGCAAAACAAGCTAGTTCCAGTCAAGAAATGAGTTGGCTTGTCTATCTTTTTTAATCCACTTATCTGAAAACTGGAATCTCTTTATTCCGGATCACAACAGCGAAGCGGTCGATATCTGTCCCACGCAGACCTTTCCCAGCGGTTTCTGCTTTTAAAAACAACTCCTTCCTTCGATCTCCAAAACGTTCTCCTCTCTTCTTTATTCGCCAAGAGAGGAGCCCTGACAAGAGAGCCGGCATTCGAATGTGTTTTCGTTTCAGTCCCACAATTAAGCCTCTCAATCAGAAGATGAAAAGACTTCACAGCGTTTAAATCACATCAGCAAGCGTTAAAATATCTGATAGGCCTTCACTGGCATGCTAATGACCTGTAAAGACTTGTTTTCACTTCGGCTTGGCCCCTTCGGACATGTTTTAACAAATCCCGAGGAGTTCCTTTGTTGTACATATCAGATGTTTCTAACAAGCCTTTAAAGAAAAAAAAAAAAAAGATGCAACGCTGGTATCTAATGATTCGACAGTTAGAATTTATAGAAGCAGTGTCAAGTGCATAACATCAGGAACAAAAATGTAAAAAAAAAAAAAATAAAAATGTGCCTTGATGTCAGTCACGTTTTCAGTTTGTGTTGGCAGACTGGACGATTCAATAACTAAAAAGCAAAGTTTACTTTGTTTACTAAGTTTACAAAGACTCATACGCATAACGGTAGGGAAAGTGTAAACAGCACAAACTAAAATATCAAAAACTTTAGTGAGAAAATGACGTGAATTAAAGATTAGATTAAACTTTTCAATAAGTTTCAAAATGTGGAATAAGTTTATTTACTGATGATGTTTTGAGGAAGCAAATTCAGGCGCAGGCGGATGAGGAACGCTTCACACGCCGTATCTTTCGGACTCGTTTTTTTTCAAAAAAAGTTAGACCGAATATATTTTTTGCAATACTTTTAAGTTTCCAAGTTGAGTACCCGGATGCGTACTGCAGCCAGACGGAGGAAACGTCTTTCCTCCGTCTGCCGGACTCCCTTTCAAAGCGGATGTGGAGGCCGAGGCCCTGCAGGGACCTGAAGTGACCCACTCAGGCCAAGAGGCCGGTCGCTCTGGATTCATGTAAATGACTTAAAAAAAAAACAAAACAAAAACCCTCTTTAGTGATGGAGGTGAGGGGACAGGAAAGGCTCAGCACTGTGATAGCTGAATGTGTCGGCCGGGTGAGAAACGGGCCAGAGATAATAATGATGACGGCGTTTCTTTATGCCTTTGTCCCTTTCAATCACCTGTGAACTACGACCCATCTTCTCCTCACTGCAGCTGCCATCCCACCGGGAGAACGTCCTCAAATCCTCCACTGTTATCACGTCTGTTAAAATGGGAAATCGTAGAAATGTTGCATGAAAATCCACAAATACTTACATGGCTTCTTTATGTTCTCATTCTCAGACACACAACAGGGTTTAAAGGAAGAAACTCGCTGGGCCTCAGGGTCTTTATTTTTTTTTTTAACAACTTGCCTTTTATTTTATTGGGATGATGTCATATGGATTTCTTTTCAACACCCTGAGTTAATATTTTGCACAACTCTTTGTGGAATGTTGTTTTTTTTGGGGAGCGGGGGTTTGCGTCAGCCATCGCCTTATACGTCCCTGCAAAATATCTCAAGCTCAGACTGGATTCAAGTCGTGCCACAAACTTGAAACTTCGATGTACGTCTGACTTTGACTAGGTCATTTTAGCTCGCAAACTATATAGTTTATATCATTAAGAGAGGAGATTTAAAGAACAGGCTGTGGGAGGGGACTGTTTACAACCTAACACCAGGAAGTGGAGGATCCCACAGTTAATCCAAAAGCACGACACACTTTTCAGATTTCCTCTAGTAAAAATCAATATGAAAGCTATTTATCAAGCATCAATGTTATTTTGGAACATTTTGAAAGCTGGAGATTCGACATGAGTTGATTAAAAAAAAACAACAAAAAAAACGTGATCGGTCATTTTTTCTATGGTTAAAACAAACACAATTAGGAGGCAGAATGTGTCTCAGCTTAGCATGTGGGAACCAGGATGGCTGCCGATGATTCTTCAGGCTTGAGGGGAGAGCCTTGCTAGGAAAAAGGACGGCCTGCTGAGCCATTAGTGAGCGTCCTGTAGCTCCATTTCTCCTCTCAGCCATGACTATGAAAGGAAAGCCTTCTGGGGCAACGCGCCGCGTATTCCTTGTCTGGCTCCAATAAACAACAGCAGCTAAATGGAAGCGCTCTCATTGCAGGGCACAAAACTGCAACTTTGACTTAATTGATTGACTTACTTCACGTCTGAATTCTGACAGGTTTAAGATTATTTCAGATTATAATGTTCTTGTTGTTTTTTTTTTTTTACATAGTTTTTCTACTAGAAAATAAACTATAAAATGACAAATATTGCCTCACTCATTTATTTGTGTAAGATTATTTTTGTGTTTTTTTATGAAAGTACCCTAAGAAAAGAAAAAAAGGAATTTAACTGGCTTTTATTGAGTAAAGCATTTTAAAAAATAGGGTAGAGATTAAAGAAATACATTAAGGGTTCAAAATGTGGAATAAGTTTATTTACTTAATGTATACTAATGCATACATTAGTATACATTAAGGGTTCGACTTAATCATTTCTCTTAAAAAAAAATAATAAAAAATACTGATTACAAATGACCCCATAAAATGTTTGCACCTTACACCGGGTTCAATTTCAACAACTTGCTTTATCAGTGTAGGCCAAAGAAACAGCACACTTGAAGCTTGATGGATTTTTTTTGAGTGAATATATTTACCCAGCTTGCCGAGTAAGCAATTTTTAAAAATTCTGCATCAAACTTTATAGTTTTTGTTGAGAGCTGTTGATCGAAACTATTGAGCCAGTTTCATTGGCTTAGTTCTAACAGCGCAATGCAACAGGAAACAAAACCTTTGCAATATAATTCATCATACATATGAATAGTAACAGGAGCGAAAAGACCTTAAAAATGGTTGTCATTTTCCTCCCAGGAGACGCACTAATTTATGAAAAGGCCTTTTAGCTGCTAAACTTACAGATGTATACTCTGTGCAGTCAGTGTGAACTGCAGTACCAATTTTATTGGTTAAGAGCAAATGTCGTGAAATAAAATATAATATACAAAGTATATTTCACTTTTGTTTTAAAATTTGGTTTGACGATTAGAGAGAGAGAGTTTTTTTTTTTTATGAGGTACAAGTTAAATTTAAATTGTGAATTGAAAAGGGGGACTTCTTGGACTGGGGGGCTCCAGCAGGCGCTCGGGTCGTTGTCAAGCTGCTGCCGGTGCAGAGCGTCTGTGTTTGGCCTCTTCATTAGGCATCCCGGTGTCACGTCGGCAGAGCAAACAGGCCGGAGCGGAGGTCAAAGGGAGCGCGCGGTGTTTAAATGTGTGTCGACTCCGAATGACGGCAACGAGCCTGGAAAGTTTACAGAGCTGGAAGTTGTCCCGAGTTAAAAGACGTGGGGGAAGAGACTCTCCGGAAAGTGTAAAGTAAGCAGCCGCGGGCCGGACTGGACTGGACTACTTAATCCAAGATACCGCGTCAGTTCACCGATGTAAGCTAGTTTATGGCATTTTGGGACGAGCTTAGTTTAGCTTTATTTGTCACGCGCACGTAACGCCACAGAGAAAGGAGAGAGAAACACAACAACTCAAACAAGAGTAACAATAAACAACAAAAAAAAGACAAGATATTAAAAAGGTAACAACTGAATTGAGCAAACGAGTTGCTTGTTGCCGAGCAACGGTCCGCATGTTGAGGATGGGACGTATCAACCCGTGGATTAACGTGCTGAAGTGGGATTAGCGGAGCCGCTCCGTGGGGCCACAACACCCCCGCTGAATCTGACGCCTCGGCTACAGCAGGCAGCGGGCCTCAAACGCCACACGGCTGCCGCTGCTGCTAAAAAGCACACTTTGCTAACAGGACATGGCCATGTTAGGACTGAATGGGAGGCTAACGAGACAATGACCTGCACGAACCAAGCCAGAACCTGTCATGTGGACGGCCCACGGCGAGTTGTTACGCTGCTTAAAGCATCTGTCGGCCAGGCGGGGCTTAAAAGGCCCCCAAATAAGATGATTTAGGAACATCAAGGCTTTCCCCAGCGGTAATGATTACATTTGGACTTAAGATCCATGCAAGAATTTGTTGTGCAGTAAATCTCCTTGAGCCCCGCCTTCCCCCACTCCCCCCCGAGGCCCCAGCGCTCTTCAAAAGCCTTGTTATTCAAAGGTTAGGATGTTTGACAATCCCAGCTTGTACAACTCCACCAATTAATTGGATACGTTGTAGTAGGGATGTTGGGTCTCTCTCATCTGTTGCTTGGAAAGACAAAGGCTTAGCGGGGGGTTGTTCGCACCTCCCCGTGCTGCCGGGGTATAAATCGAGGCTCTTCAGGTGGGTCAGGCATTCATTCTCAAAGTGGACCTCGGAGCAGCAACTTTGCTCTATGATTATTTTATTTTTATTCCCCCCTCAGAGAGCAAATTTGAAACACGCAGATACCGAACAGACCAATGGAAACCGGCGGATACTCCGTGCGTAATTACGCACAGGCCTCACTATGCGCGCAGAGCAACGGGAGCCGCTGCGCTCCGGCCGCGAAGGCTCCAAGCGGGAAGTCTTTCACCATCGAGGCTCTGCTGGCCAAGCCGGAGGAGGTGGCGCCCAGAGACCGGTTCGGACCCAACCAGTGCGGGGTGAAATACCCGCAAACCGCGCCTCCTCCGCACCTGGCCGGGTTAACGCTTCCGCCGGCACAATACCTCTATGCGCCCAACGCGTTGCACCCCAGCATTCACCCGCAGCCTGGATATTCCGTCTACTGCTACCCGCCGTTCACCTACGCACCATCCTGCCGGGGAGCGTTTTACGCACAAGGTAAAAAAAAAAAAAAAAAAAAAAAAACGTGGAAGATCACGACTCCGCGTTACAGTGTCGGTAAACATTTCCTCTCTCTTCTTTCGCAGCTGCCGCGTCCAAGGCGAGCGCCGCTACGCACCAGTTCAAGACGAAAGGCGGAAAGTCGAAGCGCATGCGCACCAGCTTCACCAGCGAGCAGCTGTCCCGGCTGGAGAAGGAGTTCGCCCGGCAGCAGTACATGGTGGGATCCGAGAGGTTCCTCCTGGCCTCCGCTCTGCAGCTCACAGAGGCTCAGGTGGGAACTAGAACCAGTTTCTAAAATACAAAACAGCAATAAAAACCACAAACCTTAGCTATTATTTCTGAAAAGAAATCATTAAAAGCTAAAAGACTGAAAGAAAACAAGCAGATCTTCAAGATTTTTAATTTCTATGTTAACGTCTAATTTATTCCTCAAATAAATTAAATATTGAATTTATTTAACAGCACTAAACAGCTTTTAAAATGTTGACTCATTGCTTTAGAAACATTAAGCAGCCTTTATGTTATTAATACATACATTTTCACGAGCACAAAAATAGGTTCATAGTCTTTAAAAAAATTCTCAATTCAGTTATCAGATGCAAACTCACAGATACCAATTGACAAATATCAAACAATAAAGTCACATAAATAGTAAAACAATAATTGAATCAATAGTGGTAGACTTTGCAAATCCTGCAAAGGTTTAAAGAAACTCAGCCTTACTAGCTAGCTTAAGCTTAGCGTTAGCACTGTGGCTAACTATGACATCTGAACCAAAATGTTTGCTTCAACACAAAACTTCCTCAACCACCAATTGCATCAGTGAACACGTTTGGCTTCGCTAATATCAGGGTTAGAATGTAGAGGATGGAGAGAAACACGCTGCTGTTAGCCTTTTAGCAGTAGTTAGCGCTACAACCATTAGCAAATCTCACAGGTTTTTTTGATGTTCAGCTAGATTATGCTGCATTTGGTTGTGACATCACTTGATTTCCAACTTCTTAGACAACTGCATGAAGTATCAGCACCTCCTCTTGCTAGCAGGTTTGTCTTTAGCATTAAAATCACAAAGCTAACCAAAACTTTATACAAAGTTACAATTTTAACTCTCAGTCACAAATTCTGACAGTTTTGTAGCTTCTTTGAAAACTGATATATTCATTCAAAATCTAACTTTCATGAACATGTCAGTGTTCCCGTTCTCTGCTCAACACGGAACCAGTGAGGCTAACGGCTAGCTACTGTTAGCCTATTCAAAATGTTTACTAAGATAATTTAACTAGAGTAGAACATCACATTTCGAAACTAGTAAGTATCAAAGTGTGAAATAAAATCCATGTTGAAATCCTTCTAAATATTTTTCTCTCCGTCTCTCTCCAGGTCAAAGTCTGGTTCCAGAACAGACGTATCAAGTGGCGCAAACAGAGTCTGGAGCAGCAGCAGGCCAAACTGGCCAAACTGGGACTGGCCGCTCCGCCGAAGAGCCCCGGATCTCAGGGCCACGGAGACGAAGGCGACGAAGACGACGACTTCTCCGACTCGGACGTGGATATCGACGTGTCCGATGACTCCGTGGACCACTGCTGACCGTTTCAGAACAAAGACTTCCCTGTACATAGCGCTGAGAAAGGAGACGGCTGTCTCCGACTATCACTATTTAATAGATTTATACTTATATATTTAATTTTCTGCATTTATTCCTCGGAGATGAGAACGTATCCTGTATCGCTTTATATCTGACATATTTTTAAATATATTTTAGGACTTTAATGCCATTGCAGTTGTGTTTCTTTCTTTCTCCTCTGCCCTTCACATCAAAAGCTTTCAAAGGAAAACATAAAAGACGTAATTTCCAAGTTCAATTGACACATTTTGTGAAAGTCACATGAGATTCTGGCATAGTAAATAATCAGTTTCTTTGATTTTATGTTTTATAGGCATTTCAGTAAAAAGAACATTTTTCTTTTATTCTATGAATAAAAACCTGGACACAGTTATACAAATCAATCGATCAGGACAATGATCCCAACAAAACTCAGTTACCAATGACAAAAGTCGGCCAACTTTGAGTTCTTGAATTCAGCCCTGCCGAGGATTTGTTGACTAAGCTTGAAATTCGGTTCTATGATCACCAAATTAAATAATCTCTGAGAGAAGCGCTGGTCAAATATCCAGAGTAAATTATTAAATATTTGACAAAAGACATTTAAAGTTGAGTTGTATAAATTCAAATGCAAATTTATAAATTACTTGTTTGTTTTTTTTTGCGAACGTTGAATTTTTTTCCGAAGTTCATTGTGTCATTTTATAGCACAATCAAATACGTATGTTACTTTCAGTTGATGTAAAAATGCAGTATTTAACTTTAAAAAATTTAACAACTTGAAATTGGGCTTCTGTGTCTTTAAAAGCTCCTATTCTTTCTGAATCTCCGCCCCCAAGGAGTCATCGCAATATGGCTCCTCTATTAACCCTTTGACAATGTTTTTACCAGCGTTTTACTGAGAAGTAGCTCCTATAATGAGCTCAGCAGAGCCGCAGTTCCACCATCTGTTAGCTAATTGCTACTGGCTAGTCTGAAGGAGTGTTTGGAAACAGCGTCTCCTCCTTCCTAGAAGATAAAGCTAGGTTCACCCAGGAGTTTTGCGCACCTGAATGGTTGCCATAAGAGATTCAAAGGTTCTCAAACATGCAGGAAAGAATCGAGGCAAGATATGTTATGTTGAGAGAATGACATTGTTACATGATGTAAAGCTCAGAAAAGTCGATTTAACAAAAAATTTGTAAAATACAATAAAAGGACTGTGTTGACTGCAGGTGAACTTTTGACCTTTCAGCCACTGAACATTCGTGCTGGTAAACACGATAAATTACACTTCCTCGGCTTCTGCAATAATCAAACCCCTCCTCAGTCCGATCTCGCCGACCTCCAACATTTTCGCTCGTAGATCATCTCGCCTCCCTCTGCGCCCGGGCGAAGACGATGGAGACATTTCCTCCCGGGCCTGCTCTCACGTAAAGTGCGGGGACAGACTCGGGTTCCCCGCCGATCTGTGCAAAGCAAATAAATACCCAGCTGGGGGGGGGGGTTATCTGGGTTATCTGTGACCCCCGAGGTGGCAGGGGTCACTCTGTCTCAGCGCCACAGAGCCAAGCTCTCACTGCGTAATCTGTTTAAACCGTCAGCATGGCTGCTCTCACTGCCGGTGGGTGGACACGGTTCCCACAGGCCTGGCCGACCACAGGCAGGTGCCTGTCCGCTCTCTGGCAGACAGAAGGATGTCGATGTGGGGGTCTTTGTCAGAGTGGCTGATGGCAAACACTGGAGACAGCGTCATTATTTTGCGTTTACAGATATATTCCGATATATTTTCAGGCTTCATGGAAAGGTGTTTGTGTGGGAAAGCTGCCGCCGATGAGTAAACAATGAAGGAATCGCAGCTTCCTGTGCGGGTGACACGTCAAGTAACGCTCCACTTCTGATTGGTGGAAATGGAAGCTAGATTGGAAACAACTGTCTTTTTTATCATCATTATTTTCCCTGTCATTTAAAAACGTATACAAGCACTTCATTTTGACACCACAAGGTCTTTTTAATACTCCTTTGTATGTATTTTTACATGCATGTATTTTTTTTTTATCTCTTGCTTTTATGATTTGGCCAGATTTAGATATTATCACTGCTATGCATTGTCCAGGATTTACAAAAATACTCATTCGAATTTTGTGACAGCATGCAAAAAGATGAAGTCAGACATTTTCGTTAGACTTCAGCATAAAGTCGTAAGATGATTACTTTGTTTTCAGTACGCAACATTCTGGTATTATCTCAACTTTATTCTCGTAATTTTATTATTATATCTTCTTTGCGTGGCCCTAATGTCATACTTTTTGTTTTCTGTCCAACCAAATACAAATGTCCTCAAAGACAAAATAGCTGGTTTTTATAACACATGCAGCAGGAAATTTGGTTAAATTTCTAATTTACTGATTAAAAAAAAAACTACATTTTGTTTTGAAATATTATCGTATTTCCCTTTGGGGTTAACAACGTATTTTTGAATTGAATTTGAATTGAAACACCATACATTTCCTTCAATGGGTCATGCATTTTTCTCTAAAATTTTGCTTCATAAAGGAATAATCAACGGAATAAATATGCACATTTTGCACAAACATAACTATTGTTTTTAATTATATTTACATTTTAAAATATTGCTCAGTTTTTAGCAGGTCGCTAAGAGCCACAGGACGCAGACCAATATCGCTTCATGTCCTCCCACCTCGTCTCTCTATTGTCCATTTCCCATCTGATCGATTGAAAATAAAGACCACTAGAGCCAGCAAAACCTTTAAAAACGCGTAAATCTTCAAGGGAATGGAGGAAAAAAAAAAAAAGAGCTAAATCAACAAAAAACTTGAAGTGGAAAGCGGTGAAAACTAAGACGAGTGCCGGAAAGTAAAACGGATCACAGGTGAATCTTAGTAAACAACAGATGTGATCTCCTCTGTCTCTCGCTCCCCACCTGGTTCTCCTGATCACTTTGATTAACGGTGAAGTGGATCTGAAGACAGACAGAATTTGTGTAAAAACCCGTGGCCAGCTTTGTCTGACGCGATCAGCCTGGAACAGGAAACCAAACGGCTCCCCTCCCTCCTCTCAGTGTAATCCCATTGAGAGAAGCACTCTGAAGCACATAGAATCCTGGGGGGGGGGGGATACAACAAAACACTAAGAGCGTCCCGAGGCAGGGAGTCAGGGGGGGTCATCGCCTCAATTAGCACAAGGCACCTTAACGGCTGGAAACACGCCGGGACTGGCTCTGTTTCTCTGCAGGGTCTGAGGGAAAAGCTCAACTGGTCCATCTTCATCTGTTTCTATAGCTGCTGCTCTCATCAGAGGAGTCAGGTTAGCACCCTGCAGAGTCACTGAGGATGTGGCTCTTTAGTCTCTGTGTACTCATACTGAGGGAGGGTCTGATTGTGTAAAACGTTGGCAGCTTTATTATGAGGAAAATCATCTCTGATAAGTCTGTCTCCATGATGGGGACATGCAGAGGCTACATTGGAGCAGGGATTACTCCGAAGCAATTTTTAGGGTGTTTTCACACCTGCTGGTCCCACAGACTGGGTTGGATTAGGGGCCAAAGCTGCAGCGTTTGTTACATTTTCAGCTGGTGCGGAAAAACCTGTCCCTCTCCTCGCCTGTGGTGTCGCTGCACCAAGAACCACCGAAGAAAACGACATAAAAACCTCTGAAGAATAGTTGTGTGGGATTTTTGAGGTTGCAGGATTTCTCTTTTGTGTTCGGCATAAAGGCCACAAGCCATTTCTCCCGCTAGCTCCGGACTGTATTTACCCAGAATGCCCTGCACCACAGTCTGCGTCCTGCTTTCGTGGATTTATAAAATGAAAGACGCTTATTCTCATATATGATGTGGCTCGATCAAAAACGAATAGGACGAAACGCAACAGCGTTTCCTGTTGTGGAAGTGTGACATTATGACATCATAACATCATGCTCTGTTGCTACACATGCAGGTACAAAACACTGACCACTTTGGCCCCCCCTCTAGCAGCGCCCCTTTGTACGAACATCAACAATAATGGCAATATCCAGGGTGACAACGCTGCAACAACATATCAAGATCATTTCTTATATTTAGCGTAGTGTGAATTGTTTTAATGTTCAGGAACTGGAAGCGGTGAGGCCCTGTGAGCGTTTCCAGTGGCTGAGTCATGTAACCACAGCACTGGTTCCAGTGTTTGACCGTCAGATTGTAATGCAGCTGTGAGAAGGTGTGAAAGTTCTCATGGGGAGCAACAACCCGCTGCTCCAGCAGGGAGACAGAGGACTGTGACAAAGGAGGCGATTGTTGCAAATAGAAACCCCAACCAGTTCTCTCTCTCTCTCTCTCTCTCTCTCTCTCTCTCTCTCTCTCTCTCTCTCTCTCTCTCTCTCTCTCTCTCT
>VMRN01000046.1:392829-427719 GCA_010277015.1 Poeciliopsis turrubarensis | reverse complement strand
GGCTCCTGGAAAGCAGCAGGAGTCAGAAAACAGGAAGTGGATGCGGTTCTCTGAATTCAAAACGCAACATCATTTAAATCTTTTTTTTTATTATTATTATTATTTTTTTAATAAAATAAAAACGTATCTTTGCTCGCCAGTGGTCGGCTTGTTTGTGTATTCGGGGGCCGCCGGGGGCCGCAGGTGGCTCCCGGAGGATCCACTTCTCACGCAGGTGGCACAAACGCAGCGACGTGCGACTTTTCCCATCTCGTTATAACGGGGTGAAATTTTCCGAGTATCTAATTGGAACAGATTAGCTGAGCACACAAAAGCTAATGCGGGACAAAACGGCCAATTAGCTTATTAATGAAGAGGGCAGAGCAACAAGGATGACCCAGAACGTCACAAGCGTAAATAAATATACGTCTAAATATACATGACAACCAACGCTGCCAGTTGTTTAGAATTGAAATCGGTTTTAGCTTGATTTTAACTGCGGTCACTGTGAAATAAGCATGTTTATGAACGTGCCTGTGGCTCTGAGCGCTGTAGTCTCTGCAGTCACCACTAGATGGCAGCATCTGCGCGAGAATTCATCCTTTTCAGTGGCGTCCGGGGTTTCAGATCCTTCTGCTGCATTTTAAGTCAAACGTTCTCACAATGCGTTGCTTCATATTAATGTTAAATTCTGTACTTTCTTAGAAGAAATTTTAAACATAGGAGTTTGCTTTGTGTTTGGTAGTTATAGCCCCGCAAGCAATAATCACACAATGCAACACTGAGCGACCGATTAGAGAATTCACACTGTATTGTAAGGAAACTACACATTATATCATTATGATGATGGTGGCATAAGAAAAATAGGAAATGTGATATTGGTCCTAGAAAATTGCATATGAATGTTACATATACCCAGCTGTATTTTTATATGACTGTTTCCAAAATATTTTGAGTCACAGTCACAAATCATTATCTGTTGTAGTGGAAATGTTTGGGTCTGGTTTCCACTAGAGGGCAGCACTTACATTACGTCGAGGTTGCATGTGTTTCCTAATTTATTGGGCACTCGAAACAACTTGGTAGATAATTGTTCATAGAATGTTTTTCTACGTCTTGACGGTGAACGCGGCGCGTATATTTAGTGTGCAGTTCAAGACGCATTGAAAGACGGTGAAACTTGGTTATTCAATGAGAAGAGTTGCTATGTTTTGTACTTCAGTACTCTGGTAGGATGAGACCAAACTGTAACTTTTTGATCCACATACAATGTGGAAGAAAGAAATAGCTAGCACTGCACAGGCCCCCTGAACGCATCATGGTGAAACATGGTGGTGGCAGCATCATGAAGTGGGATTTCTTACCTTCAGCAGGAGCAAGGACTCTGGGGACAAACCTGGAGGAAATCTTGTTTGAGTTTGCAAAGACTCAACGTACAACCGGAGCCATGCAGTGGTTTAGATGCAAGTGTTAAATTGGTCCAGTTAAAGTCCACGGCTAAATCTGTTCAAGATCTTTCAGGACTGGAAAATGTATATTCTCATCTACTCTTAATTCAGACTGACTGAGTTTAGCTACTTTCCTAAGAACGGCTGGTGAAAAGTCAGATTCCAGAACAGTGCAGGTGTAGAGATAAGAAAAAAAGAAGAAATCTTTCTTAATCAATATTTGATTAAGAAATATTGATTCAGGGCAAGTTGAAATCAAATGCATCCCACATTTTTTCAGATTTTCATAACAATTTCGACATCAATTTACTTCCACTTCAGATAGGCACGAGTCAATAGGTCTGTCAAGTAAAACCAGTTTGTGGTTTCAGAATAAGAAAAGAGTTTAAAAGCGTAAATCATTTACTTTATGAAGTTTCAGTGTGAGATCTGTTTTTAAATATTTGTTAAAACTGCCACTGTGTTGTGAGATGGGCAATCTGTGAAAAGATCGATCTATTCCTCCTTCCTGAGCTCCTATTGCCCTCTAAAGAAATGTACAGCTCCCGACCGAAACCAACCAATCAGAGCCCGGAGGAGGGTCTTAGCGCTGTCAATCAGTCTTATGTACTCCCTGCTAAATGGGCTAATGTTGGAGAAACCGCTTCAGGAAAACCGTTTATCCGTTGTTATTGGTGGCTATACTAACTAGCCTTAGCATTCACAAAAAACTATGCTAGCTGCAATGGAGCATAGAGCAAGGAGGAGAGGGGGGCAGAGGACCATCATCCCCACATGGAGAGTGATTGACAGCGCGAAGACCCGCCTCTTGACTCTGATTGGTCGTTTCTAATTAGCACTGGGAGAAGGCGGAGATGCTTGATTTTTTTCCAAGTTAAAAAAAAAAAAAAAAAAAAAAGTTACATACTGCAGCTTTAATACAGCGCGTTGGACTTTTTCCTCTTAAATTAACGCCCTTTGCTTTCCTGGGACATCAAACGAGGACGCATTATATGAGATGTTTGACTTTCAACAAGAACTATTTAGTAAGGAAAGCAGCATTAAATCTCCCTCACCCTGAAGGGACTGAACTATAAACGCGTCCAGATATTTCCACAGAGGAGCCGCCGCGCGCGCGCGCACTGAAACCCCCTGTGGTCAGACCGGCCGGCCGGCCGGCTCTCCCGGAGCCTCGGGCTGAGAAATCAACAACGGGAGGAGAGCCGCTGCATGCTCCGCTTTTTCTTTTCTTTCTTTTTTTTTTTTTTTTCTAAATGCCTCCGCGATCCGATCATGTATTAACCAGCAGCAGCAGCAGGAGCGACGGGGGTCAGTGCGCACAGGCCCGCCGGGGCTTCATCATTAAACTCGGTCAAGCCACAAGTTCCTGCTGCTGGAAGGTGAAGCAAGGAGACGGTTGAATGCATGACAGCAGAAATGAAAGCGATCTCTGGCAGATCCGATCGTGGAATCTCGGATGTGCGTTTATTAAGGAGCGTTTTATTTAAGCCCCAGTGCAGCCGAATGCCAATATTTCCGCGAACTTCACACTCCCCAGCTGTTTGTTTTCAAACTAATAAAAAGTCTGCTTTTCATATAAACGATCTGATTATTAGCGGTTTCCCTGGAGAGGAGAAAAAAACCTCACTTCTGTTCCCCGTCTCTTCTGGGTTTCTGCGCAGTCAGATCGGTATCTGCAAACAGAACCGCTGGGACATTTAAAAGAACTGGAAGCGCCGGTCCCGTTCACAGAACCCACCGCCTTCTTTAGCAGCCTTTAGCTCTAAACGCCTAATCAACAACTTGTTTTACCTCATCATTTCCATCGGTAATGATTTTCTAATGCAAGCTGCACGCAAACGAGCGCATTACAGCGGATAATGATTAACCGGTGTGGCGCGCAAAAAGGGGAAGCGGGGCGGCGCGTTCCCGCGTCCACAGAGGACAGAAACTGCAGCGACGTCCTGACAGAATGTAAGAGATTTGGGTTGGTTAAACAAACCCAAACAACAACAACAACAACAACAACAACAAAATCCAGAAATGAAGTTTGCGTGCAGACAAATCAGCGCTGGTTTGATTTGCGCCGAGATTGGTCTTTACTGCGGGTGGAAGCTGGGAGACTTGCTCTAACCCTAATCCTAATCCTAATCCTCACCCTAACCCTAATCCTAACCCTAACCCTACACTGTAAAACCACTGGGTTATATCCACACTGATCAAATCAGACTGGAAAAAAACATTATGTTGTAATTATTTTTGTTTGATTTCAGTAGATTTTGAAAAAAAACATAAAAAAAAAACTTTAAATAGATCAATTACAACTTATTTAATATAAAAAAAGGGGGGCCTCAATTAAAATAACCTTCACTCATCTCGCATGTTAAAAAGAAACGACGACAACAACAAAAAAAACTGGTTTGTAAATAAATGTTACTGAAACTGTTCTGAACTTTTAATCTTTTCTCTTAGCTCTTCTTCGGCAAAGTTTTCTGCTAATGTGCAAAGAAGCATGTTAGCAAAACTGGACTTAAACTTAACTTCCTGCGCCCAAAACATAAACACGATCAACCACAACAGAAAAGACACTAATATTTGCAAAGTCGCCAGATTGAGTGATAATTCAACTCATCATGTTTTCAATGGACACAAAGCACGAGAATAGTGCTACAATAACGCAGACAGGATTCAGCAGCAAAACAAATCGACGTATACACATTTTTATGTTTTAAATGAATATTTATTGCCATCTAAAGTACTTTTTTTTTTTTGCAAAGGTCTGGTTCAAGCTCCAAAATTAAATACATTTTCAGAGTAATAAGTAAAAAAGCTCATGAAGCAAATGGAGGAAACGTATAATCCCGTCTAGTGGTTAAGGTTAATCTCAAACTTTAGCAAGTGTGACCTCATTATCTAGTCATAAACATAATCCACTGACATTGACGTTATCATACGGTGTCATTTTATGGTTTATTATTTCCAATTTCTTCCAATGTTCAGTGAAATCTGGTCTGGCATTTTCCTTAAAGATGGTGCTGTGTGAAGAACAGTGGGGCTTCTTTAACTCAATAACTAGGACACAATGCTTTGGTTTGAACTAACAACTCAGCATTTGGGTTAAAACAAACAAACAAACAAACAAACAAACAAACAAACAAAAAAGCACAGTTGAAGCACTTTTCTGTAAATTAAAGCCAAGATTTGCAGGTGTCACCGCTGCTTTGCTTCTTAAATTTTCAGTAAAAATCTGACTTCACGAAACTTCTTCCACAGGATGAAAAGCAAAATGGTGATACATCAGCTCACACTACAGAATGACGAATGACGATATTAATTTCAAATAATAACAGCTTTTTGTCCTCGGTAGCCGGTTAGCATCCAACAGGGAGATTCTCATGAGTTTATCACGATTGTAGTTCAATATAAACATTTTTGGCTGCATATATTAAATAACTAGTTTGGTTTTGGAGTTTTAAACAAAATTGCACTGTAAAAAACAAAACAAACAAACAAAAAAACCCCAACAACATATAAAACATTGCTGAAATGTAGCTAATATACTTTTGTCACCAAACAGTTAAACTTGCACTATTTGTTCATTCAAATACATATTGAAATCTACATAAAATGCAAAGAGTTTCGCAATTTAGTTCATTTCTAGGTGTTATTTTTCTTACAGTGCACAGAGAAGGAAATGCATTTCTTACAAATCAAGCAGTGATTGTGTTATCAAAACGTTTTCAAGTCGTAATAACCTAAAAACACAACTTGCTTATGTTCTTTTCTTCTTTTTCATTTAAATCAGCTCTTTATCAGCCTCATTACATACTAGTCGCCCGCCTGTGAAAACTTATTACGAGTCAAACCTTTAAACAACTAAACAACAACCAGAGTGTGATGAAGCCACACACTCTTAAATCGCCATAAGTGAAATGACAGAAGAGGAGCAAAAGAAACATTTACTGAAAGCCAAGTAAAAAAAAAAAATAAAAACGTTCATTTTGCCCTGGTTGAAGTTGGAATGTCACTTTGAAGAGAAATGACTCTGATTTAATGTTTAAGCTGCTCCACTGAGTCAGCTCTCATTTCTCCAAATAGTGGCTCCTAACTTCCACTGAAGCAGTTTTCTCAGAGCAGACTGCCTCCACGAAACAGAAAAAAAAAAAACAGCACATATTAATCCTGAATGTGCGCCTAATTGGCTGGACACATGTGCAGCGTGTAACTGAGCTGGGCCCGGGCTCCTGTGATCTGTGGAGCGGGTTCTCCCGGAGACCAATTGGCAGGAGCTCCGGTCCAATCAGCTGCCTTCCTGCGGAGCGTCAAGCCACTCGGGGTGGGAGCTTGTGGAGGACCGCTGGCTCTCGGTGCGCATTTGCGAACAGACGCCCTCTGGGTGCGCACAGACTTTGCGGCACTGTTGAGTTTTCTAGCAGCATCTTCAGAGGGTCAGATTGTGCAGGCAACCCTCCTCCTCCTGCTCTTCCTCCCCGCCCCACCTCGTCCAGCACCATCCTTCGGTCATGATGCAACTTTGAGCAGCGAGAGGAAGTTAAGAACAGAACGATCCAGCTCTGTTCTTCCTGCCGAGAGATGATGTTCTCTTCCGCCGGGAAGCGCTGCTTCACGATCGAGTCTCTGGTCGCCAAGGAGAGCCCCCTGCCAGCCGAGGACCCCATCCGGCCGACGGCGCTGAGTTACTCCAACCCGACCACAGATGCCTTAATGAGCGGCTACCAGGCTCCGGCGGCCAGGCCTCTCTACCAGAGCCCGGAGCTGGTGTTCCCGGAGGCGGTGAACCACCCGTCCCTCACCGTGGCCCCGCACCAGCTCGGAGGCTCCCACCTGCAGCACCCGCACTTCTTCGGCTCGCAACACCGGGACCCGCTCAACTTCTACCCGTGGGTGTTGCGGAACAGATTTTTTGGACACAGATTTCAAGGTACGGAAAGGAAGAGGAGACGGAGAGACGGAGAGACAGAGAGAGAGAGAGAGAGAGAGACCGCGCTGAGGTGACAGATGTGGGGGCGACCTGTCCGATCAGCGGTGGTCCGCCGGAAGTTTGTTGCGTAAATGTGTCGATTTGAGAGTGAATATTTTTTTTCTTTATGTAGCTTCTTAAAATTTATTTTAATTTGAATTTTTTATTTTTTAAAAAGGTAAGAGATTCTTGTTTGCAAAGTGAAACAGCAGAGACTGGAAACAGAGGAGCAATTTATTTCACTCTTAAAAATCACAACAGAAGAGAAAAAACAAACTCTGGTTGTTGTGTTGAAATAATAATAATAATAATAATAATAATAATAATAATAATAATAATAATAATAATAATAATAAATATTTACCACTCAGATATAGGCGAAATATTAATAGTAATTATTAATTGCGTCTGTTATTAACATAAATTTTATTTTATTTTTTTTACATTTTACTCATTTGACTAATTTCTCGAAGAATTTCACAATGATCATTTTCTATTTTGCAATTTCTTTAAATCTGGTTCAGAAAGAAAACCGGCAACCAAAAAAAAAAAAAAAGAAAAAAAAAAATAAAAAACCAAAACAAACAAACAAAAAAAAAACAATCAAATTTATTAAAATTAAAAATAAGTTTTTAATGTGATATTTATTCTTAGTAGATTAAATTTTAAAAAAAACTAACTGGAAATATTACATCGCTCTGATAAAAGCACGCATGTAAAAACAATGAAATAGACACATTTAAAACGAAGTGCGCAAAGTTTAGTACATTTAAATGAAGACCCTGAAAAGTAAGTTAAATGCGGTTCATTTTCTATTAAACGTCATTCTTATTACATCAAATCTTTACTTTTTTTTGTCCTCTTAAACGACAGAAATATAACTATTACGATTTACTTGCGTCACACTTGGAACGTGACAATTAACTCTGTCACAGTCGACCTCATGTTTCCAGTACCACTGCGCGGTTCAGGGGCTTTTTGCTCCGAAATTAGAATCCAAATGCTGGCGTTAAATAGCGTTAAATAGGGCTGGCAAGGAGAGGAAAACACTGAGAGTAAAATGTAATGTGAAATAAAACACAATTCGCCATCACTTCAAAACAAACGAAGTTGCTCCAAGCGCACAAAGGTTATTTTGTTTTGTACGCCGCTGTCAAGTCGCTCCGCCTGTCACTCTCCAGCTTTAACGGAGACCCTGAACGCAACACCCGGTTCGCTCAACCGGGTCAAATTCTGAGTAAATATCCTATTTTTTCACTTCCAGTTCAGGCGGAAGACACGTTCCTCTCTTCCCTGTTCACCCAGCGACACTTTGCTCGAAACAGGAGAGTGAAATACCGAATAAAATTGGAACAGCTCTTACTTTTTAAAAACCAAAACCCACCAGTGACGAGAAAAAAAAAAACTAGTTCACATAGCTGATGGTCCGCCAACAAGCCAGAAAAGGCTGCTTTAGAGACCAAGTATTTCTCCCGTCTCCAAATAGATGAGTGTTGGATAAATGGTCCAGAATGTCACGGTGTTTCTGATCAAATATTATTTGTAAAACAAAACGCGTTACACACAAGTAATAACATTTGTGCGAGATAGTCACAGGAGTTACATTTTTATTTAATTTGATATATTTTTGATCAGGCTTATTCTGATGCCACAAAAAAAAAAACAAAAAAAAAACAGCGGTTTTCACTCCATTGTTTTACCACAAAATATGCGTCACCGTGAACTAAAGTGTCTTAATGCCGTCTAAATAATAACAATAAAAAAGGCTTATTAACCGATAGAGAGAGAGAGAGAGGGAGAGAAAGAGAGAGAGAGAGAACACGGGGGATATTTAGCGAGAGTGTTTTGACTTTGCATCCAGGGAACGACGTGTCCCAGGACGGCCTGCTCCTGCACGGGCCCTTCGCCCGGAAGCCCAAGCGCATCCGGACGGCCTTCTCCCCGTCGCAGCTGCTCCGCCTGGAGAGAGCCTTCGAGAAGAACCACTACGTGGTGGGAGCCGAGAGGAAGCAGCTGGCCAACAGCCTGAGCCTGAGCGAGACCCAAGTAGGTGGAGTTCATAACTTATTATTAATAATTACTAATTATAATTATTATTATTAATTAAACCTAATGAGTTTCAGATTTATTATTTTTTCACAACTTACAATTCAACACTTATTTAGTTTATGAAAGAGCCTCCATTAAAGAAATTTATGTTATTAAGAGTTCATTTTATGGCTGAAATGAGTGCTAAAACAACAACAACAACAATAATAATAATAATAATAAAGGACTTAAATAACAAGGGACCATTTACACAAAGTGAACATTTCTGTAAAGATGTAGAGGAGATGCTCACACACAATAAACATTTCTTTTTTTTACTTCATATATCACACCTGCCAACTAAAAAAATTTATATATTTTTTTAGTCATCCTGGGCAACACAGCCATCTTGCATGATCTAAAAGCAAAAACTGTGCCTTTAAAACATTTTAACACGTGTTGAGCTATGAGCTGGAATGTTGTGCATTCAGTCAATGTGAGAAGCAGAAATGTAATCTGAACTGGAGGTGAATCTTCCTGAAAGCCAGCTACATCGGCGCAGACCACGCACATTCGCTACAGGCAGATTTTGGCGCAAGTTTTGAAATGCGTTTCACATCTCGGTTGGAAAATGTCAGGCAAAATGTCACCATCTTCAGCAGCAGGTCGAATTTTGGATTTCACCTGCTGAAACTCAACATGTCACAAATAAATGGTGTAAATGTGGCTCCTCCGATGGCCATGTAGGTCTTTAGGAAGACATCTTAAAAAAACTTGTAGAAAAATGCAATATTCAAGCAACAAAACCAGGAGCAAATGACAGCTTCTACCTTAAATACAAGTATTTCAAAACAAAAGTTAGAATAGTAAATGGCACAGAAAAATCCTGCAAAAACAAACAAAAAAAGCATTTATTTTTCAAACCTCTGGTTTTGGATGGATGGATAAACCTAAGCTAGAATAAAAAATGTAAAAATTTAATACACCCTCATACTTTGCTGATGTTAATTGTGACAGATGTTGATGTATTTAGTTAGAGTTGAAAGGTTTAGGCTGAGTTTTCCAGAATTTTTATTGATTAAAGAAGAGAAAAACCATCAGTGACAACGGTGCAAATAAAAAGACAACTTTAAAAAATCACAATATGAAAACAATAAATGACAATAAAAACAAAGACAGCGCAGATAAAAAAAAGAAATGAAAAGATGATCTAAAAAGGTAAAACAAAAAAAAACACTCAAATAATAAAAAACGAATAACGAACAAGAAGAGCGAAAGTAGAAACAAATATATTAAAGATACAAAATTGTTTAGAAGAAAGATGAGCTCTCAAATCCTAATGTAAAATCAGCTAATGCATAAAAACAAGGTGAAAATAATGATAAATTCAAATTAAAAAAATTAAAAAATCTAATTTAGACTTGAAATAAAACATAGTAAAAGTATGACAGATTCAAATCGCTGACAAAAATTCGTTTGATCATAAAAATAATCAAAAATTAAACCAATTAAACCCCAGACTCCTGTTGTGCAGAACCTATGCTGTGTGCCATCATGAACCCTACACACATGCATATGTGTGAAAACTTTATTTAATATGATCTTAAGGAGGAAAACTGAAAGCTAAGCAGTTAAAAAAAAAAAAAAAAAAAAAAAAAAAAAAAGGTCTGGAGCAATTACCGAGAAGAGAAAAGTTCATACAGAAAATAAAACTGATTTAAAAAGTCAGATTTGTGTCCAGCTTGCAAAACAGAAAAGTCAGAGTCATATTGTTTCGTTGAAGCTCACCATATCAAGCCAATTTATCAATCGAAAGAGCTACGACGCACCAACGCAAATAAAGATTTACGTCGATTCCCCGTTTCTCCTCTTTAGGTGAAGGTTTGGTTCCAGAACCGACGGACGAAGTACAAGCGCCAGAAGCTGGAGGAGGAGGGTCCGGACAGCCAGCAGAAGAAGAAGGGGAACCACCACATCAACAGGTGGCGCATCGCCACCAAGCAGGCCAGCTCCGAGGACATCGACGTGACCTCAGAGGACTGAACGCGCACACGGCCCTGAGCGTCAGAGGACCAACACTATTTATTATGTAAGATTATTAAAAGCGTTAAGACTCATTAGAGGAAGACTCAAGGATTCCATGTGCGATCGCTCCACGTCTTCATCGAGGAGTTCGGACATCCCGCGCTGCCGTGACAACAGCGGAGCCTCATTTCACGACGGCCGAAGAGAAAAGTCGTACCCTGCGGTACCACGGTGCTCGGTTTTTCTGAGTTTTTTTTTTTTTCTTTTTTGTACATAGGCCAGTAATGAAGGTTAACAAAAAGCTAATTGTTTGATCACTTCCACCTCACTTCTACTCGCTTTCACCCGTGCACCGTATTAAGTCAAACTCATCCTCGAAAGGAAGCTGCAGTCAAGTCAGCGAACGTGTTGGTGAAACGGAACGAAACGGAGAACCTCTCGGACTCCCCACCACTTTTATTTGTAGAGACGGTCTTCGTTGTCCTGCTAATGAAGGTTTCCCACCAGCGGGAGGCGCCCTGTGAACCCGGGAAGGAAGTTTGAGTCGCGAAATTGTCGTCTTTCGCCACCGTGGAACCGTCGCCGTGGGCGATGCGCAAGACAACACATCCCCGTCTGCTGCAGGTTTTACGAAGTGCCGCGTGCAGAGCGAGACGTGTGCGGAACGCGTTTCTCGAGCACGGAGTGTATTTACAGACAAACGGTTTTGGAAATAAAAACTTTGTGACGTGTTCCTGTTGCATGGCAGATTGCTGCAAGTTCTTTTAATTGAGAGGCAGCGGTTTTGGTCCCGGCAGCTGCAGAGTTCACTCATTAGGTTCGTGCCCTCCAGCCGAGCTGCTGGATGTGCAGATTGCTGTGAAACATGCTACTGCAGGGGTTGATGGGAAGAAGAAGAACAATAAAGAACCAAACATTCGAGGCTCAGTGGCGACTGAGCGACAAAATTATTCATTTTGTCAACATTACAAACTCAAATCCCTGCGTATTTTATGCAACTGACATTTACAAATTAGCATATGGTTGTAAAATGGAGGGAAATTAATCCATGGATTTCAAACGTGTTTCAAATAAACAGATAAGAGTGCTGAGCGTTTGTATTCAGACCCCTTTACTCTGACAACACTCGATGAAATCCATCTGACCTATTTAAGTCGCCTAATTAGTGAACTGTTTGGCTCTAACATAATCGCTAAAGCTACAGTTCCAGATTCTGATCGTAGTGAAAGAATGTTGCATTTTATACATCTAGTATAAAACACGATCCTGTTGACCTTTGACAGATGTTTCTAAGCTGGCCAGATTTGTGCTGCGTCCAAAAGAACAAGGAATCCACGAAGTTTGAGTGGTGAATTTTATAAACTTTTATTGAATTGTAACAAGAAATCTCGAAAAATGAATAGGGCCCGACGCTATTAGAGAACCAGATTTCATTTTACGTCTGATGAGGCACAGAAACTGACTCTTTCATGGGGAATCGAGGGTTGAATGGAGGAGAGCTGGAGCTAAAAAGTCTGCAAGTAGGATGGATGGAAACGCCTACAACTGGGCGATATGAGCTCAAGTTGCATCACAATGCTTTGTGCTACTATTGTGATAACAATAAAAGTGACGATAACCATTTATTGCCCCCTAAGCTCTTGAAAAACATTTCCATAATACAGTTCTTTATGAAACCAGTCACAAAGAAATGTGATTTAAATCACTAAACTGGACTTTCAAATATACTGGTATCTATTGATGCTTTTCTTGACAGTGGAGAAAATAGTAAAACCTTTCAAACCCAACAACAAAGAAAGTCTAAAACAGAATTAATTGGAATTTATCAGGACTACAATGAATCAAAATTCTTACACTTCTAAGAAATTTATCATGATAAATAGTAAACGATACGATAAACACCCACCTTAATATACACCTCCATTACAAGCGTCAGGAAGTGTCAGGTGTGTTACCTGTTGGTCATTATGGATGTCAGCAAACCCTTGTTAATATCCAGCTAACGTCGAAAAACTGCAATTTTCTCATTTAAAAATCACACATGGCGCGACATCATCCCCCAGCTACTTCCTGTCGGCTTCTTCGTCATTTTCGCCAGTAGTAACATCCGGTAACTGACCATGCGACCCATATAATGTGAAAAAAGTCTCTCCATTGCAGTTTTGTGAAAAATAAAAGAATTTTGATACAGCCGGCAATACTTTTCAATCAGAGAAATGAGTTTTTTCAAACTTTTTGTGTTTCCATTAAGCAATTTTATTCTCCAAATGTCAAATAGAACAATTAAATAGTCAACGGAAACGCAGCCGATGTTTCTGAAATCACTAACATTTACTAAGCTGCAAAAGCTTTCAAAGAGGTGGGAGCTGCTTTAGATATTGCTGCGATCTTTTTTAGCAACAGCTCAAAGCGATCGCCTGCCCGGAAGAAACAACGGCCTCGTGACCCCACGACCTCAGAGGAGAGCTGACGTCTGACCCAGGTGTCTTATTTTGTCAGCGCGAAAGAGGAGGGACAAAAGAGGCAATGGGTCGAGGTAAAACACCCTGCGAAACGCCCTCGAAGGGGGGGTCACACACGGCTTGTTTTGAGTTTTCTCGAGATACCCTATACTCACTGCAGGTGCAGAAACGTGCTGAAAGGAGGCGCGGGGTTATCTAAACAAACATGTTCTGTGGCCCCGACAGCCGTGGCTCTACATCCTCCTCTTGCCAGGAAGGTTTTCTGGAACAGGTCGCGTTCTGGTTTGGTCAAATACTGGCGCAATTAAAGGGCCTCCTTGTTTTCTGGCTAAGGTAAACATGAGGTGGAGCATCACCTTGGCCTCCCTAAACGCCGCGTCTCCTGTCAGCCGAGTCAGCAGGAAGGGGACCGAGCGGCGTTCCAGGGCGAGAAACGAGAAACTCTCCAGAGAAGCAGAGAGGTGCAAAAAAAATAAAAAAAATAAGAAAGGATATGGGGTGGAGGGGGGCCTGCTGTTGCTGCCGAAACCGCAATTAGCTTAAACAAACAATACTTTCGGATTTCTTACGATCGGCAAATGAGACGTTTTAGGCTGCTGGGTTTGAAAACGCATCCCGACGCGACTCGGTGTTAATCTCTGATGCGTTACCAGATGCATTTCTTTGACTAATTCAAAGGTGTTTCTGTTGCTCACCGGCCATGCAACTGGGTCGTCTCTCATCCAACTGCTTGTCAGCGGCAACCCGCTGTGCACTGTTCCCAAGGCAACCGCTCAAACATGCCGATTACACAGATCACAACAAAGGACGGAGCGTTTATGTAAGCCGAGGGACGACATAAACACGACGAGACGGATCTATAAACCGGCTGAAAAAGTGACTCCAGCACTAATCGCAGCAACTTGGACACCTGAGATGAGACGCTGATAACGCTGCTGAAATATGTTGATCATGATCTCGTTTGACGTGATTTCATCTTGGCCTGATTTTGTGGTTAATAGACACGGATTTGCATATAAACTCAACAGAACTATGACTTGATTAACTGCATCCTTATAAAATAAAAATAATAAAAACATCTTTCCAAGTTTGTTTTCTCACAAAGTGCTTTTGCTTTCTTGTTGCCCTCTCTGATGTTTTATCAAATGAATGTTAGTAGAAGGCAAAGATCACCAGATTAAACGGAGCGGTTGTAAAAATGAACAGAGAAAATAGCAACGTAAATCAAACTATTAGGGGAGAGCATTTATCGTATCGTTTATCACCAGTCTACCAAGATTACTCCAAGAGCACACCGACAGGAATACTTTCTAAACCACAGCATATCAAGCTTGCCTTCCGGCAAAATGCCGCTCAATTCTAATTTCCTTCACAACTCTGTCTGGGATTTCTCCGATTGAGTTCAATTCCTCCA
Organism: Poeciliopsis turrubarensis; assembly: GCA_010277015.1. Classification (NCBI taxonomy): domain Eukaryota; kingdom Metazoa; phylum Chordata; class Actinopteri; order Cyprinodontiformes; family Poeciliidae; genus Poeciliopsis; species Poeciliopsis turrubarensis. The sequence continues at coordinate 413,403 of VMRN01000046.1, read as the reverse complement.
GAAGTATTTCAGCAAATTGGCCAATCAACCAACACAAGCAGAAGCTGTGAGCGAACGTTGGATTTTCTGCGCTGTTTTAGTATCGTCGCCAGCCTGCAGTCATGGCAATGGCAGCGAAGGAAGCGAGCCATTCATACCTCCAAATATCGACTTTACGTTACCGGTCATCTGGTTTGGCTCGGCACTTCTCTTCTTTGCAGTGGAGGGTTGTCGTTTAAGAACGGGATTACGGCGTACGGTTTCCGGATTACACACGTCACGGCCAAACGGTGGCGATTGGGTCAAACTTTAAACTTCAACAGAGTCTCCAGGAAATAATCGTTTCTCTATAGCTGAGGGGCCAAACCCTCAGTACGAAATGAAGCTTCGAACACGGGACACGGTTTTACCAGGCTACAGTGCATCCGCCCAACCTCAGAACAATGCTGATTAATCAACAGTAAGAAAAAGACACAACAGCTACAGGTGTTCAAGTCCAAGCCTCTGGTAGCTGAAAATGACACAGATGTCCACTTTCTTATTTGCAAAAAACAAAAAACAAAAGAAAAAAACAAACAAAAAAAAAACACATTGTTATGATACCCGAGATTTTTGGGAAAACATTCTGTAGACGAGACAAAGTGGCAGCTTGATGATCTGGGGTTGCTTTGGCTTAAATCAGTGCTTCTCAAACTGTGGTCCTCAGACGCCCCCCAGTGGTCCGCAAGGTACTGCATGGTAAAAACCTTTTATTTGCTGTGACATTGGGGTCATAGTGCAACACATGCAGCTAGCTTACTGCGAGACCGTGTTTAAAAACTATAATATAAAAGTGGCTCTGGGCTGGCTCACTCAGGAGAAAAGCTGAAGACACCGGTGGAAAGAAAAGCAACGCCAAGACGACTTATACGATCGGAAGAGTTGATGTCTGCAGGAATAGTTTTCGGTTACCGAGGGTGAACTGCAGAACTTTTGTTTTGGTTACAGCAGCATGTCGTGCAGAGCTACGCTTTCCAAAAAGTGGTTCTTTCAATAAGCCCGTTAAGAGCCCAGTATTTTCATTTCAAGTAGTTTTTTTTAAGATGTTGTTTTATTGGGCAATATGAAGTGAGGTGATAGCAGCAAGTCTATATCTGAATCAACAGAAAAAAAACCCTCCATCAACTTAGATTAGTCACCTTGAAATGCTCCAATTAAAACCCTTCAGAAGCGCCTCACCTTACTTTGGCCCACACACTGCAAACACTAAATCTCACCAAGTACTTTCTGTCTGGTTCCTCTGATTGTCTGAACGGCTTCTGCTTTTAAATACGTGAAACTTTGTAGTCAATAATCATGAATTCAGAAACAGCGATGCTCAACGTTGCCCACTAAGTTTTCAGTGAACCGAGGCGAGGGGCCAGACATGCAGGTGTGCTGCTTATTGCGAGTATTTGGAACTGAAAAGTTACAAAATTGGACATTTTTCACCAGCCATTGGTTGTTGGCTGTAGCTGTAATCTCTTGTGCTCAGATTGAAAGGCAAAGACGGAAAAAGAGAAAACCCAAAGACAAACATGCTTTTTCAAGTTTAGTTTTCGTCCCTTCAGAAAATCCCTGAAACTTTCATTCTGAAGGCGGCAACACGAGTTTTGCTGGAGGCGGGGGAGAAAAAAAACAACAAAAAACAAAAACGGAATAAAGTTTTCTGCTAAGCTGTTGAGGCACTTCTAGATTCACTTTGTGCAAGACTTTTTTTTTTTTTTTTTTTTTTTGGAAAAACTTGAAAAAATTCCAAACTGTTCTGAAAGTCGACTTATCAGCATTGAGTTTTCTCCAAATGTTTTGAGTTGCTGATTTCTACATTTTTTTTCCCAGCTGTTAACTGTTCCGTGTTGAACGGGTCGCACAGCGGCCGGAACTGGCGCGGCCCGCTCTTCCTCTGAGGCTCGAGCGCCGCGTCGCGTGTTGGCATCGACTCGTTGGTGAGCCTCCGTGTTGTCACGTCGCTAATACTTCGAAGGCGTTGCGGATGCACACTTAGCTGTCGCCGTCGACTGCGACCGCCGTCCCCGCGTTGAACGTGCGTCGTCGGGATCAGCTGCTGTTTCGCGAGAAGGCGAGCTACCTCCTCCACGTCGACCCGCCGGTCGGGAGGGAACGCTCACAGCCCTTTGTTGTACGTCAAAATCTGACAATCTGTCGCCGCCGCGATCTCTGGCTCGAGCTGATTGGGGCTGATCTGTGGGAGTCAAAGAACAGCAGAAAAAAAAAAAAAAAAAAAAAAAAAATGAGGTCAGTCACACGGGTGGAGATGTTTCGCACGAGCAATTAGATGACGAGTTTACGCCATCAGATATGAACACGGATCTATACTTCGTAGTCGTAGCTTGTGAGCTTTGCAACAGTTTTCTTTTCTTCTTTTTTTTTTTTAAACGCAAGCAAATATTCTTTAAGGCTTTTAAATGTTCTCCATTTGCTGCTAATGTGCAAAAGGAGCCAATTTGGCAGATTAAAGTCTAATTTGAGGTTTACGTCTCCTAATATTTGAACCAGAGACAGATGGCTGTCGGAGTTGGAGGCAGAATCCGTAATCAGACATCTTGCTAGGTGTGAAGTGGGGAAGTGGGACAAATTGAGTAGGCGGGGGTTCCCGGAGAGCAGGGCATTCTTGTTGCTTATTGGGGTGGGGGGGGATCTTTTTTTTTTTTTCTCCTTCTTTTTCATCTGCCATTCCTGCGAAAGTGCAAAAAAAAGGGAGAGAAAAACAGGCTTTTCACAGGACCGTTGGCGGCACATATGTCTGAAGTTTTCTTTCTTTTTTTTTTTTTTTTTTTTTTTTTTGCCATATGGCTGTCTGAGCTATTTCCAGCGGGTAATTAAATCCTAAACATTTTAAAGCCAGAGCTGGCTGGCTCGTGTCAGCAAGTCACTTGGCAAGAGAGACAACACAAAGACGGAGCAAAACCGAGCGAAAAACAACATTTTTTGGGTTTTTTTTTTTTTTTTTTTTTTTTCTTCGCCGTTGTCGATTAATGAGCAGGATGCCGCCGTTCTGAGCCAACCAGGGGGCTAAAGTTAGATCTCAGCCCGCTCGGCCTGGATGGCACCGGTGGCAGTGAACAACGGGACAACGCGGGGTTGAGTCTCGGAGCGCTACGCCTCATTGGAGAAACACCGGGGAAGTCGGGGAAAAGGCTTCAGTCGGCAAGTAGTCGATAAAGGTACAATTTAAAAACTATAAAATAATAATAATAATAATTATAAAAGAAGTCACTCTCAGTCACCGAGTAACTGAGAAAACGTCCTCTTGGTTTTGATCCTTTATTTCAATGCTACCGGTTTCCACAGAACGCCACCCGGTTGGGAAACTCCTGAACATTTGATACGTCTGTTATGCGGGTGCGACCTTTTCCCCGCCCGCGAACATGCTCGCATTCGCTCTTTGGTGTGTGAGAGCTCTCCCTAACGACAGAAACAAACAGCTCCTCAGCGGGTTCAGCTACGCACGCTGTGAAACTACATGGTACGTTCAGAACGTGCAGCCAGGAGGAGTTCAGCTACGCGTTCGACATGAAGCACCTAAAAGTTACAAATGTAAAAATTCACAAGTTATTGCTCACATTCCATCATTTCTGTTACACAAGCGATGGATTTATGTAGCTGTATTTTGATTGGCGTTTTATGTGTCCTCGATGCAAAAGCACAGAATCCCGACAAGTAACTTTGAAAAAGTTTCTAGTGCAAATATCTTAGTGCTCTTGACATAAGACGAAGCTAACAAGACATAGGAGCTTGTTTTAAATCCATGATTTCTCAATATTCATGTAAAAGTTCTAGTTTCATTTGTAACATGGAAAGATGACTTAATCTGTGAGTGGAACTCGTACTTTTATGTCAATATTAATGAATTACTTACTCAAAAACGAGCTCCTATACAGTGCTGAAAAGTTTCTTGGAAGTTAGTTCGGTCTTACTTCAAGTGTACTAAGATATTTGCATGAGAAACGAGACATAAAAAAAAAAAATGTGTGAAAGGAACCCTGTGATGAAAAAAAAAAAAAAAATCACTATTACGAGAGGGCGTTTTATAGGCTGAAAAAAAATGAATAAAAGTTGCGGTAGAGTGGAGCAGCGTAGCGGTGAGGTTATCTGAGACGTCTGTGGGAAGAGGCTGATGGCGAGTGGCAGCGCGAGGCCGAAGGCAGCCAGACACACCAGGCTGTGGACGGGCAGGACGAGACGCCGCCGCCGCTGCGGCAGAGGGAGCCTGGAGAAGAGGACAACGTCAGGACCCTTCCATTTTTAGCGAATTTTGCATTTGGACAAGGCTCCTCTGTCGGATGTACAAAGACGTACATTAAGAAAATAAGAACCGTAAGGCAGGTTTTAGGCAAATGTTTCATTAAAGTGACAGTTCAGTATTAAACTGTAATTTTATTTTGTTCGTCTAATGTAATACCGTCATGTCAAAATGCATGATGATGACCGGCGTCATTCCACCCACGTCGGCATTTACAGTGTTTTATAAAAAAAAAAAAAAAAAAAAAAATGAAAGGAAAAGTCGATTTTGTCTTTGTTTTGGCCGTGGGTATCTAAGCTACTCACGGCCTTTTAAGACGTCGCGCTACGTGTGCCGTCTGCAGTCACATGACTCCACCCCCATCCAGTCTGTTCCAGGAAGTGAAAGAGACGGTGAGGCTGAGGAAACGGAGGAAATTTTAAATGCTGAAACGGTGGCGGTAGAGCTGGTCGAGGAGGAGGAGCAGCTTGTTGCCTCCATCCCGAAAAAAGAAGTGATGTAATTATTATTTTATACTTCTAAACCTGTTCCATTGTGCAATAACTCTGAAATGGGCAGCATTATGTTTCCCAGACACATGGTGTCCTTTTACAGCATAATCAAATAACCATGTTGCCTTCAGTTATAAAAATGTTTTTTTGTTTGTTTTTTTTAATCAAAAATGACTTAAAAATATTGACTGTAATTTAACACCTTGAAATTGGGCCTCTGTCTCTTTAAGAAGCTCCTGCTCTTTCTGAAACTCCGCCTTCAGAAAGTCGTTATGACATGGCTCCTCTGTTAACCCTTTCAAAAGTTTTACCAGCGTTTCACAGAGAAGTAGATCCTATGATGAGCTCAGGTAGACGCTCAGCTCCACCAGGTGTTTGCTAATTGCTGCTGGCTAGCCTGGAGGAGCTGAGAGGGGGAGACACAGAAGACGGGTGGAAACAGCAGCTGCAAGGAGGATCTGTGTCCTGAATGCTGAGCTCTGAATGGTTGAATAACTGAATGGTTGCCATGGAGACTAAAGGGTTTCTCAAACATTCATGAAAGAATCAAAGGAGGAATACAGGTATGTTTTTGATGAGGGAATAATATTATACCATGATGTAAAGCTAACGAAATTGGTTAATGTAGTACTGCCCCTTTAACAACAAAACACACATTTCTTCATGTATTTGCAGACACTGTCGCTTGAAAGTTATTTAAAGAAATAAGTAAAATGGAAAAACTTAATTGCGAAAAACCGGTCGTGGGGAATATAAATATCCATTAAGTATTTATGGTGACATTCTGTATTTGGGGGGGGGGATTAGTGTTATTCATTTATCGCTAGAGAGATGAATTGTTCAATCTATCATGATATTGATTTTAGAACACATTGTCCAGCCCTGATCATCGTCGATAAAGACTTAAAGACATCCACTTGTATTTAATTCATGTCATCTTTATGACATTTTACAAACGAGGGACCGGTTTCCTGAATTAATACACAGACATTGAATCACTACACTTTATAAATAGTGGCTGGAAGAACGCATTATTTTCTACATTCGTCTCTGTTCCCCCTGCCTGCCTGCCTGCCTGCCACAGGATAATCTCCTGTTCAGTGTGTGGGACAGCGAACGCAGCAGGAGCTCGAGAAGGAGCCGCTCCTCTCTCCTCCACCAGTGACGCTCCCCTCCCCTCACGGCGAGGAAAGCTACTGCCTAATGAGGGAGCTCATTAACACATATGGCTGCCATGGTTTAATTAGGCTACATACACACACCAGCATAGATGCACATAAGCATAGGATTAATAAAGGACAAAAATAAAGATGACATTGATGAATGAATGTCTGTATTTCAATGCTCTTATGCAACCCGTGCTCTGGGCATGCTCAGGTTGACGTTGGACAACCGGAGACGCAGGGAGTCGCTGGCCGCATGCGAGGACGCGTTCACGTCAACATGTTCTAATGGCTGCGTACATCATCCAACCCGATTTACCGTCATGTAGGAGCCAAATCGGATCCAGTACATCTTGGCTTTAAATGAAAAAACAGTGGGATGCTGGCCTGTACCATTTAAGATGAGGTAATCAATCCTTGTGGCAGATGGTTATTCAACAATTACAAATTCTACCTCCCCTGAGCTCTAGACTTGGAAACCTGGAGCCTTATTTTGAACTAGCTTCTCAACTATCTTCCTGGTTCAGACCAATCAATATTTACCTGGAAAAGCTATGTTTCTCCATGAGGATTCACCACTTGTCCTACTCACTACGGCAACCTATCGTCACCCATTTGGCTGTCCGTCCTCACCCGCAAACACCTCCTCATGACATCTGATTCAGCCACCCAGGAGACGCACAACTTTACCCAAGAGCCCATGACGTTCCTGCATCTTTCATGTGACACTTTTGGCACGAAGCTGAAAAGGCAAAACTCCACTCTGAGCTTCATCATTTCTTCATAAATCCCCAGCCATGTATCTAATCCACCACGAAAGCGAGATCTCAAAAGATTGTTGTGATGATTGTCTAAAGCCACGAAGTCACATAACCCCAACATCAGTAAGGCTTTGTCACCGGCTTTGATGGTGGTAGGTGTCCCATAATCGGAGGGTTGCCTGTTCAAATCCCTGTTCGCTTTGTATCTGTCATTGTGTCCTGAGGCAAGTCACTTCGCCTTTTGGCTGCACACTTTACTCGACCTTCTGACCACTATGTTTGATGGTGGGCAGAAGGTCCGATGGCACTGGTGTACGACAGTCTCACCTCTGTCAGACTGCCCCAGAGCAGTTGTGGCTCCCGTCCAGTAGCTTTCCACCATCAGCGTGTGAATGCGTCCTTGAACATTGTGTGGCGCTTTGAGGTCCTCTGGACTCGATAGAGTGCTGTGAAAGCACAGGCCATTTACCATTTGGAGGGCTTTGATGATTGCGTTGGGTGGCTGACAGATGAAAAAGTGGCGGCCTGACGACACTGACTTGCATATTATGTTTATACCTTTCGCATAAGCTACGAACACATCATCCAATGGCCGATTTCCCCCCGTCTAATTCTGGTCTCTTGCTGCAGAGTGTTTCCTATCTGAGGCACAGATCACCACTCATCCAAGTCATCATTACCACTATTCAGTTTTCTCAGTAAACCTTTTCTTAGACCTGTCTGATCCACTCGTGTGCAGCTCGCAGCAACAAACCGTCAAAGATCATGGATAAAAAAAAAAAACATATTGAAACTGAGATGGAGACTATGATTTGATGCTTTGTGCCCTCCTATAAGATATTAAATTATTTTAATGTAACTTTATTTTTTAAAAATAAAGGGTCAGGGAGTTTGTTCCATTTGTGACAGAAACTCGTATTTTCACACTGCTGTTAATATTTAATGGCCATTTGTCACGGAGGTTTTTTTAATGTAATGCATCCAACCACTGGAAAGTATGAAGCCATTGAACAGGAACAACAAACAGCGACGTAATATTGCTGCACCTTGTTGCTAAATCATATAATGCCATTTTTGCCTAAATTTGGGAACTTTCTTCTGAATGAACTTTGCTTAATATACTCAAGGCTGTGCATGAAAACAGATCCTGCTGTCAGTCCAGTGAATATGTTCTCAGCAGAGCAATCCATCATTGAGGGGCCGCCTGGGGGACCTGTCTCTGTCCCCTTGTTCTCGCTCCATTGAGAGCCAGTGAAGGCGAGCTGACATAAAGGAGAGTTGAGAACTACACACCAGGAAGGCACAGTCTGTCTCACAGCTCTCCACCGACACTTTTACGCACCAACACCCCCCACATGCACTCTCCTTCTGTCTTTCTCTACCTCCCCGTTCAGTTACTCAGGTGCCAGGAATCCCAAACACACCTGGAGAGCAGGCCGCGTCGTCCGAGCCCGCCCACTCGGAGCGGTTGGGACAAGTGCTGTCAGGGACTCCCGGAGATCTCTGCATTCCTCTCTTACACTGCGGTACTCCGTCGATCCAAGGGCGACCGACCGAAAGCGTCACGTCATAAAGACGTCATCACCACAGTCCTTAACAATCCCGCGTCTCACCGCAGAGGAAGCGTCTGATGGAAGAGGCTTATGAAAGGCATCCATAGTTTTGCCAGTGCACTACCATTCGCTTCATTGGTTGCATGTGATTGTAGCTACCAAGAGGATGTGCCATACCTGCTCTGATAGGGTTTCGTTCAACTATTTATTCCTAGGATGAACAAATAGGAAGAACTGAATGCTCATCTAAAAGTTTGATGAGACATCTTTTAATCTCGCTCCACCAGGAAATGTCATGTTGTTAAGGTTAGCATTTGTTACTAAAGAATTTAAGAAATGTATGCAACGTAACGTAGCCACCCCCGCCAAAAAAAAACATCACAAAAAAATAATTTCTACAACATGAAATTGTTATTTTGTAGAATTAAGAATGACTTGTTTGCTAGCTACGTGTCTGTGTGCCATTTTGATTAGTTTTTTTTTTTTTTTTTTTTTTTTTTTTTTTGCCAAAACCTTGTTTTACAAACAAAGTGGAAGACCATAGAACATTACCATGACTGGTATTGATCAGTCAACCCATGACTGGTATTGATCCTCATCCAGTCATGGAGTATATTTCAATTTAATCTCAACCAATATAATCCAAACTAGGATTTTATAACAAATGTGTTTGTTTTTTTTAAACAAGCTAAAATGAATTTCAGATTATTCGATGCATGTGAAGGCAACATTATCCAAATTTAAATCCAATATTCAGTTTCCAGACAGATTAGACATTTTCAAGAGGGTCAAAATTAGTGAAAGAGATTTTCTTACTTTTCCAGTACGGCCATGACCAGCGGAGGAAGCACCATGATGGGCATGGGCATGACCACTCTGGTCAGGGCGGTCTCTAAAAGCGCCTGTCACAAAAAAAAAAAGCAAACTCTTAAAATGTGTACAACAACAACAACAACACAGTGACATTTTAGGTTTTACTCAACAACAGATGAGAAAATGTGTGAAGGAAAGTATAAAAGTCGACAGCTGTTATAGAAACGGGGCAGCAAGGCGCCGCCAATGAAACTTTTAATCGATGAAGCACGATTAAAGCAGAAGTTTAGGGAGCTGGACTTTGTAAATGTTCAGGTGTGTGTGTGTGTGTGTGCGTGTGTGTGTGTGTGATCACAATGTCAGAGTGAAAACATATCAGCTATAATTCAACAGAAACATCACTGGGCCGGTTGGGAACCAGTTCAGGGCCTCGATTTTATCTAAAAGCATTGAAAAACACATTTCTGGTTGTCCAGTTTGTCCAGTGAATTCATACTTGCAACTTTGGGTTAAATATTAGACACAATTTAACTGCTGAAACAAAACAATTACTCCACATCCGTGCTGCTAAAACTGGTTTGACATCAATATTTATTAGTGAACCAGCTGGTTCACCTGTAGTATATAAAAAAAGACAAAATAATAATAATAAAAGAGATAAATATTGACATTCGTTTAGCATTTTTAGCCTTTTTGGTTACATCGTTTTCAAATTGTAATCTTAAATGTCAAACGTCAGAACCAGAAAAGGGCATTTATTTATTTTTTTCATAACTGCATGTAGAGTCATCAAAACAAATAATAACAGAAATAAACACAGTAAGACCTCTGGGACTTACACGCCTCGCGGCTATCTTAGACGTTCCCACCACCTTCCCGCTGTCGTCGAGCACAACGATGCCGTCAGACAGCTCAGTGTGCCTCATCAGCACCACGTTGCAGATGTTTGCACTCGCTGTGAGGAGAAGAGGCATAAGGAGAAGAAAGTCACTGTCGTTTAAAAGAGGGAAATCATCAACATTTTAGTAGGCCACTTCCAACAACCATGCAGGCTCACAGAGTGGCTCAATCATTCAAATTCCTGTCAGGTTGTTGTTGTTTTTTTTGTTATTTATTTTTTTTGTTATGTTTCTTTAAATTCCTGAGGACAAATGCAAAAGTCTGTCTTTGATGAGGTTGAACAAAATGTCTATCCTGGTTCATGTCATTTTTATTTTGAAATCCTGAATTTATTGTCGCTTTCTGCAACTTCGGCTGTGACAAAAAGTCTCTCTGTGAGAGACCGGCAAAACACAGAATTATTTTTGTGTGACGTTTGACACAAAATAAGAGTTAAAAGAGCGACAGCGGGGTTTCCGCAGGTTTCATAACTCAAACTCAAGACTGTTTCGCGACTTTGAATGAAATTTAACCGCAACAGAAACATACAAAAGAATATCTTGAAGGGAATCTCCGACTGAATTCATTCGATTGACCCAATCAGAAAAACTGAAACATAGCACCTCTGGCTTTATTCCCGTTCACTATTATAAGTCCATCATGTTTGTGAAGAAACTACAGTCACAGAATTAAGAGCTTGTTGGAAATGTAATCAACTACCAGTGAATGTGTGAAATATTTGAGCCACGTTTTGTTATGTTCACTATCTTCTACTCTTAAAGTCAAAGGAAACTGGAAAGTTTTAGATGCCGAACTTGAGATGTTCAACTTAAATGTTAATAAGATAAACTTACATTAATAAGTTGTGGTGACTTTTTTTATTAATTTTGTCGTATCTCCAATAATTGAGTAAAAGCACTGCGTTTCTCGTCAAATCCGCTTGACGGTTTTTGTTTTTTTTTTTATTCCCGAGTTAAAACCAAACGTTTTCCAGTCGACCTCACTTGCACGAGCCTTCGTTTTCGAGTTTAACTATCTTCACATGTTTAATAGGCCAAAGACATACATAATTGTCAGATAACGCGCATAAAAGGCAGAACTGAACCTGGCTGGGACTCTGAAACAAACAAAAGAGCCAAATCAAAACCACGGCGAGCCGACAAACAGCGGCCTTATTTATTCACGCTCGCCAAAATGAACGCAAATGTATGTTAATGTAGATAGACCTTTCTTCTTGACTCTAATAGGAATGAGAAAAACTCATTTTAGAGAGTTTAGTGCGCTTGCCCCGAGCATTTTTAATTTAAGACAACAAGCGTCCGGAGTTATCTGTGCTGCGCCCCGGAGGGACGGCAGGTTGCCTTGTGAGGGGAATTTAATTAACTGAGACCATTTAATCCAGGGTAATATATATATATATATATATATATATATATATATATATATATATATATATATATATACATACATATACAGGACAGATATAATGATTTTGGCAAGGAATGACAAAAAGAAAGAAAACCAGAAAGATCAAATTCTTAAAAAAAAAAAAAAAAGATTTGTAATTACCTTCATAAAGGCAATAAAATAATTGGGGGAAATTGTGCTGATAATTACGAATGATGGATGGACGGCTTGTAATTATTTTAAATAATTACATTTATGTGCATTCTAAATATATCTGGCTGCTACTGCGAAATGCAACCAATTATGACCTAAACAACACAAATACTTCCTAAAGAAAACTAATTCTTTGCCAGATCAGTTTTTTTCGTTTGTTTGTTTTGTTGGGTTTTTTTTTTTTTTTTTTTTTAAGCTAGCACGAATTTAGCTCCAGGTATAGTCCAATTTATTTGAATGACAGGCAATTCCTTGATGAGCTTATTACAGGATAAATCTGGCCTTAAGTAACCAAACACAATCAAATGGGTGAAAATTCAAACAGCACTTTGGTTTCCCGGGCTCCAATTAGTCCGTTTAATTACCTTTTTATACGGGCCTGCAAACACAACAACTGCAACAACAATGCCCAGACCGAAATCAGGTAAATGGGGCCTTGACATAGACGCCACTTTAGGGGTAATTATCCAATTTGTTTGCAGCAGTGGCGTTCCAGCGAGCAGCCAATTACCAGGCAAAGGCTGCACTGCAGAAACCTGTTGATTTAATTAGAAGAGCCGCCACGGCATGGAGGGGCGGGGGGGGGGGGGGGGCGGCAGGCAAACAATTTAATTACGCGCCAGCAGCCCCGGGGCATCGTGGGACACGGGTCTATACCCCTGGGTGTGATTGTGACGCGGGGAGGTGGCACGAAAATCAGCTTTGTGGCTCGGCGCGCATCTGACAAAAAAGCGAGCTTCTCAGCACGTCTCTAACCCCACGGAGACGAAAACGGACAAATAAAAAACGCGCACACACGCACACACACACACACACACACACAAAAACATAAATAAAAAAAAATAAAAAAATTACTCCTTTTTGGGCTTTCACATAGAGAAGTGATGCGATCTGAGAGAAGAAACAGAACTCCACGAGCTGCGACGGTAAGACAGAGCGTGGCTTTTAGAGGAAAGGAAAAAAAAACAACAAAAAAAAAAACAGCCTGCATGTTGTTTAATTAACGCTGCAGTGGTCGCTGTTGGTAATTACGGACTCGAACCTTAAGCAAATGAGACTTGAATAAAGCGTGACTCTTTCTGGACTCACCCACTGCAGGGAAAGGGACGAACCGCTGCACCAAGAGCTTGGCGGTTGGGCTTAATCGGTCGGCTTTCTGGATTAACACATTCAGGCCGACCTGGAGGTAAAAACGCATTGAAAATCATACGGTTAAGTGTGCCAACAAGCAAAAGAAAAACCACACTTGGGAACTTTAAAATAAATATGTCAAACACCCAAAGGGTCCTAATGAAAACCTGCGTGTTCAGCTAATAACACACCGGCGCAAGAATTAAATAAAAAAAAATAATTTCAAAAAAAAAAACTTCAGCCTCCAGCTTTCACCAGCCCAGCGTGGGGTTGTCAGAAAAACGGACGTGTAATTGGAGGGCTCTTGGCCCCCTTCCGGCGTGTCGTTCCTCCCTTCAGACTCCCTGGGATCTTTCTTTTTTTTTTTCCCCCCGTGGTTGTCAGGCCTGAGGCCATCAGCCGGAATACGCCCAGCAGGACCAGTAATTGGCTCAGTTTGACGTCTTTGTCCCCCGATCGAGGCCGTCTCATCCAGGCGCACAGGAAGACATTATACTTCCACGCGATTAAAGCGGTGACATGGAGGCAAGACGAATGAAAACGGTATTGCGTTGATATTTAAGTTTCTTTAAATGCAGCTTTTCGGTCTAAATCAAACAAGTCAGCAAGATTAATGTGTCGCAGAGAAGGAAGCATGGAAATAATGTCTCAGGAAAATCTTCCTTCGAGCAAGTGGATATTAAGGATTCACTAGTAAAAAAAAACAAAACATAAAAAATCTTGGTTTTTCCACATAATATCTGGTCTCTAGTTAAATCTAAGTAGAGATGGAGCAAGACACTGTCAAATAACTGGGATGGTCTGATTTTCACCCTGATTGGACCTAATCAGCGACTGGTTGTTTAGAAACTTTAAAAGAAATCCAATCGTTTTTCAGTCAGTGAATGCACCACGCTAAGCTTTCCCAGATTAGACGGGCAGAGAAACTCTCCAGCAAAACTAAAACATAGAATTTTATGAATCTGAGTGAATGTTGCTAGCTAGGGTTCGGGTTGCCACACACTCGTGTACACTAGGTGGCAGTATGCATCGTGAAGTTGTTTGCGAGCCACCATAACAAACAACAAGAAGAAATTCTCCAGAGTGGAAAAAAAAAAATATTCAAAGTTAGCTTTAACTTCATTTCCTAAGACATGCAGCGTCATGTGTTGCCCATTTCTAACCTCATTCTATGCAGGTTTGGGAGATGTTAGCAGCATGTTGGCGCTCTCGCACTAAAGGCGATGCTAACAGCGCTAACAGCTAACATAAGACGCTAAAGCCAGATTAGAACGTCAACTAAAGAATTAAGAGTAAAAAACGTTTCAAAACTATTTACATCCGCCTCTGCTCCAAATAGAAAAAAAATTATAATTTTTTTAGGGAAGGGAAAGAAAAAGTTCTTTGAACACTGTTAGCTGCCCTTATGAACCGGGTCAAATCATTTCCACAAAGTAAAACCGAAGCAGGTTGGAGCTAAACAATTTGTGGTTTTTACGCAATTCAAAGTGAATTAAATAACAAAAACTCAAAAAAAATATACAATTTTTTTTTAAGTGAATTTACTACTAAATACGGCTGCTGTTTCTTAGGACAAAACTTAAAATCTACAGGACCAATTGACAGAACTACCCCAATTATATTGATGTGATGTAATAAAGTTACATTTTATTAAATAATAATAAACGTTTGATACGACATCCTTATGATTGCTGAACCTTTTTAGAAGATTATTAACTTCATTATTGAAAACAGTGTTTTGAATAACCACTTCAACTACTGTTACTACGACTAATAAAAACAACAAGAACAGCCATAAAGCCAAACACCTTGAACAAGTTGAAATGAATTCATATTTCATTGCATTAGCCTGATCTCACACTCAACACTTTAGTTTTGGTAAACGGAGAGAAAAAAAAACATTTGTTAGGAAATAATCAATTTGGAGAAAGTCACCAGCTCCATAATTGATGGCGATGATGTGGAAATACTTTGTACAAACCGTTTAAAAAAATAATAATAATAAAAAAAAAACAAAATAGGACCTTGTCTTTGATATTATTTCACAAGATACAGCGGTGCTAATAAAGGTTCCACCAGTGATAATATTTTTTTAAAAAGATTAAATGCATTTAAAAATAAATGCTGGATCTTTTTTTTTTTTTTTTTATTCAACTATTCAGAATAAAGCGTGCAAATAAATGCGTCTGTGACTACTGTAAATATGGACGCGCTATTATTGATCAACAACAACAGAAGTAAAACGTGAACTCACAGCGATGGAGACCGCGCTGGTCACCGCCCCCACATAACCCTGGAAGGATTTGGAAAATGGAGCGGGCTAACGAAAGAGCAGAAGACAAATTAGAATAATAACAGCAAAATAATAATTATATATATATATATAAAAAGCAAGGTTCAGTTCTCATTTCAGGTGAAGTACCTTCGTTGCGTTACGGTTGCTGTAGTTCACACAGGCGTTATGACTCTGGTTTAACCACTGAGGGAAAAAAATGCAAGAAGGAGAGCCTGATGGTAGATGTAATGCTGACTTCTCAGGGTTCAACACATCTTCTGACTTCTGGCACATTTATCTTTTCCTAGTTAGAGTGAAATGGATCGGGAACCCAAGGTTGATATACATGTGAATATAAAGTGTTAAAATGATGCTCATTTTGAGAAAAGTACCTGCCAGAAGATGGTTGACGCCATTGTTTGATTAGGGAGGAGGAGGCCAACAACCTGCAAAAAACATTTCATTTGTTAAATTAAAAAATACCCAAGCACAATTTCTTTATTTAAGCAAAAAAAAAAAAAAAGATTATTTAAATTTGTTTATTTAAAGAAAAAAAAAGGTTCATTTTTGATGACTAATAAACATGTAAACCAAAACTTACCACTGGAGTGCCAAATGGAATAAAACCTATGGAAGACAGTCAGTATTATGGCTCTAAACACTGCATTTATCAAACTTACTGAAACTACTTTCTTCTCGCCAATTAGTAAAAAAAAAAAAATAAGAAAAAATTTAAAGTCTTATTGATTAGAAATGGCAGGCACATTTTCCAGAATTTCAGGGGCCATTGGCAACATCCGGTTGTTGATCATGTGACTTGTGTGATGTAAAAATCTAAACAAAAAACAAAAAAAAAAAAACTGTTTCGTTGAAGTTTAGCAAAGTAAACCAATTTTGATACGACTGAAACAACCACGTCATCCGAGCATTAAAACCTTTTAATGAAAAACGAGAGTCCTTTCGAAAGTGACGTGTTTCCATTAAGCACATTTATTTTCAAAACATCAAATCGCACAATTATACTGCCAATGGAAACGCAGAGCAAATGATGGGAACTATAAAAATGGAGTCAGAGTTTCTGCTAACTGTGTTGTTTTCCTGCACAGCGTTGGCACAGGCCTGTTTTACAGCTGACTGCTTTATCTTCTTCAACCGCCCAGCTCGTCAACTCTCACTTACACCCACCTCCCGACTTATATCAGGCTTATTTTCACAACCAAAACACTCCTTTTTGCTTCTGGAGAAAACCCAGAGACACTCTCCGCCACCGCAGGAGAGAGGTTTTAATCAGCCCCCAGCTGAGTGTGACCTTTCCGAGGCCCGAGACAACCCGAAGAGCCCCGTCGAGCCCTGACAGGTCCCAGGGTGAACGCCGCCGCCGTGTTGGACCACATAACAAGCCCCCAGATCCCACGTCCCCCAGGACTTCCACGCCGAGGCGTTCTACCTGACATCCGAAAGGGCATGGGGATCTTCTCCCCCGTGTCGGGGTGGATGATGGCCTGTAATGAAAGCACAATCAGACGATAATGAGGACAAAATGATTCAGACCACTGTAATTCACAAGAATTACTTCTCAGAAGAGGGAATATCGCCTTCGTTACAGTGGAACCAGTGCCTCCCGTGTGCTGCAGAGACGGAGGAGAGCACATCGCCCTACTTGTCGTTACGCACTAACCTGGGATGAATTTAGGAAAAAAGTTCAAACCAAATCATCTCTTGCGTCTGTAACATGGGTACAGACGCAAGTTTATGACTTTTACTTGAGCCGGTTCAAGAGTTAGGGTGCGTTCACACCCGATAGTTCAGTAGACTCGGTGGGATTGGGGAACAAAGTCGAAACATTTTGCTATATTTTCAGCTGCTGTCTTTCGCTTTCACACTGCACTGAGTCAAACCGTTTGAAAAAGCTCCTCACCTCCTCGCCTGTGGTGGCGCTGCACCAATAACTGTTCAAGAAACCGACACAAAAACCTCCGAACAAGACACTGAGCGCAACTTCCTTCTTTCACAAAATGTATACAAAAAAGGACTAGCATAAGATTTTAGCTGTAGTGGGATTTTGTGGTTGTATTTACCCATAATGCCCTTTGTGTACTTTAGATCATTTCCTGCTTTTGCAGCGGACTCTCGTTCATCCAAACACCAACAGAGTTCACTTCCACTGAACTGAGGTTTTTGGGCGGACCAGTTAGCTGTCTTGGTCCACATCAGAGTTCGATCACGCGTTCACACCTCCCCCAACGAACCAGACTAGAAATAATCAAAATAGAGTTCAATTAAAGCCAAAATCAACTAAACAGGGCTTGCGTGGCTTTGGTGTCACTTTTCTGTATGCTTCTGAATAACAATATCAGCAGATGGGAACTTCAACCAAAACCTCCAGAATTTTTATTTGCCATCTTTCCAAACCTGCTCGTTCTGCCCTGACCACACGGCACATCGATCTGAACAAAATGTTCCCGTTAATGATTAACCAATTGGAAACTTTGTGGCAGATTTCCTCTCGCCGGTTTTGAAAAGCCTCCTTTTCACCTCCCCTGTGATTTGGGGTCGTAGGTCGGGTGTTATTTGAACTTCAAAGCTAAGCGTTTAGACACGTCATTCTCGCTCAGTGGAAAAAAAGATGGAGATTTTAGATTCAAACGGGCACATTGCCCCTCAGGCCCAGTCGGGTGTGAAATCACGAGGTCTTGAGGACCAGTCAGTTTTCTGGCTGATTCTTCTAGAGCCTAATTTGATGGGATCATGTAACAAATAAAGCTTTTTTCCAATGTTGTTCCTCTGATATCTGTGCAGCACCTCAGACTGCCTTGTGTACAACAGGTTCTTTATAATCGGCCGTGTCTTATGGCAGTAAGGCGGCGGCGAGCCAAAAGGCTGTTAAAATAAATAAATAAATAAATCAACACTTACCTGCTTTATTTTCTGGGCTTCCCATAGCTGTTGAAATTAGAGATGAAAATTAAAACTGTCCTTTCAAAAGCTGGTTTATGGCCGTCTCTAAGCCAATAGTTACAGTTCATCGTTCACCGAAAGTAAAACTTGACTTTGTCTTTCCACAAATTTTCACACATCATGTTTTCATTCACAGCCACATAGAAATATTTGATGAAGAGAAAAGATGAGCATCTACCTCGGCGTCTGTGACTCCTGGAGGCAGAGTTCCTTGTTTGAAGCTATCGAGCAGCTTGATGCACTCCTGCAGCCGCTTCTGGTGTGACAGGAGGGAGATCAAATGGAAACCTACACTTCACTCAACAAGTCTAAAAAAAATCTTTGAGCAAATTTTAAGAAGACAAATATTTTCTACTGAATGGGAATGAGCTTTTGTGTGTGTGCGTGTGCGTGCGTGCGTGTGTGTGTGTGTGCGTGTGCGTGTGTGTGTGGTGTTACAATCTAATGATATGGAAGTTGCTACTATTGACCTTGGTATATATTAGCATACAGCTCATTCATACACCTTCAGCTTTCCAACATTTTTGGCACTTTGAAAGCAAAAATGCCTGGGCTTTGACTGGAATATTGCGAGACCCTAAATGCAAATAGAAATGAGTATTGATTACAGATTATTTTGACAACCCGAGTGCAGATATAGCTGTCAGTAGTGGCGAGTTCACGTTCATGTGAATCACAGCCGTCACTCATCACAGCAGCCGGGCTGAGCCTGCTTCATGCAGGGCTCACACTTATTTTGGGGAGCTGGGGGGGCGAACAAAACTGTACTTTAGGAGAATTTTTACTAGTTTTACTTTTACTTGAGCAAAACCATGCTGAAGTAGTGCTACTCTGACCTGCTGCGGGTTTTCATGGGCGGCAAAAGATAAAAGATAAAAGAATGAAACAGCGACAAAAAAAAAAAAAAGGACAGTGCAATTATTTCACTGTGGAAGTCAAAAGAGCAACACCTCCATTTTTAATGTATTATTCATGTGAAACTGTGATTGTGAAAAATGATATATGTCTGAAGGACAACTAGCTATGATTTCTGGGCCGGACCATGTAGAGACCAGTGAAACCAGCGAAGACTTATCATATAGGTTCATAAAAAAACAAAAAAAAAAAAAACAAAACTGGAACATGCAGACTTTTTATCACTCAGAACGCAGAGTTGGTATTTTACATTTATTCATCGCTGAGTGAAATATCTCAAGCCTTTAGTTTTATAATAAAAACCCAAAATTAAGTGTCTTTAAAAAATTTATATTGTGGAAAGGGTTGGAATATTGGAAACAAAGATTGGTTACTCAGAGATTGATTTTTGCAAATCGAATCGTCATGGCCGATACTAAGCCTCGGGTATCGGAAGTGAAAAAAGTGGATCGGCCCACATCAGGCTTCAGTTTAGCACCAGAACCAGACGTTTGGACCTTCACGTGTGTGGACGGCCTCTCATAAAGTTCATTTTTACAGGTTCACAATTTGTAATCAATTTCCCCCTGAAAACATGGAGCGATATGAAGCCGAGTACCTCTGACACGAAGAGCGTCCTGGGGTCGATCACATCCAGGAAGTGACGGAATCTCCCACGAAACGTCTCCAAAAAAAAAAAAATAATAAATTGTTTTTATAGCATTTTTTTTTCATCGTTTCCTAAAAGATGCTGTACGTGGATTACACAGAACCTATTCTTTCACAAGTTAGCGAGAAAAGGGAACAAAAAACCTCGAACTTTCCAATGACTTTGGTACCGGGATTCCGGACCGTTTCTCTCGGCGGAACAGCCAGAGGTGTCCCAGCTGTCCCTTCCCTCCGGTAAACAGCGACATCACGGCTCGCCAGCTGTTTGTAAGGCTTTCAGGTGGAGCCTCCTCCTCATTACAGCCTCCGGCAAACTGTTCCCCATCTCTCCGTATTTTAGAGGCCCGAATCCGCATCGCGCCGAACTCAATTAAGCTCCTTAATGACGGTGCCAGGAATACATTTCAATCATTAATTCATAGGCGAGCAGAAGGAATTACTCCTCCTCCCCCCCCCCCTACCACCACCTCATATCCCTCCGCCTCCTTCACTTGGGTTTAATTACACTAACTGTTAATTTGGACAGAAATCTGCTATTTGACTCATCGCTACGTCTCGTCACTTAATGAACATATGGATGGTTGTCAGAAACATGGCACGAGGAGGAGGGGCGGCTGTTTCAAATCTGTTCAATTAGATTATTCACCGATTATTTAAATGGTTCAGTTTGAGCTAAGAGTTAGTTAAATATATATATATGTTTTTTTTTTTTTTTTTTTTTGCTTTATCCCAAAGGTGTTGCGCTGCCATGTTTGTCTCCCACCTCTCACCTAATACCTCCTGCGCCTCAAAGTGCCGAAGCTAATGCTAATTTGCGCACATTAGCTTAAACAGTCAAACATGTTGGTCATTTTTTTTGTATCTATTTATATTAACACGCCGTTCGCTGACATTTTTTTTATTTTTTACTTTTCGACGTTAAATCTTTTAGAAGTCGGTGCAAAACTTGTGTAACATATTAAATAATCTGCCGCGAGAAGAAAAAAACGTGGCAGAGCTAAAACTTGGAACACAACCAGCTGCCTGCCGCTTCTGAAATACATAATAATAATAATAATAATAATAATAATAATAATAATAATAATAATAATAATAATAATAATAAT
>VMRN01000046.1:347490-392819 GCA_010277015.1 Poeciliopsis turrubarensis | reverse complement strand
ATAATAATAATAATAATAATAATAATAATAATAATAATAATAATAATGTTTTAAATATCAATTTGATTGAATATGACGATATAACAGTTAATTTATTTTTTATTTTTTGGAAACAATTCAGCCATTTAATTATTTTTATTTATTTTTTATTATTATTTTTTTGCGAAAAAAGCAGTCCATCCGGTTTGTCCTATAAGACATCAAACAAGACCCTGAGGAACGCCTCGAGATGACGTCACGTCTTCTCGCGCTCTATTCAAGCCCATTTTCTTCTTCTTTGATCATATTCACGTTACTTTTTGTTTTTTTGTTGTTGTTTTTTTTAAAGAGAGATGTTTGTCTTTGAACGCGTTCCGGCTCCTCGTGTCTGTTTTGGACCGGGTTTCCTTCAGCCTCGCCAACTTCTGCCGATCCTAAGCAGGATCGGCAGAACTTGTTCCGCGCAGGAAAACGCTCCAAATGTTCATTATGGCTTTTTTTTTTTTTTTTTTTTTTTAAAGCAGCTTCTCTTAAAAAATAATCACACAAGCGTCTGCGCCCGAACCGAGCTGAGACCAATTAATGCGCGCGACCACTGCGAGCCCTGAAGTCAGCATGAAAGTTCGTGCTGCGTTCAGGGTCACGGCTGAAACAAATGTACCTGGTTGAAACGAGACTTCCCGGGCTGAAACGGTGCCGGACAACACAACTCTCCTCCTTATTGCTCAAGTTGAGAAACTTTTTTCTCCCCCCTTCCTTTGGTCCCTCCCCGAGCACTTTCACCGTCTTGCGACGCACTGCAAAAACACTCAGCCGTCTTCCCACTTTGCATTGTGGGCAATGGAGTCATGCTTTCTACATGCGACTACATTTCCCAGGAAGCTGTGCTTTGTTTCATAGTTCTCATAATTTAAATAGAATCTAAAATTGGGCTTGAAACAATCGATCATTTTAATCGTGATGAATCGATTTTTTGGGGGAAAAAACAAAAAGTCTACTAATTTAGTAATGATTAATCGTTAACTACAGTATACAGATTCAAAAGAGAGATGTTTTCTGAAAATAAAACAGATTGAAAGCAGTAATTAAGCCAAAACTCTACAAAATGACTTAAGATAAAAAAAACAAAAACAAAAAAAAACCTTCCTCAAGTAGCACAATTTTATCTTCACCCAGAACAAAGGAATTAATGTTATTGTATTTTAGGCAGTAAAATGTTTTTTTGTTTTTTGTTTTTGGAATGAAGTTGAACTGCTTATCTGAATCTTTTAGTGTTTTTCTAATATTGTAGAAAATGTCTTCAACGGTTAAATGAAAAATTTGTATCATGTGGCAATTTTTATTTTTACCCAATTAAGCGATTAATCGACAGAATAATTGATTTGTGAAATAACAATTAGCTGCAGCGCTAACGTAAAAGTGTACAAGCATTACTATCCAATACCTATATATATATTTCACACACAGCCACACACAAAAGAAGAACTGTTCCGTACATATCCAGTAAATTTAAAATATTTTCTGGATTTTCAGATTTTTATTTTTAAAATTGTCCTCTTTTTTTTCTTTTTTTTTTCTGTAGGCACTTTGTCGATATACATTTGTTCATATTGTTTTTTTTGTACTAACTTGGGTATGTTTCATCAAACAAATGACAAACAACAGAGGACTATTTTATACTATTCTGTTTATAAATGACTGCAAAAGTCCAACCCATCTAACAACAAAAGATTAAAAAATGCCAGTTTTCTCTTTCACGTCTCTGTCGCTTTCATTTAAAAACAAGACAACTTTTAATGAACTGGAATGACAGGCTGGACTCATGTCTGGTTTTAAAGAGGAAATGTAGCCCTCTAGTGGAGATTTGGCCTTTTTTGAGCTCGTGAAAATATAATGGCATCTGTGTTGAATGTGGCCTTTAAATGTGACATGTTCAAAGAAAAAAATCCTTCTTGGGTTGATTGTAACTGTAACCTGGACTCATAAATGTGCACAGCCTTTAATTCTTTTTGAATGCATCTTTTGATTCAAAACCTATGGAGCCCTCCAGGGGTCATGGCGATAGTTTTTTTTTTTTTTTTTTTTTTTTTTCCTTTTACATTCCTTCACAAAACCTTCGCGTTCCCACACATTACTGTACTGATCGGTTATGCGGCATGACTGAATGCTGTAAGCCCATCTTACAACAGGGCCACCGTAAGAAAGACTTACAGTATTTCAATTACGCCGCATAACTGGTCAGTGGATTATTGCGAGGGAACGCAAAAGTTTTGCGAGGGAACGCAGAAGAAAAAAAAAACATAACATGTCGCCTGGAGGGCTCCGTAGGGATTGTCTCTCATCTGTATCTCGTACGTTTCCCGTCCGATTTAGTTGTAAACTTTTGCCAGGCACATTTCCTGCAAAAGCTTTTTAATATCAAACAACAAAAGAAACTGAAAATGATCTTAATCTGGCTGATTTTAAAGTTTGAGTACAAATGCGAGTCTCAGCAGTTCTTTCCAAGGAGTAATTGGATTGAGTGATATTCTTTTAGATCATTTTTATTGTGTTGTTTTTTTTTCCTCTCTTTTTTGCGTCATTTTTCACAGGAAAAAAAATCTATCTAAAGTTTTTTGGGGCAAAAGGTTCATGTTTTCCTTCAATTTAAAATCCCCAAAAAATAAATAATGTGATGCTTTAAAAAAAAGGCATACATACATATTTATATGCATGTAAGATTTACTGTAGATATCAACTCAATGACATGCCATAAATCAGTAGATGTCAGGAACTGATTGAATTAATTCAAAGTGTTCTAAAAATGATGTAATATAGTCAATGCTGCATTATTTACTTCATGGATTTTGCATATAACACAAGGGTGTCCAAAATGTGGCCCAGAGGTCATTTGAGGTCATTTTATCCCTGTAACCACAGCGGACACTTTGGGAAAAGAAAAAGCTTTTTCTCTTTTATTGATCGTGTTTTTGGTTACATTTTAACTCTGCAGTAAATAGACTCGTCCCGCCCTCGACATTCATGAAACTTGGCCAAATGCAGCAAGAGGAGAGCCACATCCTAAAGACTAAAGAACATTTCTAGTCCAAAAATGAAAACAACTGAGCCAAAAATGCGTGGGAATTGTTTGCCTTTCTTTTGATAAGAATCACGAGAGAAACTTTCGTACGTTTTGGATCGACAGCAATTTACAGGTTTGCTTTCTATTACGATTGACGCTGCTTTGTTTAAAGTGTTGCATTTCTATTACATGATCAAACAGATAAAAATATATGCAACAAGAAATGCATTTTTTTTCCAGTTTTATTTCCTGAAAACAAGGTGTAAAATTAGTGGCGGGCCGATAAATTGGCCTCGTTTTCGACATGTCAGCGTTTTTAAAGATCGGCGATCGGCCCAAAAATTGCAACTGGTGCAGCCCGGGTTTGAAATTTTTCTAAATTTGACAACTTTGGCTCTCATGGCACAAAAATGTGGATACCTAATATATCTGAATAATATACACGTCACAGTCAGAGTGACATCGACACTCGTGACTCCAAACTGGTGATGAGTGGAGCAGCAGCGATCCCAACTCCATCGACGCCAAAGGGAAATGACCACAAAAGACACCGTGAGCAGGAAACACAAAATACTCTTTATTAAATATACAAAATTTGTGAGACAGAATTGCATCACAGATTGTAAACGTTCCAGTCTTACACTGAGCACATTCTGCCAGCTTCACACTCGAGGACAAAACACAGTCGATTCAAAAGGTAAATAAAAACCTCGCCAAATGGAAGACATGAAAGAGAATGCTTAGTCCCGCACTCTGCGAGCGCCGAATCACCTCTTCTACGTTTCTACAGTCATCAGCACTCTTCGTATTGCGACCGCCCAGCTGAACGGATGTGACGACATACGTGTGATTTTTTAAAAATTAATTAATTTTTTTTTTAATGTTTGATGCTTTGAGCTCGATGGCGAATCATCGTCAAGGCGTGGAAGGAAGGCCTAGTGCTTAACCACGGAGCGATTAGAAAAGTGCAAAATGGCGTGAAGTCGATCTAACTATACCGATATCACAAAGACGGGTACAGCAGAGTTATTCTTCTGACGATTAAGTAGTGCAAGAACATCCACGAATGCTGTTTGAGGTGGCATCATATCAGAATACTTTATGGTGTATCAATCAGCTCTACAGGTTAAGTTTCAAGGCTGTGTTAATGATTTTGTTTCCTTATGGGTTTTTTTTTTTGTTGTTGTTTTTGGCATGTCACAGTAAATCGCTGCTAATACTCATGTTCTATTTGTATGCATACAGTTGATTCTTGTGCTAAACGATATCGCAAAGCGCAATAATTAGAGATTCGATAGCTTTCTCTCGGCAAACGGATGGCTTTAAGTCCGCCCCAATGCAAAACACAATGACGTGCTGGAGTGATGGACATGGAAGGAAAACCAACTCAAGAAATAAAAGTAAGGCAGCGTTTGGCAATTTAAATCGCGTACACGGCGAAAAATGCGGTCCCTTTGTGGCAACTCGCGTGTCAGCAACACACGCGTGTGAGGAAGCGAGACGGAAGATACCGATACTGTCGCCACCTGGATCGGTTAGCTTATAACGCTGAGCGTCGGAGGGAAGGGAGGCGGCTGGCCAGCTAAAAACAAACAGCACTTATCCTGTGTTCGAAACATGAAACCCATATTCACCTGTTGGCTTTGTTAAGAACACGTGAGCATTCAGGTCCGTTCTCAGTGATGTGAAAGGGTCAAATGCTGACCCCATCTCATTTGGTTTGCACGTTTTAAAGAAGAAAAAAAACACACAAAAAAAAAACGAGTATCAGCATTCGCCGCTAACGGGCCACGTCTCGTAGCATCTGGAAACAAATGGGCCAAACGAAAGAAGCAATTTCTCTTACGCTGATGAACTTAACATGAATTCTGAAAATACAGTCAGACATACAGAACTTTCTCCTATTTTTGTCACGTTCCAACACCAAACTTCGCTGCGTTTCTCTGGGATTTAACATGACGGACAGGAAGGCATCCTCGACGAGGAGCAGAAAGGAAAATGATGCACGGTTCTTGAAACCGTATCCCAAATTAAAAAAGAAAAACCTACAACGTGTGGCACATGTTTATTTCAGCCCCCCCTGGACTCTGTTACCTGTAAATAAAATCCAGTGCTGTCGACACTAAGCCAACTCTAAAGCAAAAACAAGAAAGCTGATCAGGGTCGAGCTAAATGAACTACGGTACCGCAACACAAATGCATGCCACACTTTTTATGCTCGTCAACACATAAAGCATGTTTCATTTTCCTCTCCCCTCACAGGTACGGACCGTTTTGCATCGTTCTCTCATACAACACAATGAAGTTTGCATTTGTAACGTGACAAAACAGAAAAAGTTCAAGGCTTATGAATGCATCTGTAAAGCTCTGCATTTAGCCGATTTCTCTTCCCTTCCTTCCATTCTTGCCTGTAGTTGACATATTTGTCGGTCAAGCCTCGACTTGCAGAGCGACTCCGAATTCCCGGCCGTGCCGCGTTATCCGTCCGTCACAATTTGCTGCTGTGCGAGTGCGGTGAAGGCGGGGGGGGATTCTCTTCAAGTGCATTCCAACCATCTCATCGAAAGGTTGGATAAACAGTCGATTTATGAAAGTAAAACCCAAAACCTGCTGACGCCTGATGTCCGAAATGTCAGAAATCCTCTCCTGTTCTCTCCCGCGTGACGAACACAACGCCTCCCAGTTTTAAGCGTCAAAACGTCGTAAGAAATGTGCGAGCACTTTCTAGGCACACGAGGAAACAGACATCTTCCGCCTTTAAGATGAGGAGATCATTCTGAAAGCCATGAAAATGCCCCGCGCTGATCTGACAGTTTGCTAGTAACTGAACCCCCCCCCCAAAAAAAAAAAAAAAGTACTAATAATAATAATAAATAAAACACTTCAAATTCCCAGTTTAGGAAAATTTTGTGACGACGGAGGCGCTGAGCGCAGTGAAGAAGGAGGATTCAGGTCAGGATGCCAGACTGGCAGCGCCTGGGTTTGGAACCCTCCACCAGGCTCTGGGAGCCTGACCACGACCTGAGGACGCGCTACATTCAGAACCACAGGAGACAAACCCGCCGCCACCGCCGAGGAAACACAACGGGGAGGGGCCTGAGGGGGGAAGCATGCCAGCTAGAAAACATCACCTCGACACCTCTTGGTGCCTAAATATCCGTATCAAAAAGACAGCGTAGCAGTGACTAAACAGAGAGCTGTTGTGGAGGTTTTCGAGTGAACATGTGAACTAGAAGGTCAGTCATTTGTTGATTTTCTTGGTTTTGTTCTCATTTGAACGTGGGGCGCACTTGTAGCAGCGTTGGCTTCTGCTCCATGATTCGCACCAGCAGAGTGTCGATGTAGTCCTCCAGATCTCGGACCTGAGGCTTCAGCTTCTTCAGCTCCACCTCCCGCTTGGCCAGCAACAGTTTCTGACGCTCGAACTCGGCCCGCTGCCCCTCCAGCTCGGCCTCGCGCTGCACCAGCAGGGCCACCAGCTCGCTGTGGGTCAGGTGGTAGTACGAGCCCGCTCCTTCCGTCAGAGACTGAGGACAGGGAGACACAGAGTGGGACCGCTTTTTAAACTGAGCTGAGAATGAATCACGGAGGCGATCAAAAGGTTGAAGTAAAGGAGCTCAGGTTCAGATGAATAGTTCAGAATGGAATCGTAAAAGAAAAGAAGACCAAGTACTGTTTTTACTCCATTGGACATACACGAGCTACTTTGCATTAGGTTATCATATAAAATGAATGAAAGACTTCAGGTTAAACGAGACAAATTGTGAAGGGATGTGGATAACAGAGATGCACCGATAACTTGGCGGGGCAAGAAGTTGACCCGATTACCCCGATTCTGGGAGTTTGGCCGATACTTCCAATATGAGAAATTGATCTGATTCACCCATTTTATCTACCTCTACTAAGTTTGTTAAAATTAGCCACTTTTGCTCTGACTGACAGATCTGCCCACCAGGTCAGGACAATAGTCACCCTACTGTTGCCAACTTAGCGACTTTGTCACAATATTTAGCAACATTTCACACAAAAAGATAAATCAGTAATTGGTAGGCCAGGCAGTTTCGAAGAACTACAATCGGTGCATCCCGAGTAAATACTTTGTCAAGGTTTGTATCAATTGTTACAGAAGCAGTAAATTAAAAGAAATCCAAATTTGCAAGGCCACGAAGAAGATTGGATAATGGCCGCTTATTCATTCATTTTTTTTTCTACCTTCTTCCTGTCTGCCTCCTGCTCGGCCATCTGGCTGCTCCTCCCCGGATGGATGGTGGACTTGAGCTTCTCCAGGCCGGTGGCCAGCACTGACCGCTTCTCCTCAGCCAGCATGGCAGTGGTCAGGGGCTTCACTGGGTGGGGGCTTCAACAACAACAACAAAAAAAACCCAAACACACAGTGAGCCACTCACATTGTCCCAACACTGACCCGACTCCCAACCTGCTGCCTGATGAGCTGCCCAGCTACAACTCTGGTGGTCATAGTGGAGGTCTCATATTTATAACAGACGAAAGAAAGGAAACTTTAATCTTCGCTTTTATTGTGAAATGCACACAACTTCCTTTGGAACAATATCTTCCACTGGAAACAATGGCCGTGTTTGGAAACTGTGGCTTCCTTTCTGAGCACAAACAAACACTCACCAGCTCTCTAATATCATAACATGAAGAAACATATGAGACAATGTTCTCATAAAAGCACAGGAAGACAGTTTCCTGTGTCAATGACCTACATGCAGCAAACAGTCACTGTCTGAGTGTCTTTACTGCAATTGATGCAAGATTAATCCTTATCAAAGCCCAGTTTAATTTCTTTTTGTTGCCCTCCAATATGACACCAGACATTAAGGAATCCAAACCAACATTGCACTTCATTCTGATTAAGATCGACATCGGGTAAACAGGTTTAAAATGTCTGCACATTTTACACCTGGTGAAAAGTGGTGAAAATTAATCCTGAAGTGAAGGATGTAATTGTATGCATAGGTGTAATCATGAATCAAGAATTGTGTTGAGAGTGTTATTACCCCAAGCTGAAAAGGAAATGACAAAACAACACCTTTTTCCTCATGTAAAAGGCTTGATTTCTGGTTGATATATTGGCTGTGTGAGAACACTGGCTGTCCCCGAGGAGAAGGGGGGGTTCTGCATGCGTGTGTGTGTTGGGACAGAGAATAAGCGTGGTAGGCCTGAAGGTAAGATAATAACTGCTAATTGGCCTGAGGCTTTAGTTTCCCCTCTCCTGTTACCACAGGACACGCAGACGAAACCTGCAGAAGAGTTCTGTTGACACCAGAGGAAGTCTACGCGTTTCAACAAAAGCGGCGAAACGCGGAGGATCACACCACAAGGAAGAAGAAGACCCCCCCGAGAGTCAGCACAGGAAAGAAGCAAGGCAGAAGCAGAGGAGGAATACGAGAAGACAAGGAAGAAAGGAAGAAATCCCTTTTCCACCTTTTCACCCAGCACTGAGCACGTGCGACCTCACCTGCTCGGCTGATCGGCCGCTCGCCGCCGCTCGGTCACGTCCGGCTCTGGCGTGGCGCCGGGCTCTGAGCCAGGTGGCTCTGTCGCCGAAATGGTTGCGAGGGGAGAGAGGGCAGAGAACGCTACTTGGAAGCTACTGCTTTCAGGAAGTAGAGAAGGAGCAAATGTGTTAGGGAAAGGGAAGACAGGATCTAGCTGAGCAAAGGAGGATTCCTGTATTGCCCAGGGATCGCTCCCGAAAGAGGATGGGAAACGTTGGTCAAAGGCAGGTGCTAGAGTTCCCTCAGAAAGGGAGCGCTGCAGTGTGGCATGCTGCCCCCGTGGAGACTGTAAGAAGATGTCGTCCTGATTTCCCTCCCCCATGTCACTGTGGATCTTTGGATTAGAGCTGTTGTCTGGCGGGGGGGCAGGCAGAACCTGTAATCCATCACCCCCTGTGAGGCTTGTCTCGAGGTTCACCGAGTTGCCTTGTTGGAACTGGAAGAAATCTCCAAATATTCCATTCTGGTTAAAGTCAAAGTTTGATGACTGCGATCGATTTGTATGACCCATTCTCAAAAGATCATCAGGGATTTCCTGAACGTCGCTCATCTCACCACTGTGAGTTGAGTTAGCTGAGAATAGCGTTTCATTCAGCTCTGACCCATTGGAGAATGAGTGAGAGTCACAGGTTAAGTAGTCCTGCGAGTCAGCGCTGAAATAATGGCTATGGCCTAAGGTGTTGCTACTCTGTTCAGGAGTCTGTTTGTTCGACCAAGCGGTGTCAAAGTCCTGGCTAGGACTGCTTGCAAGGTGACTGACATTGAGGTATTCATCAAAAATCCCAAATTCCACATGAGAATAAGGATGAACTTTCTGCGCCTCTGAACCAGTGTTCTCATTGGTCACATCCAACAAATCCTGCTTGACCTCGGGGGATGAGGTTATGACGCATACCGATGGTGATGTGGAAGAGAATTCATCGTCTGAAGTAGCAGGCATTAATTCTTGCATGGCACTGTTCTTAGAACGGGTGCTGAAATCCTTCGAAGGATCGACAGCGCACTCTATGCTTTCTTCTTCACCATCATTGCTTGATTGCTGAGACACAACAGACGTTGGTTCTAGTGTCTGCAACAGATCAGGGTTCAGATCAGGAGTTTTAGGTGTCTGACTACCTCCAGGTTCACTTTCTGTTTCCTTTTCCGACGTCGTTAGAGAAAAAGGTTGAAGCGAGTCCTCTAGAAAGTCCCAACCAGCCATTTCGACATGACTATCCTGTGGCTGATCGACAGTTTTATGTGAATCAGCAATCAAAAACTGATCAACGCTCTTGTCAGCGATGCCGTCTCCAGACTCTGAGGTCTCTACGGTTTTTACAGCAGTTGAGTCGGAGGAATTCTTGAAGGGAAGGACGGTGCGTTCCGCTTCCTCAGAGGACGACACAGAGAATTTCTCAGAATGAGATGAAAAACAGGAGAGCCCGTCTTCTTCGGTCGAACTGCCGAGGCCCGACGAGCTGGGGTCTGGAGAGCTGCTGCTGTTGTTGTTGTTGAGTTGTGCAGATGAGACGTGAAAGGGAGCAGTATTGATATTAGTGTGCGTAAAATCATTAGTAGTGTTGCTGTCCTGTTCAGTCACAATGAAATCGGTCGGTTCAGGGGAGTTAGTAGGAGTGTTTAACGTCGAGTCATCGCTCTCAAAGCTTCTGTGTTCTGGGATTGTTTCAAGGAATTGTGAAAAGGTTTCGAGGTGAAGTGTGTTGTTGTTCCTCATCTGGATAGGAACTGAAAGTTCACTGGACAAAAATCTGCCCCCAGGCTGATCATAGAGAACATCACTAACATTTGCTTGCTCGTTTGCATCCAGGACTGGTTGCAATTCATCTTTACTACGGTCGTGTTCCAGTGGATGGTCATCCACTGTGTTTTGCTGTGTTCTGCTTTCCATGGCGAGTTCCTCGGGAGACTGCAGTCTGCCAGCTGCAAACACCTCAAATGATTCGTCCCACTCCGAGTCCAGTTTACGCTCCTCAGCAGACAGAAAGGGGTTTGACAACTTCTTGATTAGAGGTTCTTTATTTTCTTGGGGAACTGGAGAGAGCGGTCTCTCAACAAGTTGGTCTTTGGCGTCAGCCGTGTCCTCTAGTGTTGGGCTGCCTTGCATCAAGTCAGGATTGCTTGACTGTGGAAAGAGGTCGGTTATGGGGGGCCGGGAGCTGGAAAGATAAGGCAAAGGAGGCAGCGGTGACTTTGGTGTCTGGTTAGTTAACATATCTGTAAAGAAGGGGTTGTGCTGTAAGCGGGAGTAGAAAGGGTTGCACTGGGATATGGGAGGCGGTGTGGTCTGTGAACGGGAAAAGGGGTTAGTGTGGTGTAGTGCGGAAACCAAAGAGGTAGGATCACCGGGGACACCCGGGGGGTGGTGACTAAGTGGAAGAGGTGGTGGGTGGGGGTCAGTGCTTGGCTCTAACTTAGTGGAGACCACCAGGCTGTGAAAAGAAGGACACACAGTCCTTTCAATTAGTCAGGCTTGTTCACATTGCTCAATGTAAGCTTGCAAAAAGCATTTGGCTTTTTAAAGTCACATTTTAAAGGCACACTATGCAGAGTCTGTCACATTGGCATGAACTGGATTGTTTATTAGAGGATGAAAGATGTTATTTCACGGGTTCACCTTCGATCTGATTGTTTGTTCTGAATAGATTTTATAAAAAAAAAACATGCTGCCATAGTGCCACATTCAAAGACAATAGAAACTCAGTAAACAATGAGAAATGTTTCTCTAAAAAAGAAAATTACAGAAGTGCACACATTATAGAGCTCCTTAAAAGCTATTATTAACCTTTGAACCATTTCAAGCCTTAAAAGGTGCTTTTACAAAGTACACTATTTTCCCAATGAGGCCAAAATATAAATGCAGGCCACACTAGTCAGATTTTAAAATCGCTAAAATCTTTGAAAACATCTCAGACGTTTTTTTCCCTACATTGCATTGGATTACATCAAATGAAATCCCAATAGATTCAACAAAAGTTTGTAGTTGTAAGAGAATAACATGTAAAATTAATCAAGGGTGTGAAAACTTTTCCCAAACACTTAAACCATTATGGCTAACAAAAAAGGCCATAAAGACAAAATACTTTCTGCACCGCGTGAACTTCATGGCCTCCGAGCCACATCAATATTCTTATTGACAGTGTAAATGAAACCAGAGAAAAACAAGCTGTGATTCATGCTTGTTACCCTCTGAAAGTCGTAGAATGGCTAAGACAGAAAACCGCTTACTTAAAAAAAAAAATAAAAAATTATCCCCATTTTAAGAAATTCTCCAGTTTTTGGTACATTGAATGCAGCATTAGGTGGCAGCAAAGCAGAGAAAAAGCCATGTGTAAAATCAGTCGATATTCTGCATAGTATGCCTTTACACATTCATCTGTCGTTTTTACATAGAGTTTTTTGCAACATATATAGTTTATAGAAAGAAAAATAAAATGACATTTGATCAAATAATGATTAATGAAAACCCATCTACAATCTTGATAACCTCTTCTTACAAATGTAAAATCACAAACTAATACCTTGTTAGAGCAAGACATCACAAAATACAGTAGTAAACTTTCATTCCACTTCATAGCAAACATGTGAAAAGCTTTTAGCTCTTTAACCTACAAACGCCACATTATTATTATTATTTTTGGCTAGCTGTTATCATTAGCCATCTGACACTTGTTGCTTTGCAGTCATGCACAAAGCTGATTTCTCAGGTATACTTTTCAACTAAAATAAATTGCAGCTGCCATTAAATACAGAGGAGAATTTTTATTATTTTACAAATGTAACAAGAAAATAAGCTCTTCTTGACATTTTAGCGGCAGCAGAAGCGCAAAAGCAAACAGAACGGCGCGTTCGATCAGCAGCAGACACAACAGCTTTATGGAATAAGATCAGCGTGTAAACTAAATGTTTTCTTTTTCCTTCATCCCAAACCTCACAAATTAATTGCAAAAGTGTGTACAGCTACAAAACAATTTGCATTGCTGTTAAATTTCCAGTGGGTGAAAAAACTACATCAAAAAGGCGTAAATACGTTGGACTCAAACTCGTTCATGTTTAACTTTTCAATCTCTTCCTTTCATTAAAGCTCGAGGTTGTAGCACCACGAAATGGACGGGAACGGGGTGTGAAAAGTTTTTCAAGGGTTAGATGAGAGTTATCTGATGCCTGGACAAAAGAGCAACAGACCGAATGAAAAGCTACAGTGCGGGGGATGCATTTTATCACATTAGAGTGGTACAAAACACCAGGAATGATGGCAAACCAATCAAAAAAAAAAAACGGCCCTTTTTCAGGCTGCTCAAACAGGAGTGACCGAGTTGCACACACACACGCACCGGGATAAAAACGAGAGCAGGCATATCTCCAGACCACGTTTTCCAAGAAATGGACCGTTTATTCTGTTGCGGCGTTATGCTCCGCACAAGATTTACGTTATAAAAGCAGCTCCACTCCTCCATCTGCATTGCAGACTTCTCCAGTAACCAGAGACTTGGAGCAGCAGGGACGTGTTCAGAGCCGGAGGCTCTTCTGTAGGACTGGAACAGAGAGCTGCGCTCATTCTGTTCTCGCATCAGGTGTTTGGCCCACTTCTATCTGGGGAAAACATTCACACAGCGATGTATGTCACTGGGATTTAATGTGATGGAGCGACACAAAGCAGCAGGAAATTTGTGAATGGCTCACTAACTCTGCTGTAAATAAGAAATCTGAAAAGTGTGGTGCGTATTTTTTTTTTTCCAGGATTGCTCCATTTTGAGCTTCACCCATCTTCAGCTCAACTGTGAGCAGCTTCCCTGTCACTGCTGAAGAAAACCGTGCCCACAGCATAATGCTGCCATCACCGCCTTTCGTGCATAAGATGGTAAATAAAGTAAGTGAAGTTTCATTTCTGTAAAATCTTTCATAGACGTATGAGCCATCACTTTTGAGTCCATTTGTACTACTCATGTCTCGTTAGATGCTGGTTTTGTCAAATACGTCAAACTCCAGGTATCGCTTTCCTTCCACTTCACATTTATGCTCTTCTTTCTGGTGATCCGTCATGAAAAATCCCAGGTAGATACTTAAAACGGGAAGAAAAAAATGGCGTTCACACTTTCACTCTCACTACATAAAGCAAAACCCACAACGTTGAAAGGCTACTCCAGCTGGTTGGAGAACAGGTTCAGCATTCTTCCACAGGGTTAGGAATGTAGGTGTCTGCATTCAGCAGATCAGGCATTTAGTCCGACACAAAGAAAACAGGTCTGACAAGTCGTGCTCTGTCAAAAGGTCACTGAACGCACCGATCAACTTGTTTAGTATGAAAGCAGACATACTAAAGTTTATGTGGGTTTTCTTGCCGGTTTGGAAGAGCCGAGTCACATTAAAGTAGAGGTTAAGTTACAGGTCAGAGAAATAAATCAGTTTATTAAAAATAAAAAGATATTAAATCAAGTATGCAACCTCGATGTACGTCTTTTGCCTTCTAATTTTTGTGTTTTAATGACATGTTTTTGACTTGAGTTGTTTTAATTTCAGCCGCCACAAAATGAAACAATGGTCTCTCACATTAACACTAGTTTTCTGCAATTTGGTGGACAATGAATCCTTTTTTTTTTTCTTTTTTTTATGTTAAAGCCAAAGTTGTTGACCTAAATTTAGAAACTCATTACATCCAAAAAGCAGATTTCCACAAGTTTATTTTTTTGAAGATGTTCTGACGTGTGGTGTGTTAGCTGCGTGTCTCACCTGGGTTTGTTGTGCGAGTCCTTGGATCCGAACCGCGCTCTGTGTTTCTCCTCGGTGGCGGCGGCGCTTTGCTCAGACTCGCCCTTGGACTGGCTCTGACCTTTCCCCGCAGACTCACTCCGCCCATGCGAGAACAAGTTCCTCCTCTGCTTTTTCACCTGACTCTGCGGCTCCGCCTGGGAGGCGTCTGGCAGTGATGCCGGTGCCGGCCGCTCCTCCTCTCCGGCCCCGCTTTGCCCCAGGGCCGCCGCGATGGCCGCCCTCTCCTCCTCGCCGGCCCTGTCGAAGGACCAGCGCCGCCCGTCCCCCGCGGGGCCCTTGGGCAGGTCGGCGGAGGGCCGCGTGCTGAGGTTCTGCAGGGAAACGGAGTGGGCCACAGACCGCTGCAGCAGCAGTCCTGGCCCTAAAAAACCTGACTGTTTTCCTGAGCCTTGATCCTGGGCCTGGACTTTGGACACATGGCTTCCGTTTACACAAACGGTCGGGGGAGGCACTGCGATGGTGATTTCGCCGACCTCGTCGCCGAACTCGCATCTGAGAGAGGACGACTTGGGCGAAGTGTTTGCTGTGTGTTCTGTGACAAGAGAGGGCAGAAATGAAGATGATTGAAGAGCGACATGCAAGAAAATGGCAGACAGTCGGCCATCTTTCTTTTTTGCTGAAACAATCACCAGCTTTATAGTAATAAATACAAAATGCTTCTCAAGAGGACACAGAGCATTTCTTTAGCTGGCTAGCTCATGCCAAGCCTTCAACAATGACACAATAACTACAGATGTACAAGGCAGTGGCGACCCCCAGAGGAGGCCACGGGAGGCCATGGGCCCCTCTTGAAAATGTTGGACAGAGAATCATGTTCAGGTCATACAAAGAGCAGTCATCTTCTTCATTCAAGACATAAATATTACTTACATGTGAAGGACAAACATGTGAAAATGGTTAGACACTTGTCACTATGTAAGAATGATAAACCATCTCCCTGCCGGACTCACCTGGACTGTTGTCTGCAGTGAAGTTGCTGCTGTTGCTTGGGGAGTTGGACAGGTCAGACACCACCACACTGATGCCGGCCGTCGGACTCAGGCTGCCGCCGCGCGACGACGACTCGCTGCTCTCGGAGCCCAGGGAGGTGCTGGAGCGAGTGTCGGACGACTTCCGCAGCTTCCCCCGCAGAAAGAAGGTCCTCATCTTGCTCCGCCGGACCTCCCCTCCCTCGTCGTCCTCGTAGTCCTCCTCCCCGCCTCCGTCACTCGGCAGTCTCTGGCGCATGCGGTACAGGGAGCTGTACCCGCCCGGCACCACGGCGGAGGGCATCTCCTCGTCGCTGGACCTCCTCTTGCCCTTCATGCGCTCCTTGAGTTTGCTGAAGGTGGAGGCGCCCTTGTCCTTCATGACCAGGTCGTACATGCTGGCCGTCAGGTTGTTGCGGGTGAACAAGATGGTGACCTGAATGTCCCCCCTCTCCTTCTCCTTCTTCCCCGTCTTGGAGTTGAGTCTATACCACCTGCAACAAAAGTTGGATCACATGAGATCCGACGAAACACTGTTTTCATGAATTACAAAGACAGATCAGGAGTCTCAAAGGAAGATTCTTTTAAAAGATTCTAAGATGTCAAAGTCTCTTTGACATCTTAGAACATTTTAATGTGGCATAAATATAGATTAACTAGGCTTAAGCCAGAGGCCCGTCCAAGGTGGTGTGATGTGAATTTTATTTTTCGTTTGAATTTAAAAAAAGAATGAAGTTCATGATCTCAGTCTTTATCATTATGTTTGGGCCAGCAATATTTTTTTATAAGATTAAATATCTAGGTTTATTTAGTCCTTGGGAACTCGAGGTTCTACGTTGCTGAATGTCGCTGCAAATCAGCGGAGAAATTACTGCAGCTGCTGCGCTCCAGACGGTAATACGGAGAATCTCCCCACTGGATCAGAACCGAACCGAATCACACATTAACCTGTTATAGAGAGAAACTTGCCACAGGAAAGTGTCGTAAGATGCCCTTGTGGAGCTCGGGTAAATGTTGTGCGGTAGTTTTCATCGCCTACCGACAGATCAGGTAATATGAAGAGTTTGGCTGAAACTCTAAACTTTAAGAGAGAACCCAAAGCGCTTCATGTGTGATCATTTCATTGAATGGACAAAAAGCCAACAGAAGAAAATCCACATCTGCAACCTAAGCAACTGAATCAGAGAAGCAGCTAAATATGCTAGTGCGGGTTATTTGCAGACATTTCTTCAGAGCTAACACCACTTCCCCAAACATCCACAATGTTTCAAACAATGTAGATTTTTTAATGGGACTACCACATGGATTGAAATGCCTGTTTTTAATTTGTTCATATCCTTATTCTTTGATATGAAATACCAACCAGAACAATGCAAATTATGTCAGCGCAGCGCCACACTGCCTTACATAACTTGTTTTCAATGCAAAACTGTCCCAGTCTGTTTTTCTGTGCTCTAGTAAAACACAACCACACCCCTGCTTTCCCTATGAACGAGTGAGAAACAAGCAAGTTCTCAGGCATCCTTCCTCATTTGCCAGTTTTAACAATTGTGTTTACTGCAGTCCTTCAGCTGGATGACACAGCAACGAATCCAAGGCATGTTTGGGAAAAGCACGGCTACGTTCGTGCTGGCAGTCATCCTGACGTCCTGTAACACTGCAAGCAAGACAAATCAGGATTTAAGAGCTGATAATGGTTGATAAGAAGTTTGAAAACGATTAATGCTGTACATTAAAATGCATTAGGAAATGTATTAATACGAAGACAGGACTGAACTTGCCTGAATTTTTGAGATTCTGTTTATTTAAGCGCCTTAAAGGACGCGGGGTCACAGTGTGTGTGCTCCTCTAAAGCAGTTCATCCCTGCTGAGTGTGACCAAGCATCCAACAATACCTCAGTGATTCATTCATTCTGTCCCTATAAGCAAGAACAATGAAGTGAAACAATCCTTTCTTCTAATTTAATAAACAAGCGTCCTATAAAGGCGTTTTGCTGACTGTAAACTGTAAAGGGTGAGCAAAGAGGTGCACTTTCTGAAACTCCAACAAAGTAACCACATCATGACTCACAGGAAAGTTGCATCTGTTCTGCTGTTAAAAAAAAAACCCAACAACAACAGCAGCAGCAAAGAAAAGATGAGATGACTGAACAAAACTTCCCCCGGCTAACGCCTGCCTCTGCAAACCAACGGGAAGCTGCCGGTGCTACCAAGAACACGCAAACCAAAATCTGCTTTTAGATTTTTCATTTCCTATGCTGCTGGGCTATTTTCATGCCATACGTCAGCCGCGTGGGGCCTCTAGCATTCGAAGCCGTTTCAGACACAGGTGTCTCAGCCACAGCTAGAGAATCTCATCTATGCGTTTATCTTTAGTCGCTTTGATTACTGCAACAGCGTCTTCACAGGTCTGCCCAACAAATCAATCAAACAGCTGCAGCTGATGGAGAACGCTGCTGCTGGAGTTCTCACTAAAACCAGGAAGATAGAGCACATCACACCAGCCTTAAAGTCCCTCCAGTGGCTCCCCGTAGCTCAGAGAATAGACTTTAAAATACTGTTGATAGTTTAGAAATCACTGAGTCACCACAATGCATTGAAGATCTGCTGTTATATCAACCTGCCAGACCTCTCAGGTCTCAAGGACCGACTCTGACACTACTGTGCTAAGTACAAGCTCAATAACCGGTTAAAGACGTATTCACATTCAAATGAAAAGGATTGTATGGCTGAAATGTTAATATAAAACTACAGAAATACCATACACTTAAGGTACCTTGTGAAAGTATTCACACACACACACATATATATATTCATATAAAGAGAGAGAGAGAACTTGAATTGGCTAAAATATCAGCATCTGGTTGTGTAAAGCTGATAGAGACACACCCAAGAAAACGTCCAAATTTAATGCAACAACAGTAACTCCTTTCTGTTCTGCTTTATAATTATGTAATAGGCAACATTTTTCTGTTCTACCACATTAGATCCAGATAACGGAGTTTGCATAACCTTCAATGGGTGTGAAAGCTTTTGCAAGTCACTGTGTCTCAACCAAACATGATTCATTGCAGAGGAAGACTTCTGAAATTTCTAAGTAAGTCATTGCAGCTGTAACTTGGTGAAAACAGGATGCTCAGCCTTTCAAAACCTACTGCAACAGGTGAGCTCTTCTGTTGACTCATAAAGGAAATCTAAATGTCACTCTACCAGAATAAAACCACATTTCTATATCAAGGACGAAACCTTAAAAAACCCCGCCAACATGAAAGAAAAACGGAGACTACCGCAAATTTTCTTATCAAAGGAGTGTGATGTGAGAAAAGAACCTCACACATCCGCTATCCGAGACGCCCAATATCTCTTTCACTGGGTCTCTGCTCTCTGTTGTTTATGATTCTAGAGTAAGATTATGCAAAGCAGCACGAGGTGATAAAAGCTTTGAGGACTTTCCACACAACAACTAACAGGTAGTAGATCTTAATGGTATAATAAGCTGTGAAAATGCCACGGTGTTACTGTATTTACGCAAGGAAAGCTTACAATGGGTCAGTATTCACGGGTTCACTGAAAAAAGGAAAAACTCTGCATCGGAAAACCTTCCTTCTGTTGTTAAACTTACTTTTTACACCACAGATTTTTAATGATCGATTATACCTCATCTTCACTTTACCATTCATTACTCTAAATATTACACATGTGTAGTTGCATGAAAATAAATGTTTTCTTCATTTGCGGATTTTTTTTTAGATAGTTCAATAATCCTTATGTCTGTGTGGAGAAGAAATAAAACAAAGAAAACCTCTTTTTTCCCCCCTAATGTTCAAGAATTTGAGTCTAATTCTACAGACCTACACAAGTTGCCGGCTAAACAACATAAATCAGCCACGCGGGCCATCTTATTTACAGGCCCTGTTCTGTTTTAATGTGATTACAGGCAGAGTTCCTGCCACAGCAAAAACGCCGGCCCCCAATCGAAAGGCTGCAGGGAAGAGGAGGGGGGAAAGAAAAAAAAAAAAGGTCACATCATTGACTGCGCAGACTGTTATGCAATTATTGTCATCCTGCCGCTGACCTCAAGCTCGGCCCTAAAAAACATGGCAACACCCACGAAGCGCGCCAGAGAAAACACGCAGAGAACGATCCCACCTCGCAATCAGACGGCGAGGATGGCGGCGAGCAGGTGGAGCCGAGCGAGCGCGTCGCATTTTTACAGCTTACACGGCGACAACAAGGCCACAAACACATCCAGATCATTAAATACTTTCAGAAGTGACGCTCCCAAAAAGCAAGTACAAAGAGTATTCATTATGTAGCGTTTCATTCAAATAAATAATTGGGTTATAAAGCTACATTATCTCTGGGTTTGAATTTTTCTGTTATTTTGTGTGTGTGTTGTTTTTTTTTTTAACATTTGGAGGCATTTGAGCCAGATTTCTGTGCAGGCACTCAGAGAAACTCAAAGATGCGCTTGTGAGAAAGGGCTCAAGTTTCACTTCAGCGTTCCAACAATAGCATCAGCCCTCCTGACACACCAGCTGGCTCCTGCAGCCAAGGTGGGGCAGTCGCTCCAAATTCAGCCTGGAGGAGCTGTGGACGGGAATTCCCTCGCATCCGACTAAATAAACAAAAATCATCTCACTGGGAGTGTAATTTCACCGCTGTCTTGCACTAATTTGGAAAAACAATTAGTTGAGAATGCTCATCTCTTCTCTGGCATTACATAAACGAAGAGCTTAAGTTTGTTTTGGGTTTTTTTGTTACAAAGAAATTCTTCCTGTCAAGAGTTGTTTCTGTCCACTGTCGCCATGTGTTTGTTGAGGATGGGAGTCATGTCAAAGTGAAGCTAAATGCTATAATGTTTTTGGTTTTTTTACTGTGTCTGGAACATTATGCATGAACTTGAATTTTAACTGTTTTTAATTGATTAATTGTGAATAATGACATTTTAATCAAAAACTATTAACAAACAAAGCAACAATTTTATTTTAAAACCCCTTTTTGCTGCTGAGCTGGTGAATAAATAGTCATATGAGATCAACAAAGGTTTTAGGTAGAGCTTCGGTAATAGGCCAACTCCTTTCTGCACAACTTGAACACAATAATAGTATTTTCCAGCGTTCCATTAATTTGTTTTTAGAAACAAAAATAAACCCCAACTGGGCTAAGGGAAGCGGCTTTATCGTTCATTCCCGCTGTTTGTGTGTCAGATTTCTGTATGTACCAGAAACACATATGAAGGTTTCCACTGGAGCCTTTGTATCTAAAGACTTAAAAAATTAAAATGTGATGAATTGCTTTAAAAATACTGCGACTGACTAGGCATTAAAATCTGACATATGCTTCAAAGCTTCCAATCTGCACTAAAAGACAACTTTATAACATATAAATTAGGAACGTGCCGATATGACAACTGGTCGATATCCAATATTATCGCTCTCAAAACTGATGCATCGCCATCTCTATTACATTTCCAAACAAACACCAGATGGTCACCCGGCTCACCAAACACATACAAAAAACAGCAACAAAATCAAAATGATCAGTCATTAATATCGGCCCAGTTTTGCTTGTCAGACCGATACGATGCATTAAAAAAATCAGAAGATTCCAATGTTAGTGCTGATATACTATGCACCCCTTCACAATTGTTAATAAAACCCAATCAAAACTGAAGTTTGCAGCATAAATGTGAAAAACATTTTTTTTTTTACACTGACTAGAAACGGTGGCCTAAAAATGTTCTAATGACTAACCACGTTCTCCTTTTGAGAGGATGCACACAAGTTAAAGGTCTATTTACAGCTGTGCATCTGTGGGTCAGGTGACGCCTGAGCGAGCCAGAGAAAAACAGACTGTGAACATAAGACAACAGACGAGCCTGAATAAAGCTTTTTCTTAAACAGAGACAAAAGCAGCAGCCCACATACAGAGCAGCCTGTTGCCCAAAAGCAGCAGCCCACACAGAAACTGTAGACCCTCAACACAACACTGAACAGGCGCACAATATTTAAGGTTGTAAACACAAGATTTAATGCTTGGAGATATCTGTGTGCTGGCTTTTTGTTGTTGTAACTTGTGGGAGTCGGTTTGAACGGGCGTATTTAGTAATAAGCCATCCCATTCCAGAGAGTTGCACACCGTGACGCCATTATCTCCTCAACTTAAAAAAAAAACAAAAAAACAAAAAAAAAAAACAGGAAGTCACAAAACTCCACCCAAACCCAGCATGTCACCCCCACCCCATCTTCTCTTCTCCCTGATCCACAGAGGAGATATTTGGACGACGGTATAACAGAAAGGCAGACTGATATGATATCTGGCCAGTCTCTAATGTAGAGATTTGACCTGTTGACCTGTTCTTTAGTACTAAAAATACCTTTACAATACCTTTTCAGGTTTTACTTCCTGAAAAAGACCAATATTAGGACACCAACTCTTTTATGTTTTTACAAACATCATGGTGAAAAACAGTTTCAAATCACATGATATTAGCTCAGCCCATCAGGTCTGTTCAAAACAAATGAAAGCTTTGTCCAACTTAACTTTTCAGAGCACAAAGAACTAATTTCATATCAGATGTTTTAAAATCTTAACCTCTTTGCTGATTTATTGTAACTGTTCAGGTGCTGTTTTATCTATTCAGGATAAAGAATTTTGTTCTTCATCCTGTTTTTCACGATGTTACGACCAGAGGTGATGTCACACCGAGTGAGGAAGAGAGCAGCTAAACAGGATTTCAACATTATGTGTGAAAAACATAACAATATGATGACCGACGTTTACCCTGTCTTTGCCATCTTATACGAGCAATAAACAAAAATTGGTATCAATGTGTCCAAAAGCCGAATTATTTTTGGTATGAATAAACACAGCTTGAGATGAAAATCCTGGCTTATCAAGACATATTTACTGAGGATGAGAGGACAAGTCTTGTTGAAATATACAAGTTCTTATATCTAAGATAAAACAAAAACAACCAAAAACAATAAATAAAAAGGAAAATTGTACATAAAACAGATCAAGTAGCGTCTGTGAACAAAATTGCCCTTGCAAAAAGATTAATCAGAATGGAACTTATTGACATTTAATTTAATGTGCGATTCATTAAATGGCTTATCACATTTACAGACAGGTTATAGAAAATTTACCTCATACAACAATTCAACATAATTCAACAAAAATAACAGCTAAACCCTTTATCTGTTACCCAGATGTGAAAAGAAATATCCTGGTCTTTAGAAAAGAAGCAAGGTAATTAAATCAGCCTATCTTGTTCGTGTTACCAACAGCATACTTTCAATTACATTTTTTAACCGGCCCACAAGGAGGACTGTGGGTCGGACTCGGAACGTGGGTTTGGACTGTCCGCCGTGAGCAGAAACAGCAGACAGACCATGGGATTCACAGCACATTCCACATCTGGATGTGATGAGCGCTGACCTCAGCTCCAACTTTCCTCCTACAATCTCACACGCACCAGCACGATCGCCGTTATTTAAAGGGCACACAGCGAGACCGGCGTTAAGGATCAGAGAGCTATTCCTTTAAATGGTTATCTTTTCTGGAACTGGCGTCGATATGGACAGAAAATCAGTTACAAAAAGGTCAAGATTTTTCTCCCACATACTGATTTCTGCTCAAAATAGTTTGTCTTTTTAATACTCAAATACTCATTTTGTATACATTTTTTTAAATTAACCCAACACATTCCCTTAGACTAGAGTATATAATTTTTAATGACTACACTATTTAATGTTGAAAAGGTACTCTTACTGAATAGAATTTTGGTTTTTTTTCTGTTTTCATAAATTTCATATTTCTATCTTCATGTGAATCCACTTGCTTTCCCCGTCACTTTGCTGCTGTTACACAAAAACTTTCCCACTGTGGGACAATTTCTATTCTAATATTGTATGTCTCTTAACAGATACTTTGTTCCAAACAGGATAGCTGCAGGACAGCCTTGAGGTTAAATAGGTTCAGGAAGCTAATGCCGTTCAATCCATCCATTTTCTGTCAATTTCTGACAACGTGACATTCAAACCTTGTTTCCAAA
This sequence comes from Poeciliopsis turrubarensis, assembly GCA_010277015.1. Classification (NCBI taxonomy): domain Eukaryota; kingdom Metazoa; phylum Chordata; class Actinopteri; order Cyprinodontiformes; family Poeciliidae; genus Poeciliopsis; species Poeciliopsis turrubarensis. The sequence goes on along the minus strand of VMRN01000046.1, from coordinate 369,461 downwards.
GTTATCTCTGACTCCACACATATCTACAGCCACACATATCTTCAATAATCTCCTGTCTTGCCCAGGCAGGTGATGTTTTCATTCTGTGCAGTTTGCTAAGGAGCTAGCGGGAAGCTAGCTCATTTGTTGACTCGTGTTGGACATTCCAATGAAGTTTTGAGTAACTGTGAACAGACAAAACTTTCTAAAACCAGTATGTTACTGCTTCATAAGCTTACAATAAACTTTATTGTAAAAGTTTATTGCAGCTGTGTTAGCTGCAGCTGCTAATACAGCTTCTCTTTCGACTGTGAATAACAATGTAAAAAGGAAACCTGCATCATTCTAATAATTCAGTTTAGAAGACAGTTATTCAAGCTGTGCACTATATAATAGGCAATTTTTTATTTTTTTTTTAATCCCTATAAACAGCTTGCTAGCTACCAGCTAGCTACCTACCTAACTAGCTAACTCTGTGGTCGCGGTTGACGTCAACATTTTACCAACAAGATGTGAGGGTTTAGTTTAATAAATACATGTTATTTTAAAATAATTTGATTCAATCTTACCTATAAATTGCTCATATAATGGCAAGAAACAAAAATAGCTATAAGCTAGTTGGTAAGCTAAGATATTGATTGTACATGAAGTTTTAACAAAATTAAAATAAACAAATACTGGTAAAAATCTGAATAAAGTAAAATTACTTTATGTGCATACAGAGGTTGCAATAAATAAACCGCTGTCAGGTGAAAGGATCTACTTGGAATCGTACGAGGCCCCATCTTCTGAAAAACTTCATGTTCACATCAATTATCAGTAAAGTATCACATTTGTTCAGCCTACTGAAATGAAACGTTACAAAGTGGACGACACAAAAGCAGCAACAAGGTTCAGGAGTGAAATTAATTTTTGGAGTTTAGGTCAAAACGCATGAACACCTGTGGCAATTTGTTGCTAGTAACGACATATCTAAAAGTGTTTAGCAAATGTAGTTTCTAAATGAGGTGTCGGATTTAATAGCATGCAGAAATTTCCTTGTGGAATCGTTTGTTCAAGACTGATTAGCTTCATTAAAAATAAAGAAATAAAAAAAACTAAAAAGGGAGATTTATGAGGCGATAACCAGGAAAGCCCAATAAACTGCAGGGTGATTCCTTTCAAGCATTATTTGCGGGATTATTAGGAGGCTATTAAAGAGGTTCGACTGAAGAAAAATTATTCTTCTATTTTTTCTGCTGTGCTGTGCGCAGAAACCTGGAAAATAGAAATATCAGTCTCAAAAATAAAAGAAAGTAGTAAAAATGTACATACCCCATATTACAATAATTTAGACCGTTTTATTTAGTGTGTCTGCTAGAAGAGGTGCCAATGTTTTCATATGTTAAAATGTGCTACAGGATTCCATGCTGCTACTGACAAGTTACTGCTGCGCTCCTGTCTCTTTAAGACCAGTGAGGCCCAAACGTTATGAATCATCCGTAAAAAAAACAAAAAAACAAAAAACATACACACGATTCCAACAAATTTAAGGGTTAAAGCCAGTGTACAAACTGAGGTCACAGTTTCTATGACTACAAGTACATTTGTTTCTTTTGATGAGACGATAAAATTCTGATTATGGTTGGGTATTCTCAAACAATAGTCGCCAATTTGTTATTTTTAACTTTGAAAAAATAAAGCTGTCCAAATAGCACAACTGAAAATAGTGAAAAAAAAACAAACAAAAAAAACTTACTGCTGGCTGAAAGCAGAACAAGATGACACAAACTGTGTTTGATGGGGTTCCCAAAGCGATATCCGCACAAAAATTAAGTAGGTTAAATTGCTTTAGTCTCCTTAAAGTCTATGTATTTTTTGTTCATGTGGATTCTCGATGTGAAATGGCTCAAAAAGATCTAGGCTGGGTAGCTTGGTTCAGTTTCTAACTGATATACTAAAACTTTTTGATACTTTTCTTCAGGGTAGTCTGCTTACCTCGTCCAGCTGCTTTCAACATTCAATGTCTTTCCAAGGGGACACAGTTACTCAGTTTGTCTCTCTTTAATAAAAAATCTGTTACTCAATTTTTCTTCAGTATTTGTGCTGCATCAGGTTACCAATGACAACCGTTTTTTTTTAACATGGGACAGCTTTACTTTATTTGTATAAATGCACCACTTTCCAAATGAAACGATGCCTTCACTCTGAAACAAGAGATTTGATAGGTTTTTTTCTTTTCTATGAACTATTCCATTCATAATGAAACTTACTTGGCCTACTTAATCAATACTCTCAAAAGTATTGATTAAATATTTTAGGCTGTAGATTATTTTCCAATTTCTTATTTAATGCAGAGGAGCTGAGAAAAAAAAAAAAAAAGAGAGATTTGTGATCCAAAACATCCACTTTTGGTTTCAAGAATACAACTTAGTGGGACTGAGAGGAACAGAGATGCTTTCTATCCAATGATTGCTAGAGTTAATCTTATACTTATAAAGGTTTTAAAAATTCAGACCTACATTTGATGTTTTAGGTCACATGCTTATATAACCTATATTGTCTATTAGGGTGTATTTCTCCCCCCAAGGCCATAGGTACTGAAAGGCCCTCAGTCATTGGCCAGGGATTTATCTGGATGCACATAACACACGGACACACACATTCTGCCTCGCTCAGCAAACAGATGTTCACTTCTAAAGCCTTACGCAACATCACGGGTGTGCTTACTACGACAGAGCGACTGAGACAGAGATGCAAAGGGAACAAAGCTTCGTTCATGGCGACATCTAAATCCAACGGCGTGGACGATTTTGCTGAAAAACGGACCGTGATATACAAGTCGATATCGATAATTATTGATTCTTTTTTGTTTTAAATATCTAAAATACTGCCAAATTGATGAAGAGGCCTTTACAGTTTTCATTCCATGAAAATGAAAATGTTTTTCATTTTTAAGCAGTTACGAGGCACAGTGGCAAAATATGAAACTGCTGCTGCTCAACATTACCTAGCAACACGTTGTTGCTAGGTAACCAAAGAGAGAGCAAATAGCTGATGACACCCACCTTGCTTAGTTAGCCATAAGAAGGTGAGCAGCTAATGCCTTTCTTTTGCCTCCCAGAATGCTGTGCGGTTCTGGACCGGATCAATATTCAATTCAATCAATATTCTATATGTTGAAAATTCAATCAGATGCATAATTTATCAATACTGATAACGTGTTTATTGCAATATAAATAATCAATTTATCATCCAGTCAGACTCTTTCACATTTTGTAACGTGACAACCACAAACAGTGTCGTATTTAAATACGATTTCATGTGATAGTTAATAGAAAATGTTACATGAGACAAAAGTGTGGCTGGAGGAGCTGCAAAGAGAATCAGCTCAGGTGGAAGAATCAGTTGATAGGAAAACGGTGACTCATGCACTCTGTACTGGAAGACTGAGAAGAAAAATACATTTTTAACTGAAAGTCAAAAAAAAAAGCACAACAAAAACATGGTGACTTTTTGGGCCTTCTTCCAAAAACCAAGCCCACCAATTCTCCCTAAACACATCTTCCCTTCTGTCAAACATGGTGATGGCAGCATCATGCCTGTGGTGAGAATTTCTTCCAACACTGACAGGGAAGATAGTAGATTGAAGTTGATGACAAAAAGATGGATGTAGCTAAATACCGGGCAATCGTCAAAGGAAAATCTGCAAGAAATTAAGAAAAAACAAACAAACAAACACAAAAAGGAACAGCTGCTCCCCCTGCTTACGGTGGTTTTGTATTATTTACTTTTGTGTGGGCGGTATGCAAATGCACATCACTTCTTTCAAACATTTATCATCATCATCTTCATGATGTTGCGAAATTTGTTGTGCCGTCCTGTGTGGGAATATTCTCTAGCATTTTGTGGTTCACAGCTGCATTCTCTATGGATCACAATTAATAATTTTAGTTCCTGACGTGACACACATAATGATGATATGTGAAATTATATTTTGTGTAATGAGGATGATTCTAAAGGAAAAGTAGCTGAATTTATTTGCGATCTGGTTGAGACTCGGTAACTTCCTCTTAGTGTACCTTGCAGGGGAATTCACCCGACGCCCACCTTTCCAGTAATCTGTTCTACATCAGTAAACTCAACCCAAACATATTTCTTGTCACAGTCACCCATCTGTTGTTCTGCTTATAATTATTTTCTTCCATTGGGGGGGATTTATGGCTGCTGTTTTCACACAGAAAGCTGCAGGCTGATTTGCATGAAAACTCTACCAGAGATAAGCCTGGTGAACAACCTGCATGAGGCACGGAAAAAAATTATATCTTGAATAACAGCCTTTAAAATCTATTTCTTCCCCATATGTTATCTTACTAAAAAGAATATTTTTGGTCTCAAATTCAAATTTTTTTGCGCCATATTGTTTTATTGAGACAACAGTATGCACAAATGTTTTTCCGTTGTTTCTGTTTATCATAATAATATGTTTCAAGTATTTTATGGACACCTATAAACTTTGTTTTAATAGAATAACTCAAAAAGGAAAAGCACCAAAAAGTTTGATGATGTATCAAAATCAAATAAGAAGAAGAATCTGTATTGGTATCGGCGATGCTGGCCCTCCATTTACTTGGTATCGGATCAATATCAAAATATGTGGTATCACATATCTCTGATGGGTGAGTCTAAACCCAAATCTAATTTTTAAAGATATGCAAGTTATCCTCAACAATATTCCTGATACATTTTATAAAGAGTCCCGGGCTGCCCTGATACCGATATTGGATATCGCTATGATAGCTGTCAGAAAACAAGTATCAGATTATATCAGCTTGCATCTTAAAATCTCAGATGTAAGCACCGTGCTCCAAGATTTAGACCTCAGCATTTTCTACTATTCCAGACTACAAAATAAGTGACACAAGTATGTATGATTTGTGCGGATATTGTATCGGATCAATATTGGTATCGGCTAATACTCGAAGCTGCAATATCTGTGTTGTATCGGAAGTGAAAGCATTCTACTGGGACACACCTAAGAGAACCAATCATAGCTCCTGGATCAGCTTCTATCTTCTGTTCAATGTTTTTTCACCAAAAACATTGAACAGAAGATTCAATGTTTTTGAATCTTCTGTTCAAAAGAAGATTCAAAATTGTTTGTAATTAGCATGGGTAAACTGGCTGTGAGAAGCGTCGCTAACGATAAAATAAATCATTGAGACACTGACTATCAAGACAGCAAACCTGCTGACACATCAACGTCGCGGACTGTGTCAATCTGACCTTGAAGTGACTGGCCACCACAGGGTCACCAGGAGGAGAGCGGCTGGTTCCCCTTTCATCTCAAATTCGTGGCTGTAACTAAGGGAAAGGTTGAAAGCAGGATGTTGGTTGGTTTAAAAAAATAAATTGTACTCACCTTTACCTCTACAAATTTCAGTGTATTTTACAGACCTCCCTGTCAATGATGAGGCACCACAGCATGACGGTTCACCGCCATGTTTCACCGTAGGAATGGTGAAATGTGGTGACAGGTTTTCATCATTCAAGCTCGATTTGTTAACGAGACCAGGCTTTCCAACTCCTCCAGCTTCATTCCTGACCTTGGTGTACGTGAATGTTCTCCAACAAACCTTTGAGGCTTCTGCAGAACCGACTGCGAATTCAGCTTGCAAGTTTTCTGCAAATCTGACCAATAACCTCAAGGCTAACCCGTATTTCCTTCTTTTCTGACCAATCACTGCAACTCGGCTGAATTTTGAGTCAATTCCTAGCAGCCACCTTCTAATTTAATTTCCAGTTTTATGCTGTTCCTCAATGATAACGTTTCCCCTTTGTTTATTTTCTTAGAGCTTCTGGAGGATTTACTGTGTTTACAGTTCAAGTTAGCTCGACTGACCGAGATGGAATTCATATTTTCCTCGGGACATAATTGTACGATTTCAAGTCGGTACTTGAAAATGTTATTTAACACATTAAATCTTAAAATACTGTCTTTTTCTTGCAAGTCATTTAAACTTTTTTGTAAGGCAACATTATGGCAAAAACTAAACTTTTTTTTTTTTAATTTCAACTTTAACAGAAACTTTTTTTTAAAAAAATTGCCACAAAATCAGTCATTTTAAATCACAACAATCACACACACACACACACACACACACACAAAAAGATCAATTTCTGGAAGGGTTAGGGTTAGGCCTGCTTAGGCACTACTTCATCTATCTTACAAAGTCCAAATGAAATACTGTAAAAATATGTGGCATGATTCTAGAAGGAACTGCACACCAACTGTCCATCCATCCCTCCTTAACATGTCATGTTATAATAAAAATACCTTGTAGCTTTGGAGTCATGAAACTCTTGAGTTAATCCCTGGATTTGGGACAAGCATTAATCCCCTTCCTGCATGCTCTCCACATGGCTCTGCTTCTGGGAGGCAAACATTTTGAAGAACCTTCCAATATCTTTCTGGAATGGGGTGATGTTTCTAGAAGTTTTTTTTTTTGGGCCTGAGAGAGGAAGGGGTGGATGTCCTCAGAGTTGGTTTTGTGTATCTGAGAGGAGGGAGGGTGTGTCTGCAGGGCCCTGGTGCAGCATCGGGAGATTTGACAGCTGTGTTTATGTCCCACAACAAACTATTGCAGCCGGTGAAAAAAAGAGCAGAGTGGGAAAGAAACAAACACCCCGACAGGCTCAGAGAGCAGAAAAAAAAAACAGAAGAAGAAGCACATTAGCTGCTGCACACAGACAACTATGACATACTTCTCAGATGAACTTACTCGTTTTTGACGTATCTGCTCTCGTGAAATAGTTTATCCAGCTGAATCACAGCCTGACCGAGGAACACGTCCAGTCCTATCAGCGCCCGGTGCATCACGGTCAGGACGAGCTCGTTGCTCCCGGCCGGGTATCCGCTCCGCTCGGCGTTTTCCAGCACGCCGGGCTGCAGCTCGAACGAGCACTCCTCCCTCCACTCGGGCTCGGTGGTCTTCTCCGCCACGCCGGTGGAGTACTTCTCCTTCCCCAGCTGGATGATGGTGTACACATCGCTGGTGCCGTGTTTGCCCTTGCCCCGCAAGCCCCTGCCTTTGAGCACCGTCACCTGGACGTGCGTCGGTACCCACCTCTGGTCCTCCTCCACGGTTAGTGAGGACATGTCCCCCGCCTTTCCAGACAGAGACCGAGCGCGCGCACCGCGGTAGTAGAGGAGGTGGCGTCCGTCCGTCCGTCCGTCCGCCGCTTCCTCCCAGCTGCTCCGAGCGGGCACGCGGTCACATCAGCGCCGGGGTCCGCGGGCGGTGCCGCATTGTTACTATTGTTGTTATGGCCGCCTTCGCCCTCCGTGCCCCCTCCCCCGTGAAGTTGCCTGGGTTTGTTTTGAGCCTCGGCCGCCGCTCCGTGTGCTCTGCGGCAGCAGGCAACGTTCGTCCCCGCCTCGCTCCCCCCGCCTCGCCGTATGGGCCCGTCTGCGGACGGCGACGTCACGCCTCCTCCATCCTCCGTCTGCAGGACGAGGAAGTCCGAGCAGCAGCTTCTCGGCACATGGCTGCAAGCGCGCGCGCACACAGACCACAATAACACGCCCGTGCGCTGGAACGCCGGATGTGAGGTTTCTTCCTTTGGCTGCATTATTACACAAAATTAGCACTTAGAAAGTAAAAACATGTCACTCATCCGGAAAAAAAAGCCTCTGTTAAAAAAAAACCAAAAAAAAAAAAAAAACCTTGGAGTTACAAAGGCAACCAGAACTAGCTGACTAAATTTGAAGTGAAAGGTAATTCACCTACTGTATTACATAATGTGTCAAAAATAGCGCCGTAACTAAACTAATGTTTGCTTTTGTAATCGATTATTCTATCATTATTGTGACGAATAATCAGATTTAAAAAAAAAAACAAAAGAAAAAAAAAGGACCACATTCAAAAAATTTTGCATTTTACAATTTTTTGTATATCAGAAGATGCAACCAAACAATACAATTCCCTTTTCAAACAAGAAAAGTAAACATTTCATTGCTAAAACTATCCCACTTGAGGAGTTTTGGATGAAACATATTTACAGACAAAGGTGTTTTTATTTTTTGTTTAATTTGGTACAGTTGTGGCCCAGTTACTGCACCGAATAAATTAGTTTATCAGAAAATGCACTTTTTTTAGTCTGTCTACTACTATATGATAATTTGAGTCTGTAATTGATACTCCAGTTAGCGATTAATTGATTACTAAATTAGTTGACGAGTCATAAAAATGAATCTGATTAGTCGTTTCAGCCCGAGTTCAAAACGATACTTACCACAACACCTTTAAGTAGGGCTGTGCCAAACTGGCAATTTTAATCTTCAATCTGATACCAAGTCAATACAGGATGAGCATCACCGATACCAATACCGATATTTATACTTTTTTATTTGAATGTCATTATTATGGTATAATTTGGTGATTTGAATTGATTTTGTTGATTTTAATCAAATGCAAGACAAAGATTTTAGGCAAATAAAACAATGTAGCAATATAGAAAAATACTTTATAAGCTTCAACTACACACACCTTCTACCACACCTGACACATTAGAATGAGGAGTTAAGATACTCATTAAGGTGGGATAATTTTCAGCTGAAAGCTACGGAGATACAAGTAGCCCATTGACCTTGTGTCTTAAGGCGGCAGTATTATGTAAAATCAACTTTTTTGGGCTTTACGTCATGTTATAATGTCATTTCCTTATCAAAAACATACATGGAGTGTTGCCTTGATTATTTTATGCATGTTTGAGAAACCCTTTAATATTCGGTGGCTCCTTCAGACTAGCCAGAAGCAGTTAGCAGACACCTGGCGCAACGCATCAGCAGAGCTCATTACACATTATGCAAGCTACTTTTCAGTGCAACGCTGGTAAAAACGTGCAAGAGTTAATAGAGGAGTCATGTTGTGGTGATTTCCTGAAGGCGGCATTTCTTAAAGAAACAGACGCCCAATTTCAAGGCATGAAATTGCAAATTCCAATTTCTCTAAACTCGTACTTGATATATATGTAGTATTTCTATAAAAACTGAAGGTAACAATTAGTTAATTGTGCTATATATGTGTCTTGAAACTACACAATTCTGCCCCTTTAAAGCAATAGAAAACATCTTCAGGTTGCCCCTGCATGCCCCTGCCACCATCTGCCACCAGTGGCAACATCAATGGTACAAACCAGCTCTGCACACAGTGAAAGGTAAGAAATCTTTTTGCACCTCACCAATGATAACATGCCTAATAAAAATATTTAGTGTGTGTTGGCAAGAAAACCACATCTCCATGACAAAACCCTCCGAGCTCTTAGAATCGTGGGACCGACAAGAACTTGCAAAATGATCCGTGTTTAGCCAACAAGTATTTATTTGTATGGGGATGTGTGTGTCGCTAATCTTCTTGGCCTCCTTCGAGGTTTTGTTTTTGTTCTTCCCCCGCCGCCCCCACTCCTGCCCCTCTTCACCTCTGCGCGCCTGTTTGCCTCACACCAGCTGTCATGGTGAAGGAGTTCCCAGCTGACTTGGCAGCTTCAGCCTGTCTCCCCCTGCGGCAGAGCGAGGCCTCGTACGACGCAGGGCGATGCGAGGATGTGTCATCGAGTTGTTTCGGGATGAATTACCACCGATTGCTTTTCTAACAAGGTTAAAAGATCTGTTGTTGAGCTGACTTGAGCTATCTAAGAGCGCAGTTTTTTCCCTGGATAAATTGGTGCTTAGTTCGTCCCCCGCCTCCAAGTTTGATGGCACAACCTTATTCCAAAATGGATTAGACTCAGTTTTTTTCTGAAGAGCCGAACACCAGCGGTGTCAAACAGTCAGTCGTCTCAGCGGTCTGAAGACAAATCTTTGGACTTCAGTCTCTGGTGAGACTCCAACCCAAACTATTGTCCAGTCAACAGATTGTAGCAAAGATGGATCCAATCACATTGTACGAACATCTAGGATATGAATCCTGGAATCACGATCAACTTTATGGCCAAAGCTTTATGTTGATGATGTTTTATTTATTTTTTTATTTTATTATTTTACTCTCCAATTATGGAGCTCTAAGTGTAGAAGTTTCAGAGAAAAGGAATCTGATCTATTTGGAATAAGGCTTTAATATAACGTAGCTCTGTCTCTGTCAGTTCCCAGTTTGTAGCTCCAGGATGTGGATCAACTTTTATTTTCTATCAAAGCAGGAAGCAACATGCTTAGTATTTTAGTTTGTCATCTTAAAAAAGCCAAAAAAAAAACCCACAAAGCTCCTTTTGTTCTGAAAACGACTTGAAACATTCAGGGCGTTTATCTTAGGAAAGATAAGATAGCATCTGATTCAAGCTGAATGACTGCATGACTTCACTTACGATGTTGAGGCAGATTCTTTCTTGTACTTCCATACTTACTTATTATTTTTGTTGCTGTCGTACCACATACCTTCATGTGATCTATTGGGATTTTAGTGCCTGATTTTAAAGTGAAAGGGAAATTGTACATGGTTTTAAAAAAATGTTTGCAGCACCGCATCTTTATCTTTATTTAGCTCCCTTCAGTCGATACTGTAAAAAAATTAAATAAAATCACCTGTCGTTGCAGTTCCATCTATGGACGTATCAGTCTAAACTCCTAGAGACAGGATTCTCACACAGGATTCAGTTTTTATTCTGAAAATAAAGTCTGTGTCTCGTTATGCTCGCATTGTGTCCTTCCGTCATCTTTCTATCATCGTCTATGCATCCAAGTTTGTTTGGTACTGAAAGGCGTCACGGTGAACATCAGTGTTGGTTTTTTACTGAACATGAAGAACTGAGAACTCTGAGAAGGTTTGATGTTTTTACTGAAAAACGTAGCTCTGGTTCCATGTTTAGGGGTTTTTTTGTCCCCTGCATGAACGGCTAAACACGTTTGGTTTCTTAAGGTTAACATTACAGATGTTGACCTGACATCTGTAAGGTTAAAATGTCACACTGAGAAACATCCAGGAAAAGCAGTTCCACATACATGACTCACCTTCTGGCTAGCGATTATCCTGCTGAGTGGAATTGGGCGTAACAGTTCATATGACAGTGAAAGCAACACAAGATTACTGATGCTTATCTCGTATCTGAAGAGTGAGCTGATGAGCAAAAAGAAGTGTTAAAAATGATATTTTCAGGAGTGGCTTCTAGTATTTTGTCTGTTTGGACTCATCAACGCTGGTGTTGATAGTCTGGCTTCCACAAAAACAGTGAGCTGGACGGCCACGTCTTCAGCAGGTTTTCCACTCGTTTGCCAGTGGATGTGTTTCCTGCATGAATAATGCCCTGGGTGACTTCCTCTTTCACCAACCAATTAAAATTCAGGAAATTACATGAGATTCCAGGGTGGGATAAATCCAGAGTATTCCAAACAGGGGGCTTCTACCCGAGACACAGTGCATATATGTATATATATCATTTTCTATTCCTTTTAAAATTAAGCCTTACTTATTTCACTGTCGATCCGATACACCGCTCATATCGCCGATACCAATACTGATACAGATACTTTTTTCACATGTTTGACGTATAATCAACTGTTTTTATAAAAAAAAAAAAAAAAAAAAATTCCTTTGGACAAGGTTTATAAGTATCTGAAAAGTTCTTCAATTACATATGAACATGATTTGTTTTCCTTTTTCCTAAATGAACAAAGCATTAAAAAATGATCATTTGAGAACAAACCAAAACTAAATCTTTTTGTAGGTAGAGTTGAGAAACTGCAACAGCAAAAACAAAAAAGATATCATTTCAAAACAGAACAAAAAATTAACAATCGATACAACACTGAAACTGATGTGGTGTCCATATTCTGCTGTCACAAAACGTCCTAATACAAACACAGTGTATTGAAACACACTGTTCTTAATTCCAACGTGGCAAAACGCTACATTCATAACTTCTACCCACGTACAGATTATTACACCGATTTATGGTTGACAGGAAGGTTTTTGTTCCACTACGGGGATTTCTTTGTGATGTTTTGACAGAGGCACTTGAGTTCTTCCACTCAGATAAAATCTGGATAAACAAAGTCAGTCACAAAAACAGAGGCGGATGGTCCACTTAATACATCTCAGTGGCATCTGACATGGAAAAAAAAAAAAGAGAGGCTGAAAATGTTTATTCTTGAATGATACTTTCTAAATGGCAAAAAAAATAAATAAAATTTTGGATTCTAACGCTATCAAAAAAGTGGAATCCCAAAGTTTGGGTCCAGCAGTTACATGCGAGGTGGTGAAAATAAGTAGAAAAGCGATTGTAGAACACTGGGGAAGATAATAAATGACCTTTTCACTGGTAGACATTTAACTTATTACTGCTGCACAGAAAGAAAAGGAAAAAAAACAAAACAATTTGTCCACTGTGGTCAAATCATTTTAGATACCAGGCATGGGACTGAAGTTAATCGTCATGGCAGTAATTAGGTTTGGGAATAAATAAGTTTGGGGTTTGTTAGAAATGCCTGTTTAAATTGGGGAACAAAAATAACCTTAATCGGGCTTTTTTTCCCCTCTAGTTGACTGAACATAATTATGGATTAAAAATTGGGAAAATCTGGAGATAATTACTTTTTGGAAGATGGAATTGAGAGAAAACAAAAAAAAACATAGCATTGCCAAGATGAAAAGATGGGATTCTGGCAGAGCAGCAAAGAGCAAAGCAGCTCGGGACAGAATGAGTCTGAACGTTTCATCAGCAAGTAGAACTTGAGTTAGACTTTCTTTGAAGAGCATTAAAGGTCAAAAACGCTTCATGTTTGAAATGAAAGAGGTCAAACATTAAGCAAGTGTCATCTGAATGCGAGTTAATGCTTGATCTGGAGGTCACAGGCAGCGACGCAAAAGCTTTGACTCGCCTATGACCTCAGCTGCATCAGTTCTGCTATTCATGCAAATCAAAACGGCGAAAATCTGCTGCTTTGCATGAGGGATCGGGACAAAGAGGCTCGATGGGAAAGTTGGACAAAAAAAAAACACTTTGCACAAATGATGAGGGGGGGGGATAAAACGGTTTGGAGTTGCAGCCTATAGCGCCCTCTTCTGGGCGAAATTTAAAATCAAACCCTGCGGGGCAACAAACCGGCTGACCCTCAAGTCTGCATTTATGCAAGTTTGAACAAGCACGTTTTGCTGCAGGCAAAATTAAATGAGTTAATTATTTGTACTCATATTTATTTGCAGGTTCATATTTTTTTTATGTCATGCAATATTGCTTTATTTTTAATTAATTTATTTATTTTTTAGTTAAATAAATAAATTAAACACAAACACATTTTTACATGAAAACACAACCTTGCTTAATTTTGGTGTGTCACTATAAAATAAATAATTAGAATACTTCTGAAAATAGAGAACGCGTTTTTTCCACGGAAGGACTTCATCAGAGGAACGCCATGATGCTCTGAAGTGCCAGCGGATTCATCCAGCAAATTAAAATTGAAATTATTATTTGCAGAATGGCCAATGGTTTCCACGCGGAGTGGCGGCAAGAAGAGAAACAAAAAAAAACAAAAAATCATTTGGGTTTTTTTGCGTCTTTTCGACTCCTTGAAACTAATACGTGTGTGACCACACATTGCGTATCAGGCGTTAAAATTCAATCATGATGCAAAGAAGCATGTTCAACAGAATGACAGTTTTAGTTTCTTTAGTTAGTTTCTTCACAGAAACTAAAAAAAAAAAAAAACAAGACTCAACTATATGATACATGATTATGGATTCATTAATTTGGAGTCATAAACATTTCTGCATAGATTTGAGAATATTTCTATTCTCAAATGCATACAGAGCAGAAAAGTTATTTGAAAACTTTGAAAAGCTAAATATTAATTGTTGGCGCTGTTGTTGTTGTTATTATTTTATTGATTGACAGATTGGTTTTTATTGATTTATTTTATTTTAATGAACGTCCAACGCTTCCGTCAATGCACCAGATTTACCAAAAATGCTCATTCTCATCTGTAGTTCAATAAAACAAAAAACATAACATATGCAATTGACTTACTACCATTAAACTGCTAACAGCTGATGAAAACATGACATTTAAAATGAGAATATTATGTCAAATAAAAAGAAAACTTCAAAAACAGAAATGTGGGCTTAATGAAAAGGATTTAAAGGTTTTTATCTTCAAAAGGTACTCTCAATCTGACAAAACACATTAGGATGTGTATTCTAATTTATTGAAAGTTTTTTTTTTAATACCGACCCCAAGTTACTTTGGAGATCTTGTGGCTGTTTGGATCCTCATAATCACCAAATTCCAAAACCTTACACGAAGGCTTGAAATATTTAGCGGTTCTTTGTCAGAAAGTAATCTAATCTAGTTGAGATTTTATCTCCAGCGGTCGTGAAGGCATCAGAGAGAGATCAGGCCTGATCTCTGGGCTTCATCAAACTGAGACGCTTCAACTGTTCTCGAGGCGGAGCTGCCAATCACGCGCTGATGAGTCTCGCGCATCACATCAGACCCTGACACCGACAGCTGTTACATAACTACGGCTAATCCGGGCGCGAGATGCTGAGATCGAATGCAGGCGCGCGCGTATAAACAACGCAAAGACCACCAGCTGCCACACACACACATATACAAGAGAAACACGCAGACAAGGCCCGAGGTGGATCCAGTTCAAGCACAAGAGTGCAAATGGCCTACTTAGAGTTTAAAGTGAGTAATTAGAAACCTAAGCAGGGCTCATTTCTTCCCCACTGATGAACGTAATGAAATGCCGCGTGCTCCTTTGGTGAGTGACACCGGGACCGGCCCAGACTGATGGACACCAGAACAGCTGTGACCACACATCACAGAAGACCCAGACGAACTAGCCTGAGCTAAACGGGGTTCCTCGTCTCTCGCCGACCTCCATTTAGACTCCATGGTAACCAAGGATCAATAAATGTGGATTCTGCTGAGAAAAAAAACACTTGAAGACTGATCAAACATGAAAAGAGGAATCTAGTGTTTCTTGTTCAGGCGGAATAGCCTGAAGCTAACGGTTGCGTAGGGGCTCCTTAACACCAGGGGGTCCTCAAGAGCACCATGCTAACAGGATAACGTATAAATATATGTTTAAAATAACATAATAATACAAACCAAATTCTATTACACATGGGAAAAAGATTTCGATATTATTTTTATAGTTGGTACACAAATACTAAATTAATGTCTTTCTGCTGCCACTGTTGGAAAGATATAAAATACTAAAATGTTAACTTGTTTATTGTAAATTCTGTTTATTGGCAAATAGTCAAAATAATACGGCGCTGTTGAATACCCCCTCTGCATTTGAAAATTGAAATAATTTTAGTTTAGTTTAATAGCCAAAATAAAACTGGTCTGACGTAAGCTAGGCACAAATGGCGCTAACGATGCACAAACAGATTAGCTTAGGAGTGATGCAGCATATGGAGCCGACATGTTGGTATGAACTGGTGTGAATCCTGGACAGTTTCCTTTTCATCATGTGTGGAGAGACAATATTATTTCCATAAGTCCACTTTGAATAAATGTAGAGGGGAAAATGGAAGCTTATTACATAAATCATCAACATGAAAGTAACTGTGGGCTTTCAGTTTGTTTGTTTTTTTCAGGGCAAATAAAGTTGAATTTGTTCCAGAATTGTATTTAATACACACCAGCTCAAAATTATACACATAGACTCAAATATAGGCATCATACACCCCCACTAATATTTCATGATTTGGTTCAACCGCTTTTCTTATCAGGCTCCAAAATTTGTTTGTACAATTGAATCCAGGAAAAAAAATTAAGTGTGAACTCCTGAATGCCACTGTATGTTATGTCATTTGTCTTAGACGTCAGTGGAAAACACAGCCAAAAGTTTAAACTCGACGGGTCAACATTAGCACAGCCGCTCGCTTAATGGTTGGAGAATATTTGCAGACGCTCATAAAAAAGGGATAAAATGGCAAACGTCCAATTCCCCACTTCACCTGAACGCAGAGCAGCGAGGTGTGAGGGCCGTGAACACACCGGGTCGGCCATGTTGAACAGCTGGCGTAGAGCTCGGTGTTTTTCTTTGCGTCGTCCACATGAAGGTGTTGGTTTACCAGCTCGGCCTTTGTAGCGCTCAACCGGCAGGCTTAGTGGTCTTTGTCCGATTTATATTTTAATTATCCGCTAAACTGCGGCTGAGGGCCTTGTGGGAAAGAGCCGCCGGCAGCTGTCAGTCACTCAGTAAGGAGAGGTCAAAGGTTGCAGACAGAAACGCCAACGCTGCTCTCTTATTTGCGGTTCAAGTGCCGTTCAGCAGATTGAGAAACGCAGCAGGGCTCGACGAGGGGAGTTTTGCGCTAAAAAAACAAACAAAAAAAAAGAGGGAGGCAAACGACGCGCTTCTTTGTGGAAATTCATTTTCAAGCGTTGTTCGTGTGTTGACAGTGCAAGTAGGTTTGTACTCTGGCGCCATCTGTTGGTAGCGAAATTAAATCTCTGAATCAAATTACAAGTTTTAAAAAAAAATATATATATATTTATATATATATTTGGTCCTTTCAATATTGTCACCTTTCTAAGATAATAGCCAAAGTTATGTTTTGCCAAAAAATTATTTAGGGGAAGAAAAAACTTCTGGTAAAATTGATTTATTACGTTGTTTATTTTGAAGCTGATTATATTAAGTAAAAAAAATAAAAATCAATCTATTTTGTCACAGACTATTTTTCAGATTTAAATTAATATGTTTTTACGCACGTGTCGTCAGTTTTTTTTTTCTACAAATGTAAATTGTCAATTTAGTTCAGATGGCTGCTTTTACAATGTTTATACTTAATAACAAAAAAAAAATCTAATTTCTAAAATTGGAGCTTTTATCTTACCAGCAGGTTTCCCTCCTGAATTTTTCTTCTTCTCATTATTATTATTAATTTTCTTTACATTTTGTCTTACCAAAGGTGAAAATGAGGGGAAAACAAGTGATGACACTGCAGGTTGTAGGAAGCCCCCCTCCTGCTGCCTGTCTGTGGTGAATATTAAGAGTCAGCCTGATGATTTGTCCTTGTGTTTGTCGTCCTCTGATACTTCCTCTCCATCCGTCACGCCCTCCCATGAAGAGGCTAATCTGATCCCAGTGGGGGCTCCTCCACCCCAGTGAAGTGCTGGGGGAAAAAAAAGGCACATACAGGAGCTTTTGTCCCCGAGTCGATGCCAGACAACCAAACCCATCCAATCCAAATATACCAAAAAACAAGTGTATTTTTGAAGATACGTTCAGATGCAGTAACAGCAAAAACCATTAAAACAAAAGCAATAACTGTTAACGAATCACTGATCGAAACATTTCGTCCACTTTTTATAACCAAACCTTGAGACAACATCTTTCTAGACTCTAAAAAAGATGTCGTTAGCATGTTGCTAATGACTTCCACAATCCTCAACTCGAAAAAAGAAAAGTGGTGGAGGACAAATGAATCGTACATGTTGGTCAGCAACGTGTCTCGCCAGCCTGCATTTAGTGTCCACGGTAACCAGTTTGGCTGAATGTGAAATTGCATGCTGTCTGTATATTGCAGACCCATTGATTAATTAATGGGTCAGTTGTTTCCTTATTGTTGACTATCGTTCTCTGTTTGAGTAATTTCACTGGATTCAGCCTTTTATGTATGAGTGATATCATATTGGGTCGATATCAGTATTGGCCAGTACTCAAAGGTGTAATATTGGTATCATATCGAAAGTGAAAAAGTTGTATCGCAACACTCCAAATATCTTTTCAAGCATTTAATTTATACTGTGTTTTTTTTTTTAACAAGTGACAAAGTTGCTCATTGTATTGTTCATTTATAACTTTAGAAAACAGTCCAAATGATTCTTTTAATCTTTGTTCTTTTTACAAATTTACAACCACAAAGTTCATTGTCACCTCGGTTTGTGATTCCCAGCAAACCTAAACAAGACTGACATAATGAGACGTGGAGCAGGCAGAGACAGAGCAGCTTTTTCCCTTCACTCAACTGAAAAAATGGGACGGAAAAAAAAAAAAACCCTGAAATTGGAACGGGCTGCTCTGTTTCTGTGTTTTATGTCCCAGGGGAACGAAGAAATCATGGAAGCCCCCCTGTAATTTACTGTTTGGAGTTGCCTGGGCACACTTTCCTCCCATGAGGACCTTCCACCAGTGTTTTCATAAGGTCGGGATTTGTAAAGCTGCTCTTGTTGACCCCCTAGAGGTCAGGAGGGCAGAAAAGTGACATGACCTCACAGGCGCCACACACACACACACACACACACACACACTGATCTCAGGTCTCAATATGAGATGAGTAAAAGTTCCTCACACACAATTTGTCTGTGTATTTGGGTAATCTTTACAAAGTTTTATTTAAAAGTGACTCGTTGATATTATGTTACAACAGAATAGAAACCTCCAATTGGGTAAAAGTGGTACAATGCTTGTTGAGTTAAAGGAAATGTGGAAACATCTGTAAGGCTCACAGGTGTAAATATTTCCCCCAGACCCTATAAATGAATGGTTATGTAAATGAAAAACAAAATTAGTTGGCTTATTTTAATTAGATGTTTTTTGCATCGACCTGGTCGCAGTTTCAGTTTCAAAGTCTCTGCGGTTCTCCGTCGGGGATTTCTCCCATTGCAATGGATTGCTGCGGTACAATTTCAACCGAGCCAATCAGCTAACAGGAGAATGGGACAGAGGATGGTTGTTTACAACGCAGGCAATTCCCTGTAAGCTTCGTCACATTAAACTGGAGTAAACTGGGGGCAAACACAAGCAATTGGGTGAAGTCTTGAACTTCAACAGAGTCCAGGCCTCCACAAAGTAATCGCTCTTCAACTGCTGATTATCCAGACTCTGTCAGAACAAGGGACCAGCTTTTACCAGGCTAGCGATGACTAAAACTAATTTTTAACCTCTGGGCTGCTTGAATCAAATGTCAGTGTAGTCATTCTTAGTAAACCTGTAGTTATTCTGCCCAATCTGCACAAATGCATCTCATTTCCGGCACAGACATCTCCTCTGTCCATCTGCGTCTTTGGGGCCCCCAGACGTGTCCCGGGAGCCTCTGTGTGTCTTAGCCGATCACGGTCAACTGCTGCCTGAACCAGGAGAAAGGGAAGGTCAGGATTACACCAGAACTGTTTGCTCTTTGAGGCGCTCCGTAACCTTCAACCTGCCCTCCAAACTGACACTCTGACTGCCACTACTGATGCACAAAAGAACAAAGATAACATGTCAAATCCGTCTTTTTTTTTTTTTAGGATCGGAGCTTGTTCTTGAACTTTGCAAAGCTAGCATCAGAAAACATTTGGTCACATGACATGATTGCTGGTCAGAGAAGTGTCTGATATCGCATTACCAAATTCTTCACCGAGGCATATATGCACTACTGCTGTGTCCAGACTGTCGGTGTGTGATAGGACAGTCGGTTTGTCAATGCAAAGACAATATAAAGCCTGAGTTGCAAAAAGATACTGAGAACATGTGAGTTTAATGGCAATGGCATAAATAATATCTTTGTTACCTATTCTGTGTAACAAAAAGCCTTTTCTCTATAAAATCAACACTTCAACACTTTTGAATAATGCATGACTTTTTATGAACTGTGTGATGCCGTGAGAGCTCTGCACATTGTCTGCAAAATCAAACACAAACCATCGTCCTACTACTTCCTGTTGTCTTTGCCGTGGTTTTTGCCAGTAGTAACATCTGGTTGTTGATAATGTCGGACTTGTGGGTTTCCACAGTCAATAAGGCTGAAAAGTCATCGCACCCGAGCGCAAAAATATTTAGTCAAACTACAAAAAACTTTTTCTGAATTGCTGCGTTTTTGTTAAGATGTGGCCTCAGTTCCACGTGAGGCTGTGAAGACGTGGTGCCCTGACCGGGCTCCAGTCAGCGGATTATCTGCGAAATGACCTGAACAGACATAAACAGCTTCAATCTGCCTCTAAGATGGACTCTAATCTGAATTTCAGCAGTGGCCAGTGTCAAAGCCAAAGGCGGCCGTCCGTTTGCATTCATTGACAGGATCTCAGAGGTTTATTTGTCGATACGACTCGAATGGCTCCGGTAATCCCTCCTTCCCGCCTATAGACTGATTGATAATTGATCCCTGTTCAAACAGGCTCTCATTGGGCCACAGTTGCCTTTGAATGCCGAGCCAGTCATTTCGCCTCATCTCGGCTCTGCGGCCTAATCCAATGAACGAATGGGAATGAGAGCGGCCACTCTGCCGTTCATCTGACAGTGTTTGCCGATGAGGAGCCTCGGCACAATCAGGGTCACTCGCTCACTGAGCCCCGCAGCTTTTTATGAAAAATAAGAATAACAACTTTTGCTAGGACAAAAGTAAGAAGCTCAATAAACCCAACCCAGCTGCGGGCAACTGGAAAACCGTTCGGTTTATTGTACTTAAATCTGATTCGAGAATCTAGACATAAATGACAAATTTCTTTTTTAGATTATTTTATTCATTTATTATTACATTTTGTCGAGTGCCATCATCGAAATCATCAATGTCAGGAGACATCCAATGACCAGCTGGAGCAGGTTTTTGTTGGTCGACTCTAAACAAGTAGAATATTGACCAACTATTTCCAAACTGGTGTGTTTTAGCCTCGAGTTCACAGTTAGTCTTGAATATCCCCAACATAATTAATGCCAGAACATTTTACCTGGAGGCAACCCAACTGGGCCAAGGTTTGAGAGACACTGGTTTATTTATTTCACCATTATACACCACTTGGTATTGATTTGTTGTATTTAAGCCTAAAGTAGCAGACCAGACTGTAGGAATGATTATGAGAATCAAAGACAGACATGATCACCTGGAGACCAAACGCACTTTCATCGGGAAAAAAACAGAATATTGCTGCAAATAAAGCAATCAAAGTTCTCCATAGGCCCAAAATGTAGCTCAAATGCGTTGCTTAGCATTAGGGATGGTTTTGAGGAACAATAACCTAATTGAAAACTGTAACTGGGGAACACGGGGGACAAGCGACTCTACGGAGTAAAAGGAACCACTCAATCACTAGGAGCTAAAGCCCCAACAGGCTCACAATGGGGAGACATCCTTATATCCAGCATTACATGTATATTTATGCAGCGCAGAAGACTGATGGTAATAGTTTCTCTGTGCTCTCTGTTACCTTCACAATGAAGAGGATAGGTCAGCCAGCGATCGGCTCGGCCCCAGAGCGACACAATTTGATTTGTAAGGCATGACACGGGGAATGACATTTAACTTGTTATTATTTCCCGGAAAAGATTAATGATAAATTGTCTATTATTTTTCCTTAAAAGTGAGCGATAAGGCCACAGTCATTTGGCCCGGAGGCAGCCCGCCACCACTATGCAAAAACGACAGCCAATTATCAGAGCCTAGTTTGGGATAATGACTTTACAATGAATCTTTTGATTGAAATGTAACTGGGTTGGCCCTGGGCAAAGTGCAAAACATAAAAAAAAATAAAAAAAATAAAAATAATAATAAAAGGAGAGGGGTAGGGGGGGGGGGGGAGAAGGAACACCCTCTCTCTCTCTCTCTCTCTCTCTCTCTCTGTCTTTCTCTCTCTCTCTCTCTCCCTCTCTCTCTCTCTCTCTCTGTCTCTCTCTCTCTCCCTCTCTCCATTTCCTCTCTAGAGATAGCTATAGTAGGAAGCCGGAGATATGCATATATTGATGAAAAAATTATTAAGTCGCCGAGCGCTCGCAGCAAACATAAATTAGCATATTCAGGGTAAATATGCAGACTATTTACGATAATAAGGCCGGATTATTCAATTCAATGAATGTTAAATAGATGAGGAAATGGGATGTGCCTTATCTGGTCCGAGCTTCCATTCATTTTAATCGCTTTCCAATTGAACTCTTCGTTTTTACTCTCTCTCGGTTATTGTTCGCACTCCGGCCACTGATGGCACCTATGGCTGCTGGGAGATTCCCCCTTCCCACACACACACACACACACACGCACACACGCACACGCACACACACGCACACACACACACACACACAC